>JAUMJK010000578.1:0-51212 GCA_033558105.1 Coccyzus lansbergi | reverse complement strand
CGAGGGGCGGAGCGGAGCGGGGGCTCGACCAATGGGAGCGCGGCGGGGCGGCCGTAAAGATGGCGGTGCTCACGGCGGCCTTGGCCCTGATCTATTCGGTCCCCGGGATCTGCCGCTGGCTCGCTCACCCCTACTATTCGCTGTCCGCCCTGCTCGCCGCCGCCTTCCTGCTGGTGCGCAAGGTGCCGCCGCTGTGCCACGGGCTGCCCACGCAGCGGGAGGACGGCAACCCCTGCGACTTTGACTGGGTGAGCCACCCGCTGGGCCTCAGCCCTCAGGGGGATTCGGGCTCGGTTCTGGCTCCCCCAGCACAGACACCTCCTCTGCCCCACTGACCCCCCAGCACAGGACCCCCTTCTGCCTCACAAACCCCTCAGCGCACAACCCCCTTCTGCCCCACAGATGCCCCCAGTACAGGACCCCCTACTGCCCCACAACTTCCCCCAGTACAGAGCCCTCCCTTTGCCCCACAGCCCCCCCCCCCACTTCCCCCAGGGTGGGATCCCCATCTGCCCCACTGACCCCCCAGCACAGGACCCCTTCTGCCCCACAGACCCCCCTCTGACCCACTGACCCCCCCGCCCCCCAGCACAGGACCCCCTTCTACCTCACAAACCCCTCAGCACACGACCCCCTTCTGCCCTACAGACCCCCCTTAAAGCAGGACCCCTTTCTGCCCCACTGACACCCCCAGTACAGGACTTCATTCTGCCCCACTGACGCCCCCCAGTATGATACCCCCTTCTGCCTCACAAACCCCTCAGCACAGGACCCCCTTCTGCCCCACGGACCTCTCAGCCCACAACCCCCTTCTGCCCTACAGCTTTCCCCAAAGCGGGACCCCTTTCTGCCCCACTAACCCCCCTCAGCACATGACTCCTTCTGCCTCACAGACACCCCCAGGACAGAGCCCCCCTCTGCCCCGCAGACCCCTCCTCTGCCCCACTGACCACCCCCAGCACACGACCCCCTTCTGCCCTACAGCCCCACCCAAAGTGGGACCCCTTTCTGCCTCACAGACCCCCAGCACAGAGTTTCCCCTCTGCCCCAAAGACCCCTCCTCTGTCACACCCCCCCCCCCTCCCAGTGCGGGACCCCCATCTGCTCCACAACTGCCCCCAGCACAGGACCCCCTTCTGCCCCACAGACACGCCCCCCCCCAGTGTGGGACTCCCATCAGCCCCACTATTTCCCCCCAGTACAGGACCCTCCTCTGCCCCACAGCTTCCCCCGGCCAAGTGTAAGACCCCCATCTACTCCACAACCCCTCTCAGCACAGGACCCTCTTCTGCCCCACTGCCCCCCCCCCAGCACAGGACCCCATTCTGCCCCACAGATGCCCCCCAGCACATACCCCCTTCTGCCTCTTAAACCCCTCAGCACACGACCCCCTTCTGCCCTACAGCCCCTCCAAAGCAGAACCCCTTTCTGCCCCACAGATGCCCCCAGCACAGGACCCCCTTCTGCCCCACAGACATCCCCCTTTGCCCCACTAACCCTCCCCAGCACAGGACCCCTTTCTGCCCCCAGCCCCCTGAACCTGTGCCCCCCTTCCCCACCCACCCAGGCCTGTGCTGCTGTGGGGCCACCAGGCAAGGGCCGGGAGGCCGTGTCCCGTGCCGCATCCCCCCAGGCATCTGGGAGCGAAGGGATCCCCGGTGGGGTTGACAGGACATGAGGCTGGCACAGCCTTTTCCGGGTGCCGGGCTGTGCTGGGAGCAGCCAGGCTGCGGGAGGGCCTTGTGGCTGCAGCGGCAGCCGCTCCCGAGCTGCCCAGCACAGCAGGTGCCGCTGCCTCACTCGGTCTCTCCTGCCCCAGCGGGAGGTGGAGATCCTGATGTTCCTCAGTGCCATCGTGATGATGAAGAACCGGCGCAGCAGTGAGTCAGGGGCTGCGGGGAGGGGGCCGGGAGCTGCTCGCAGGGCTTCTGCAGTTGGCCGCACGGGCTGGGAGCCACAAGGCCCTGTGTGGCCTTCCTGTGGTCTTCCCCTTCGGGATCCTGCCCCACCCTCTGCCCCTCTCTCCCCTCCGCAGTCACAGTAGACCAGCACGTGGGGAACATCTTCATGTTCAGCAAAGTGGCAAACGTCATCCTCTTCTTCCGCCTCGACATCTGCATGGGGCTGCTCTACCTCACAGTCTGTATTGGTGAGACCTGCAGGGGTGACCTGTGGCTCTGGGGGGCAACTGGTGTCTTGTGGGGGTGCAACTAGGGGCAGCTGGTGGCTCGAGGGGTGAACTAGGGGGCAACTGGTAGCTCTGGGAGAAAGGATCTGGGGGAGAACTGATGATGCCAGAGGGGAGTTGGTGGCTCTGCGGTAGGAGCAGTGACTTCATTATATCAGAAATGGTGTGACCAGCAGGGCCAGGTAGGTGATTCTCCCTCTGGACTCAGCACTGGGGAGGCTGCTCCTTGAATCCTGTGTTGAGTTGTGGGCCCCTCAGCACAAGAAGGATGTTGAGGCTCTGGAGAGAGTCCAGAGAAGAGCCACGAAGCTGGTGAAGGGGCTGGAGAACAGACCCTATGAGGAGCGGCTGAGAGAGCTGGGGGGGTTTATCCTGGAGAAGAGGAGGCTGAGAGGAGACCTCATTGCTCTCTACAACTACCTGAAAGGAGGTTGTAGAGAGGAGGGAGCTGGGCTCTTCTCCCAAGGGACAGGGGACAGGACGAGAGGGAATGGCCTCAAGCTCCACCAGGGGAGATTTAGGCTGGAGATTAGGAGGAAGTTTTTCACGGAAAGGGTCATTGGGCATTGGAATAGGCTGCCCAGGGAGGGGGTTGATTCCCCTTCCCTGGAGGTGTTTAAGGGACGGGTGGGTGAGGTCCTGAGGGACATGGGTTAGTGTTTGATAGGAATGGTTGGACTAGAAGATCCGATGGGTCTCTTCCAACCTGGTTGTTCTATGATTCTGTGATTCATGGGGGGAATTTCCAGCACTAGAGGGAGAACTAGTGGCATTGGAGGGAACTGGTGGCTCTACAGAAAGGACCAACAGTTCCAGGGGAGAATCAGCAGCAGGAGGGGCGACCAGGGGGAAAACCAGGGGCACTGGGTGGGCACAAGTGGGGAACTGGTGGGACTGGGTGGGCACGAGTGGGGAACTCAGCACCCGCATCCCTGCCTGCCCTCGGTGCCAGAGCTCCCTCTTGTGGTGGGGCTGCCGTGCGGCCTCCCTCCCTGCTGGCGGAGGCTGCAGGGCTGTGGGGTCTCGGCAGCTCACGCTGCTGCCTTGCAGTGTTCCTGGTGACGTGCAAACCGCCGCTCTACATGGGCCCTGAGTACATCAAGTACTTCAGCGACAAGACCATCGACGTCAGTATCTGCACAGGGGAACTGGGTGGGGTGAGATGGGCCTGGGTGGCCCAGGGGCCTCTGCGTGGTGACCTGCTGACCCACCCACCCTGTGCCTCTGCCGCAGAATGAGCTGGAGCGCGATAAGCAGGTGACGTGGCTCATCGAGTTCTTCGCCAACTGGTCCAGCGAGTGCCAGTCCTTCGCCCCCATCTTCGCCAACCTCTCCCTCAAGTGAGCGGTGCCCACGGGGGCCTCGGGAACTGCGGGATGGGCACCGGGATCAGTCCTGGCGCCGCAGTCGCCCGCGGCACGTGCAGCCCGGTGTCCCTGTCCTCCCAGGTACAACTGCCCGGGGCTGCACTTCGGGAAGGTGGACGTCGGCCGCTACACGGACGTCAGCACCAGGTCTGGGGGCGCGGGCAGAGCTGGGGCCCCGGGAGCCTCCGGCCGCTCCGGCAGCACCTGAGCCTCTCCCTCCGCACAGGTACAAGGTCAGCACCTCCCCCCTGACGAAGCAGCTGCCAACCCTCATCCTCTTCCAAGGCGGAGTCGAGAAAATGCGCCGACCGTACATCAACAAGAAGGGCCACGCGGTGTCCTGGACCTTCTCTGAGGTGGGTGGGACGGGGCTGGGGGCGCTGGGGGTCCTGGGCGGGGACACCATGGGAGCCAACGCGTCCTCTCTCCCACAGGAGAACGTGATCCGGGAATTCAACCTCAACGAGCTCTACCAGCGCGGCAAGAAGCAGCCCAAGGGCCAGAGCGAGGGCTGCGAGGAGCCCCGTGCACCCACCGACCAGGAGCCCAAGAAGGACAAGTAGAGGCTTCCCTGACTGTCACCGTCACCATCACCATCGTCACCACCACACAGCGGCCCCAGTGCCGTCCCCGGGGCTGTGTGGGGGCGCCCAGTGCGGGTGGGTGGCTCCGTGCCCCCCCTCCTAACGCTCATCCGCATTGCTGACAATAAATGGCCTGTGTGCCAGCAGCCCTATGTCTGTCTGTCCTGCGTCTGTCTGTCTGTTCCCCTCCATGTGTCCCTGCTCCTCTGCACGGCAGCCACGGGGCTTCGCTGACAGGGTCGGACGCCTTGTGGGAGCAGCAAAATGTGTGCTGCTGAGTATGGGTTTGTGCGTGTGTGAGGCGGCAGTGGGACCGGAGCCCGGGCCCTGCCTGCACTGCTCTACCAGGGCGGCCTGAGGGTCCCCAGCCCCATCCAGCCGCAAACCGGCGAGGTGTGAGCAGCAGTGGGGACAGAATGGGACCCTCCGTCCGGGAAAACCAAGCTCTGAGCTGCTGCGGCCGCCAAACTCTCATTGGTTACTTCTGGATCCTGCTGGGCAAGTGTTGTGCTCTCATTGGCTGCAGCTGCCACAATGTCATTGGTCACCTCTGGATACCACCTAAGCTAGTGCTGTGCTCTGATTGGCTGCGGCTGCCGCACTCTGATTGGTCATGTCTGGATTCCACTTTGCAATTGCTGCTGTGCTCTGATTGGCTGCAGTTACCATGCTCTGATTGGTCGCCTCTTGATCCCTCTTAAGCTAGTGCTGTGCTCTGTTTGGCTGTGGCTGCCGCACTCTGATTGGTCACTTCTGGATTCCTCTTAAGCTAGTGCTGTGCTCTGATTGGCTGTAGCTACCGCACTCTGATTGGTTACTTCTTGATCCCTCTTAAGCTAGTGCTGTGCTCTGATTAGCTGTGGCTGACACACTCTGATTGGTCACTTCTGGATTCCTCTTAAGCTAATGCTGTGCTCTGATTGGCTGTGGCTGACACACTCTGATTGGTCGCCTCTGGATCCCCCTTAAGCTAGTGCTGTGCTCTGATTGGCTGTGACTGCCACGCTCTGATTGGTTGTTTCTGGATCCCTCTTAAGCTAGTGCTGTGCTCTGATTGGCTGTAGCTACCGCACTCTGGTTACTTCTTGATCCCTCTTAAGCTAGTGCTGTGCTCTGATTAGCTGTGGCTGACACACTCTGATTGGTCACTTCTGGATTCCTCTTAAGCTAATGCTGTGCTCTGATTGGCTGTGGCTGCCACGCTCTGATTGGTTGTTTCTGGATCCCTCTTAAGCTAGTGCTGTGCTCTGATTGGCTGTAGCTGCCCCAATCTGATTGGTCACTTCTGGATTCCTCTTAAGCTAGTGCTGTGCTCTGATTAGCTGTGGCTGTTGCACTCTGATTGGTCACTTCTGGATTCCTCTTAAGCTAGTGCTGTGCTCTGATTGGCTGTAGCTGCCCCAATCTGATTGGTCACTTCTGGATCCTTCTTAAGATAGTGCTGTGCTCTGATTAGTTGCGGCTGCCTCGCTCTGATTGGTCGCCTCAGGATCCCTCTTAAGTTAGTACTGTGCTCTGATTAGTTGCGGCTACCACGCTCTGATTGGTTACCTCTTGATCCCTCTTAAGCTAGTGCTGTGCTCTGATTGACTGTGGCTACCATGCTCTGATTGGTCACTTCTGGAGCCCTCTTAAGCTAATGCTGTGCTCTGATTAGCTGTGGCTACTGCACTCTGATTGGTCACCTCTGGATTCCTCTTAAGCTAGTGCTGTGCTCTGATTAGTTGTGGCTGCCACGCTCTGACTGGTTACCTCTTGATCCCTCTTAAGCTAATACTGTGCTCTGATTAGTTGCAGCTGCCACACTCTAATTGGCCACCTCTGGAGCCTTCTTAAGCTACTGCTGTGCTCTGATTGGCTGTGGTTGCCATGCTCTGATTGGTCATTTCTGGATCCCCCTTTAGCTAGCGCTGTGCTCTGATTAGTTGTGGTTGCCATGCTCTGATTGGTTGCCTCTGGATCCCTCTTAAGCTATTGCTGTACTCTCATTAGCTGCGGCTGACACGTTCTGATTGGTCACCTCTGGATCCCCCTTAAGCTACTGCTGTGCTTTGATTGACTGCAGCTGCCATGCTCTGATTGGGCACTTCTGGATCCTTCTTAAGCTAGTGTTGTGCTCTGATTAGCTGCGGCTGCCGCACTCTGATTGGTGGCCTCTGGAGCCTTCTTAAGCCACTGCTGTGCTCTGATTGGCTGTGGCGGCCATGCTCTGATTGGTCGCCTCTGGAGCCTTCTTAAGCCACTGCTGTGCTCTGATTGGCTGCGGCTGCCGCACTCTGATTGGTCGCCTTTGGATCCCTCTTAAGCTAGTGCTGTGCTCTGATTAGCTGCAGCTGCCGTGCTCTGATTGGTTATCTCTGGATTCCTCTTAAGCTAGCGCTGTGCTCTGATTAGGTGCGGCTGCCGCGCTCTGATTGGTCACCTCTGGAGCCTTCTTAGCTAGTGTTGCATTCTGATTGGCTGCGTCAGCCGCAGCTTCATTGGCGCCACCCGATGCTGAGGGGCGGGCCTAACGCTGTGATTGGCTGCAGTTTCCGCGCTCCCATTGGCTGGCGGAGCGGCAGGCGGGGACACGCGGACGAGACCATTGCCGCGGGCCGGTGGGGGTGAACGGCCGCCGTGAGGCTGTTTTATAACCGGAGCTCGGGCCTCCCCGGCATCTCTGCGGAATTCCACGGGATTTGCGACGTGCTGGATCGCATCGGTGCCCGCGGCCTCCGCAGCGCCGCTCGACTCTGAACCCCGAGCTCCCGCACCCCCCCCCCCCCCCCGCCGCTCGGCCCAGTGGTGGCGTCTAGCGCGGTCGCGCGCGCCCGCACGTGGTTCGCGCGGCTCGGAGGGACAGGTGGGGGCGGCGCCGCTCCGGGACCCAGCGGGAACCTTTCCCTTCCCCTACTCACCCCGGCCCTGGGGCCCCCTCTTTCCCGCTCCCACTAAAGCACCAGCCCCGGGATTCCCCCGGGACGGCCCCCTCCCCACGCACACCTACCCCGGCGGGACCCCCCCGGTTACCCCCCTCCCGCCGCCCCACTGGACCCGGGGAACCCCCTCCCCGCCGAGCCCGTCCCCACTCCCCGGTGCTCTGTAGGATGGCTCCTCGCGGTCGGAAGCGCGGGGCCCGGCGTGCGGCGGCCGAGGGTCCGGAGTCGGAGGAAGCCTCCCCGAAGCGGGCGCGTCCGGAGGCCGAGGGCAGCCCCGGGGGCGGCGGCCCCCGCGTGGTCATCGAGCACTGGTGAGCGGTCGGGGCGGGCCGGTGAACGGAGCGGGGCTGGGGTCCCCCCTGCTCCCCCGCGCTGACCCCCGTGTGTCCCCCCCCCTTCCCCAGCAAGAGCTGACGCGTGTTCGGTCGCGTGGCGGCCGCGGTGCGGGACGCGCTGCGAGCGGCCGCCGCTCAGCTCCCCGTGGACATCAACCCCCGGCAGCCGCGCAGGAACAGCTTCGAGGTGTCCCTGGTGAAGGAGGACGGCAGCAGTGAGTGCGGGCCGGGGGGCGGCCGGGGAGGGGGGGGTCTGGGGTCCGGGCATCCCCTCAGCGCCTCCGTCCTCCCCAGGCGTGGAGCTGTGGAGCGGCATCGCCAAGGGGCCGCCCCGAAAGCTCAAGTTTCCCCAGCCCGAGGTGGTGGTGGAAGCCCTGAAGAGCAACCTGGGATAGAGGGCGCAGCCAGGTGAGCAGGGATGGGGACAGAGATAGGGAGGGGATGGGGACAGGGACTGCAGCAAAGATGGGGCAGGCTGGGGACTGCACAGGGACAAGAACCTATGAGGAGCGGCTGAGAGAGCTGGGGGGGTTTATCCTGGAGAAGAGGAGGCTGAGAGGAGACCTCATTACTCTCTACAACTGCCTGAAGGGAGGTTGTGGAGAGGAGGGAGTTGGGCTCTTCTCCCAAGGGACAGGACAAGAGGGAATGGCCTCAAGCTCCATCAGGGGAGATTTAGGCTGGAGATTAGGAGGAAGTTTTTCACGGAAAGGGTCACTGGGCATTGGAATAGGCTGCCCAGGGAGGGGCTTGATTCCCCTTCCCTGGAGGTGTTTAAGGCACAGGTAGATGAGGTGCTGAGGGACATGGGTTAGTGTTTGATAGGAATGGTTGGAATAGAAGATCCGATGGGTCCCTTCCAACCTGGTTGTTCTTTGATTCTAAGAAGGGGTCAAGGTTGGGACGGGGACAGGGCTGGGATGGGGACATAAATCACTTGCTTTCTCCCCACAGCCAGGCCGGGACCGGCACCTGTGGCACGAGCATCCATGAAGAGGTGCGACGAAGTGGGGGGCACTCGCCAGCCCCAGTCCTGTCTCTGATGCTGCAGCTCTGCCGCAGGCAGCCAACCCGGATCCCCCTCTGCCCCCTCCCCACCTCCCATGTCCCAAATAAAGCCCAACAGCTCCTCAGGGCAGCTCCGATGCTTTATTTTCCCACTGGCTCTGGGCAGCACAGGCAGACTCCCTACCCAAGAATGTCCACCTCCTCGTCCTCCCCAGATGAGGGACAGGGCCAAACGCAGATGGTGCCGGGGGGCAGGCACGGCTCCTCTGTCCCCACATCCACCTCCTCATCCTCGGGGTCCTCCAGCCCACCTTGCTGCCCAGACTCCTGGCCTGGCTTCCCGGAGCTCCCCTGAAGGGGCTGCCGTGGTGGGGAGCACCTGCCCACCCCCCCATCTCTTGGGGGTTGCTGCTCCCGCACCACCTCCCAGCACCCCCCACTCTCCAACTTGCGCAGCTTCACGCGCCCCACGGGGCCGGGGTCCCTGCTCCCCAGGGGGTCCCCAGTGCTGCTGGGGGGACACTTGGTGGTGCCAGGAGGGGCCTTGCTGCCGGGGGAGCCGCACGGGACGAGGCGCAGGCAGGAGCGGTTGAGCTGGTGTTGGGGCCCCATCCAGACCAGGCGTCCCCCCTGCAGCTGCAGCGACTCGAGGGCGGTGATGCGCAGGCGCCGAGCGGCCGCCAGCACCTCCTGCACCTCCTCCGGCGTCGCCTCCAGCTCAGCCGTGTAGAGGAAGCGCAGCAGCTTGTGCAGGACCCCCATCTTCAGACCTCCCAGCTCCAGCACCATCCTGCTGCCCCGCGCCGGCAGCTCCTGGCCCAGCTGCTCCATGAAGAAGGGGCTGCAGGCGGAGAGGACGCAGCAGTGGGCGACCACCGCCTCACCTGCAGAGCAACAGCCACCGTCACTGCCCCGCAGGCCCCTGGGCTTGCAGGGATAGTGCCCACGGGTCCCTCCGAGCTCCGGCAGCTCCGTGGATGCCGCCTGCTCACCTTCTGCCTTCAGGACCACGTCGCATATGTCATCCGCCGCCTGCTGCTGCCGGTGGAGCTGCTGGAAGGCCGTGCGGAGCAGGCGGGTGCTGCGGTAGAGCACCTTCTGTGCAGACAATGGAGACGCCATGGGCCCTGCGGAAACAGCGCAGCGTGGGGACACGGGGACCAGCACCAGGCCCCACCGCTCTGGACCGGCCGGAACGGTTTGTGACTGGGATGAAATGGGGTCGGCACAGGTGCGCTGTGTGTCACCCGTGAGCGAGGGGAGAGCGAGGCGGGAGCGGCCTCGGCCCCGGGGCCCACGCGGCGCCTCTGCGCGGCGATGGCGGACGGGAGGGGCGGGGCCGGAGAGAGGGCCCGCCCTCTGCCGCCTCCCATTGGCGCTCCCTCCCGCCAATCGCGGCGCCGGCCAATGGCAGCGCGGGACGGGCCGAGGCGGGAAGGGCGCTGGGCGGGAAGGGCGGAGGCGGGAGGCGCGCGGGGCCATCATGGCGGCGCCGCCTCTGTGGGGGCGGCCTGGGCCTCCTGCCTTTGACGCCTCGGAGCGCGCACAGCGGAGCCGCCCCTCGTGTTGCTGTGTGGAAGCGTTTTTCCTCGTCCTTTGTGAAAAGATGTGCTCGCCGCGCCTGCAGGCCAGAGTCCCCGGCGCTGTGGGTGGAAGGGAGCCCAAGCGCCGCCGCAGCTTTCAAACCCACAAAGTTTTCGAGCGTGATGTCATCCCTCGGTATTTTCTGTGGCTTTGCAGAGGGATTTTCGTCTGATTTGACATGAGAGGACAGAGGTTTTGTTTCTCTGTATTTGCTGCGTGCAGATGGACACAAACCAAGGCAGTGGCTGCCCGTGGGCCCAGGCCAGGCGGGTGAGGCTTGTGGTCGGCCTTCCACTGACCTCGGGTGCCTCGGAGCCTGGCTTAAATACCGAGGGATTCAGCAAAACAAGCAATTTCTCATCAAAGTGCTATCATATGCTCATAAAAATAGACAAAAAAATAGAGATGATGCTTCCCCACCCCTTGCAATCATGTGAAATTAGGATGACCAGAACTGTCAGGATTTTGGAGCCCAAGCTGCTCATTGTTTTCCTATCCATTCACTTCGGATTCTGCACCCTTGGTCCCATCCCTGGAAAACTCCCCATGGGAAGCACCTTATGAATCAGAGGAGACCCCCCAGAGCCCTGCAGAAAAGCTGTGTCTGGCCCCAGGATGGGTCGAGCTGTCTGGCCGTGCCCACTGCTGTCACACGCCAGCTACGCTGAGGCAGCAGAGCAGAGAGAGGAAGAGTTTACTGAGTGGGGACCAGCAGCAAAACTGGGAGGAAAACTCAAGGCTGAGAGGTGAGTGGATACTCCAGTGAGGAGCTTGCAGAGGAAAGCCAAGGGACAGGGGACAGGACAAGAGAAATGGCCTCGAGCTCCGCCAGGGGAGGTTTAGGCTGGACATTAGGAAAAAAAATGTCATGGAAAGGGTCATTGGGTGCTGGCAGAGGCTGCCCAGGGAGGAGGTTGAGTCACCTTGCCTGGAGGAAGGTGGGACAGGTGGATGAGGTGCTAAGGGACATGGTTTAGTGATTGATAGGAATGGTTGGACTTGATGGTCCAGTGATTCCAGTCTGGTTATTCTATAAAAGTGCTTTCCAGCCTGGTGAGCTGACCAGGTCAGAGACACCAAGGGAAAGATGCAGAGCCAGGGTGAAGCCCAACTGCAAAATCCCAAGGCGCTGATATTGGAGGCCTTCGTGATCCGCAGGTGAGGCAACATCCCAAGTCCTGGAGAAGCCCAGATTGTTGGTGCTGGTTCAGGGACAGGACTCGTTGTCCAGGTCCAAGCTCACCCAGTGCCAAGGGATGGGGAGGCTGCCCTTGCTTTGCCTGCCTCACCAGGAGCACCGACTGCCAGGTTCTTGGTGTCTCCTCCCTTTTGTGTGGCGTGAGAAATCCCCTCCAGGCTGGGAGCAGAGGCTGAGTCGTCCCCTGGTCACCTTGCTCTAGCTGCAGAGGAGTGAGCTGTTCTTCCTTGTCCACCCAGGGAGAGTATCGTGACCTGACTGGGCGCTTCCCTCCTTTGTGTCTCTTTCCCCACTCCCAAGGTTATCCCAGGGGCACACGTGATTAAAAGGTGAGCAACCTTGTCTGTCCCTGCCCTGGGACACTCAGTGCTGCTGGTGGCTCTTAGTCTGCAGGAGGAGCAGGGAGCTTGTTGCCGCAGCCTCCTGCCTGGATAAGGGGTGGACACGCGCCCTGCACCCCTGGCAGAGAGCACAGGGCCTCGGGGGTCCTGCAGGCTCCTGGGCTGAGGGTTGTCAGGAGGACAGAGGCTCAGCTCCAGAGGCATTTGTTAGGCTCACACTGTGCAAAATAGCTCCTCCCGTGCATCCTCCCAGGGAAGGGCAGCGTCCATGTGGTTCCGTGCCCAGAACAGGTGAAGGGCCCTTGGCTCTCAGTGGGCTCTGTCACACTCCTCTTCTCCGCTGCCCCCAGGGCTACGGAGCCACTTGCCCTTCTCACCAACAGCCCCGCCTGCCCTTAACAATCAGGCAATGCTGGCAAACATTCTCATCGCAGGCGGATAACTGAGGCCTTTTATGAGCGTAACTCTTACTGGTACACGAAGCTGGTTAATCCACACTGGAATAGCTCTGACACCTTATGTCTCATTGTCTCTTCTCTTAAAGTAGTGACGTCTGTATTCATTGCCAGAATTTGCTGGCTACAAAAGGTTCCAGTGTGGCTCTTGCTGCTGTGCCGGCAAAACACGTAAGGTCGTGAATCCTCCTGTCTGCCTCCAGGTGCTCGGAAGCCGCTTCCCTGGAGCGCAGCCCAGCTCTGCCGAAACCAGGGCTCAGGCAGCCGAGGCCGGGTGAGTCAGTGGATCGGGAATGCCAGGCAGGGTTTATCTCCTGGTGGGATTCTCTGACGAGGGGAAAGGAAGGTTGCTCAGTCTGGAGGTGGATCGAAGGCTACCTCTGCAACTGATGGGGAGAGGCCTTCATAGAATCATAGGTTCATAGAATAGTTTGAGTTGGGAGGGACCTTGAAGATCATTCAACTCCAACCCCCATGCCATGGGCAGGGACACCTCCCACTAGAACAGGCTGCCCAAGGCCCCATCCAACCTGGCCTCGAACACCTCCGGGGACAGGGCACCCACAACCTCCCTGGGCAACCCGCGCCAGCGCCCCACCACCCCCACTGTAAAGACTTTCCTCCCCATCTGCAGGAAGAGTCCTGTCCTCCCATCATCTCCCAAGCTCTGGAATCAGCAGGTTCTGGGCTGGTTTATTTCAGGGAAAGGCAATTCTCACCCCAGGTCTCACTCACAGCCAGGGCTGTTTTCCGGCATCGTCCCGTCTTGCTGCTGTTCCCACTCCGCAGGCAGCAGCCACTGCCGTTTCCCCGTCCTTCAGAAGTGCCGCCTCTGTGCTGAGCTGTGGCTGCTTCAGAGAGAAAAGTCAGGGGTCCCTGGCTGGGAAAAGAGCCAGAGGTGGAGAGAGGAGGAAGATGAGGCTGAAAGGAGCGGCAAATCATGTCGGAGCAGGGAGGGATGGAGAATCCTGTGCCCACTTCAACTATTGGAACATTCAAGCGAAGGATGTAACAGGAATTTGATGGTCCGAGAGCAGAATAGGACACAGATGTGTAAGCTTGATAGTGGATGGGATTGCAGGCACAGAGAAGCCGGGCACACTGGGAGGCAGGTGGGAGGCAGGTACCACACTCTCTGCTGATCCAGGGCCAAGCACCTGGAGCTGCTGGATGCTGCTCTGGGAAGGGGTCGGGGTGGGCAGTGGGCTCGCTTCACTGCCTGGCGTCTGAGTTAGAGTGAAAAAGCTCCATTAGCCCCAGCTTTCCATGTCTCCTTCTACACAGGTGTCCAGCGGAGGAGCTGTTTCTCCCCCTGGTGCCACATTTCTTCTAGTGCAAGGGTAAGGCAACAACCTGTTGGAATTCCCCTAGGAAAGAGGCTGCGGAAGTGTCTTGTCCTGATTTAGAACAATGCAGGCCATCTCTGAGCCGCCTGCGCCGGCCCCGGACACGGCAGCCTCCCCTTCCTCCTGCCGTCTTCTGCCAAGGAGAACGGATCTGTCTGGTAAACAAGCTGTCATGCTTGGTTCCGGGGGTAGCCGTGTTTTCTGGATGTCTCACCGGGAAAAGGCAGCGCTCCGGGATGAAAGGGGACTTGAAAGATGTGATTACTCATAATTACTGTAAAAGAGGACAAATTCCCCTGTGCTGGTAACACATCTCCTCTTCCAAGGAAGCCGTGGATGGGCTCCTTTCCCACTCAGACAGGCACATGGTCAGCCGCTGGATGAGCTGAAGCCAGAGGATTTGGGTTTGTCCTGCCTTCCCAAGTACGTGTGCTTTACGGGGCATTCCAGTGGCTGCCGGGCAGGGCTGACTGGTGCTGGAGGCTGTGATGTGCTGAGAGACCCTGTCCAGCTCTGTCCTCCAGCCCATGGGTTCAGGGGCACTCGTTCGGCTTCAGAGGGCTCTGACTCCAGCTCAGAGCCAACAGAGGCATTGGCAGCAGTGCCTTTCATCCCAGGGGAGCCAGAGCCTTTGGAGGCTGTGGATTTCTGTGCTTTTTGGGTACCAGGCTCAGCAGGAGGCTGCCCTGTGCCAGAAGCCCACTTCTCAAAGCAAACTCAGGGCCAGGGTGGGCTGGGGGGGTCCCTGATAATCTCTCTAAATATGCCCTTCACACAAACCGAATCCCACGTCTCTCATTGTTCTTCTTCATGTCCAGCCCTGCCCCAGCTAGAATGACCTTCCTTAGGGATCAGCAGGCTGCTATCCCACTCACCGAGCCTCGCAAAGCATATTTACCCTAGGAATCACCAGTCTCCACCCAGCCCCTTCCCCTCGATGCTGTCTCACAGTTTGGCAGTCGGGAGTGCCTGATCCACCAGCCCAGGGCAGAGACGGGAGGCAGTCGCCTTCAGAGGGTTTGGATCCAGACTCCTGCCAAGTGAGCAGTAGGAAGGGGCAGGGAAGGCTCCACAGCACCTCCTCCCCTCCCTACAGAAGGATAACTCCTCTTGCACTGAGGTGCAGGTGCCCACAGCCACCTCCCGCCCGAGCTCAGCTCCTTCTGCAGTTGCATTTTGGCAGGTTGAGTGCAGTTATTATGCCTCCTGTCTGGGTTTCCTTCACAAGTCTTTGTGCTGCCCCAGGTCCCTCCAGCTGTTTCTCCGTGCCGGTGGGGATGGCAGCGCAGTTCCCTGCCTGCAGAGATGCTGTGCCTGTACACCAGAGCCCCCGAGCCTGTGTGCCAGCCTGTTTGAGCTCTGCCATGCTAACCTGTGGCCCTCCTGTGTCTGTCCGGGCTTCCCAACCTTCCCTGCTCTTAGCGTGCCTGGAGGCCCAGGGGATATGCTGTGGTGGGGACAGCCTGTGTGTCCCTGCATCCTGCAAATTCCACCTTGAATGGGATCACACATTCCCTGTGCTCCGGAGAGGCCGTGGAGCTGGGCTGGACCCAGAGTACCCTGCACCTGGGAAGCTGCACTGTGGGGTCGGAGCCCTGCTCCATGAGAGATCTCACTGAGACCAGGCCTGGCTGGGAATGTGCACTCCAAAGGCAGAACCCACGGAGAGACCCCCCCATGAGGCCTTAGGAGGAGTGGCTGAGGGAGCTGGGGGGGGTTAGCCTGGAGGAGGCTGAGGGGAGAGCTCATTGCTCTCTGCAACTCCCTGAGAGGAGGTTGTGGAGAGGAGGGAGCTGGGCTCTTCTCCCAAGGGACAAGGGACAGGACGAGAGGGAATGGCCTCAAGCTCCACCAGGGGAGATTTAGGCTAGAGATTAGGAGGAAGTTTTTCACAGAAAGGGTGATTGGTCAGTGTCAGAGGCTGCCCAGGGAGGGGGTTGAGTCCCCTTCCCTGGAGGGGTTTAAGGTGTGGGTGGCCGAGGTGCTGAGGGACATGGGTTAGTGATTGATGGGAATGGCTGGACTCGGTGATCCGCTGGGTCTCTTCCAACCTAGTGTTTCTGCCCCACGGGACAAACCCCAGAGCAGAGAACCCCCGGCCACCTGGCTCCGCCCCGACCGCGCGCTGACCACGCCCCTTCCGCTCTCAGGCCCCGCCCCCGAGCGCGCTCCGGGCCGTGACGCGGGGGCGGAGCCGTCTCTCCCGCCCCGCCCCGCGCGCCCCGCGGCCCCAACTTCCATTTTAGGTGCGGGAGCGGCGCACGGCGCGGCCCGGCTCCCCTCACCTCGGCTCCGCTCGGCCGGCCCCGCTCCGGCACCGCCGCCCGCCCCGCACAGGCCGCGCCGGCCCGGCTCCCGCCGCTGCCTTCACGCCCGCGCCGCCCGCCTCGCCGCGGAGGAGCCCGGCCACGGTAAGTCCCGTCCCGGTCGCGCCGTCGTGGGGCGGTGGAGCGGTCGGTGCGGGCCGAGCCCCGCTCGCGCCCAGGCGGAGCAGCCGGGAGCCTCCCCGGGGGCGCCGAGCCCCGGAGCCGCCGCCCAGAGCCGGGACGCGGCGGCCCCGGTCGGTGCCGGTTTCCGCCGGCGGAGCTGGCTCCCCGCCCTCCGCCGCCCTCCCGGCCGCGCCCTGGCCCCTCCCAGCTCCCGCGGCGCCGGTTTCGCGGCAGCCGTGACTCCCCGTTCCGCGGCCGTGTCGGTGCCGCGGAGGCTCTGGTGCGGGTTCGCCGGCGGTCCCGGTGCCGGTTGGGGCCCCGCGGGGGCGCTGTGGCCGCCGGGGCCGGCGGAGCCCGCGGGCAGCGACACAAAGGCTGTCGGGCCGCTCCCCGCCCGGTGCCGCCGCCCGAACAAAGGCGGCTCCGTGTGCCAGCTCCGCCCCGGGGGGACCGGGCCCCGCGGACCCGGGGCCGCCTTTGTTCCCGTAGCCGCTGTTCGCCGGGAGCTGCCGACACCTTTGTGCGAGCACCGGGGCGCTCCCCGCTCCCGCGTCCCGAGCAGCCGGGGCTCGGCCGTCCCGGGGCTGGGAGCGAAGGGGTCGTGGCTGCAGAGCTCCGGAGGGTTGTGGCCTCCCCGCAGGGCTCGGTGACCGGCGCCGGGGCCATCGGGGGGGCCTGGGCAGCGGGTGTCTGCAGCCCCACCTGGGGTCTCCCTGTGGAGTCTCTGGGCCTCAGCTGCCCTGTTCCTCAGGTGGGGTGTGGAGCAGGCACTCTGGGCTTTGCAGGGAGTGGGGGATCTCGGATCCCGTGGTCCCAGCTCGTGCTGGAAGCCTCTGTTATTGTGTCTCTGCGCCTGCTGCTCGGAGCAGCCCTCCTGGAGCTGGCGAGGTGGGGCTGCCTGGTGACTCTGATCCCTGTGGCACATGTTTGGGGGTGGGAGGGGGGGGGGCGGCTACGGAGCCTGCCAGGGAATTCCTGTGCCGGGAAATGCCTGAGCAGGGAAATCAGAAGTTTTCCCCACAGCTGCCTTGATTCTCCATCCCACTCCCGGTGCCTTCCTGCTGCATAGGTGCTTACCTGCCCATGTTTACTTATTCACTTTAAAGGGAAAACAGGCAATTTTTGAAAGCTGTTCCCCTTGCTCTGATCTGGACTTGGCCAGGACTGTGTTGCATACACACCACTGTCCTTCGCTATGTCCAGCGTTTGCTGGAATCCTGTGCGGAGCCTTCCTGGAAGGAGTGGGAGGATGAAGGCGCTGGCTTAGGGGAGCGGGCAGGGCCTGCCTGGGCTGCTGCAGAGGGGAGAGCCACCTCCCTTCCAACTTGGAGGTCAGGCCTCCATCCTTGTGGCTGAGGAGCCCTGCAGGCCATCCCTTCGCTAAACACGGGTTGGGAGTCAGGAATGGTGAAGCCCAGACCACGCAGCCAGTTCCCTGTGTCTGGATTGCCTCTCATTTCTTCCCTCCTCCAGCCTCTGCAATGGAGATAACACCTTGATCCATTGTTTCTGTGCTGGGGTGGCTTTAGGACGCCCAGAAAATAACAGCATAGCTTGGGCTGTGCCTGGGAGGTAGTGGCTTCCCAAATTGGCTTCCCAGTGTCTGTGTCCTGGGGGAGGTCATGGGTTTGGTCTCTTGGTTTCTCAGCTGTCCCCCATTTACTGCTGGCTGGGACAGGGCCCTTTCCAAGGCTGCGGTGGTGTCATCTCCAGGGAGCACAGAGGTCTCCCACCTCTAAAAACCCCAGGTCCTTATGATTTTCCTCCATCTCTACCTCATGGGGAGCAGAACTGTGGAGCTGGTTTGGGTCTGGGTGGTGCTGGGACAGGGTGATGAACCCCAAACCCGATGGGTGATTCGGAGCTCTCCGCCTGCGACACAGGGCTGGGCTGGCACGGAGGCTGTCCTGGCACAGAGCTCAGAAATGCACCTCCTGCCAGGCTGGTGGAAGGGGCTGGATTTGCGGCCTCCTGACCAAAGTCCTCTAATTCCCAGAGGTGGCCACAACCTCCTCGTTTGCCAGTAGAAGGCTGCTGGGGGAAGCTGTTTGTGGAGCCAGCTCTGGTGCTGGAAACTCCCAGCAGCAGGCAATGAGTCCATCTGGCTTCTGCTAGTCTTGTGCTCCTTGCTAATCCACGGGTGCTGGCTCAGCGCAGGCCTGCCCGTCCCTGTCCTTCCGCTTCCCCTCTCCACCTGGGGCTGACCTACAGATTGACTTCATAGAACCATGGAATGATTCAGCTGGAAGGGACCTCAAAGCCCATTCAGTTCCACTCCCGGCCATGGGCAGGGCCATCTCTCAGTGCATCAGCTGCTCTGTCCTGTCCCATTCCCATGTGGCCTCAGCCAGCGGAGGGACCTCTGGAGCGGCAGTGGGTGCCAAGGGCACCTCCTGTGGTGCTGTTCCCAGCTCCCTTTTGCCCATTAAGGACGTGTGGGTGTTCCCCATGAGGGATGTTGCTTCCGTGTGGTTGCCTGTAGGAAACCACATGGCACGGAGGGGGCTGCTGGGCGTGGGGACACCCCAGTGATGAGGGAGTACGCGGAGCCATAATCGGGGTGCCTGGCACCTCTGCTCTTATTGTGTTTTCCAGCCCGCAGCAGAGAGCAGCTGTAGGTCAGAGCTTGGCAGTGGGACGCCCAGTGTGCAGTGGCCTTGGATGGAGGTGGGAATGACTGATCTTGGGCTTCCTCCACCTTCAGGGATTGAGCTTTCCTGCCAGGAGGCAGAGACAAAGGAGCCATAGGTGCCTGTGAGCTTCCCATGTCCCTGACCTTGTGCTGCAGCTCCACAGAGACTGCACCACAGAGCCCCTGCCTGCTGTGGAAATGCTTGTGCCAGCCTGGCCCTGAGGTCCTGTCCCAGGCTAGTACTTCTCCACATGTTTGATTTTAACAGTCCATATCCCAGATATAGGAGAATTTAGTTTCTGTTGGGAAACTGCAGCCCCCACCTTCGGCTGTGACAGGAGGAGGGGGTGGCTCTGGCCTGTGTGTGCTCTGGGGATGTCAGTGGGCGCACAGGCATCCAGGCTGGGGTCTAGGCTTAGGAAACAGACTTGGTGTGTTGCTTGACCGGGCTGGGAGCAACTGCTTTCAGGCACAAGAAGAGAATGGTCCAGGTGGGACAGGGTCAGGGGCTGAGCCCTGGGAATGGCTCTCCTGGACCCTGGCCAGTGTTGTGGTCCTGGGAGCGCTTTTCAACCAGTGGCCGCTCCAGGGCTGATGCGAGGGCATCACTCCCCGGCTGGCCCCCTGTGGTCTGACTTCGACCAGGCTCCCACACTCGAGGGCAGGAGCTGTTATTGTGCCTCCATCCCAGCCCTAGCTGCTCCGACTCCTCTGGGCGTTGGCCCCAATTACAGCGAACACTGCTCAAAGTTCACTGGCTTCCTGCTCCCCCTGTGTGGGCGCCGGCACCTGGAAGCAGTGTGGGCCTTACCTGCCCCTGCTGCTTCCTTGAGAGCCGGTGGAGCAGGGCAGAAGGCAGCTGGGACGTGGCGGAGCAGGCAACGGGAGGAACTGCTCTTCCCTCACCAGGCTTTGTGGCTGTGGAAGCATCTCTAGGGTAGGTGAAGGATTACTCAGGATGAGGGGGCTCACGAGCAAGAGGTGGATGGCCTTGGGATGAGTATGGATCGCTGATCCCACCCTGGCCAGGAGCAGGAAGGTGCCCGACTGCCCTGGGTGGATTTGTCCTCCCCTTGTCCCCATCTTGCATGGCACCTAAGCTGCTCTTCTCCAAGAGCTCCCAGATCCCTCAGCTGCCTCTGTGCCGGCACTCCCAGCTCCTCTCCTGGGGTGGGGAGCTGGTGGTGCTGGGCAGTGTGTGCGCGCAGGCGGCTGTGCTGGGCGGGAGGGAGTGTGTGGAACTGCAAAGACAAGTTTTTCCAACCAGGAAGGGTGGGTCACGGTCCTGTTTGCCTGCTGCTGGCAGGCCCCTTGCCCAGTGGGGTAACGCATTCCTGTGAGCATGTCGGTGCACGCTGCACTGCTTGCCCTGCCTGGCTCAGGCTGCAGGTAGGCTGACTCGCTCTGGGGGGAAAGGTGTCATCTCACTGCGCTAACTGGGGTTTGTGGGGAGGAGGAGGCAGCCAAGGGTGCTCCTGAGGGGCAATCCTGTCCAATATGGGGAATCACCTGGTTCAGGGTGGCTCCGGAGCCCTCCTTCCTCTCTGCCTCTCCCTTTCTCAGTGGTAGGGAGCTCCTGGTGCCCTGCATCTCCCTCCAGAACGCACTGGTGTGGCAAAGGGAGACCTGCTCTCCCTCAGTCTCTGCCCAGTGTCCAGCAACTGCCTTGAGGGGAGAACCACTTTCCTTCCATGTCCTTCTTCCCTTGGGAGAGAGGGGAGCCCCCTGGGATGGTCTTGAGGAGCAGAGTTGCAGCAGCAGGCGTGTGGCTTGGCTTCCCAGGGATGTTCCTGTCCTGCCTGCAGAGCTTGGGGAGGGCTGGAGGCAGAGTGGGGCTGTGCAGGCAGATGAGGGGTGTGTGAGGGAGGTGGGAGAGTGGCCGGGCTCATTTGCAGTCATGGAGTCGTGGTGCTGGTGCCTCCCCAGCTCCATGGACGACAATTGTGTCTCGTGGGCATGGTGGGCACAGCTGTGTCCTCAGGGGTCTGGAAAACGGCATCCTCCACCCTGTGCTGCTTGGCCATTTCCAGTCCTGAACAGGAACATGGTACCACCGTGTGCCAGGAGCCCTTGTTCCCCAGAGCAGGGAAGCTGACTGGGTGTCTGGTCTCCTGGTGGGACTATACCGAGTCCCTGAGCGGCACAGTGTCCAAGGCTGGTTCCAGGGCTTCTGCATGTGGGCTGGGGGTGGTGGGGAGCAGCCCTTGGCAGGACGTCGTGTTTAGAAATTTACGGGAAAGGGAAGTCACGATGTCATCTCCTGTCTGACCAGGAAACACAGGTTTCCTTCCCTTTGGCTTGCACAGGAGCCTGGGAAGTTGCTTCTTGGCGACCGATAGCAGAGATGTCGCACCAGCAAATGATTTGGGGAAGGGGCTGGAACAGATGTCCCTGCATCCCATAGAGCAGATACTATCCTGCTGCCACATTTGTCCTTGCTGCTGCATGTGAGCGTTGGCTTATGCCGGCCTGTGCCCACCATGGTGCAAGCTCAACATTTCCCTGTCACAGCCTGTCTGCAAGGAGCCAGCCCTATTCCCCAGCGGGGACACAGACCCTGGTTCTGCCCTGCAGCTTCTCTGGTGGCTTCTCTTCACTTGTCATTGTTCCCCTTGACCCTTGATGTCATCTCTGAGCCCAGAGGCAGATGTGCTGGGAGGGACCCTCGTGCCTGGTGGGGTTGTGCCCAACTGAGATGGGGATTCCAGCCTGGGACCTGCTGTGAGCCTGGGCTGGACAGGGTGAGGCAGGGCCGGGCGTCCCTCTTCTCCAGGCACTTCCCTCCTTGCTGCTCCCACACCCAGCATTGCTCCCCCACTGCCTGTTTGCTCAGCCTGGAGAGGAGAGGTGCCTTGGCTCCCCTGGATGGGCAGGGGCCCTGGGAGCCTGCCCTGCTCCCTATTTCTGGTCACAGTTCCTCGGTGATTTGAACGCTCCTTGCAGGGTAGGTGAACGCCTTAAGCTGGGTGCTCTCCGGGCAAGCCCAGTGTTGTGGGTTCTGTGCTGCTGGGAGTTGATTTCCATTGTATTTCCAGCCTTTGTGCACCGTTCTGAGCAGTGACTGGAGTGGAGTCAGGAGACTGGCTGCAGGTGTCAGGAAAGGAAATGATCTCCGGTGGCTTCCCCTGGGAGGAGGGATGAAGGGCTGTTGCAGAGGTTCTGTGCTGGGAAGGGGGTCACAAACCCATGTGTCCGGGTGCCAGGCTGCCACAGGGTTATCTTGCAGCTCTGCATCCCTGGCTTTGCTGGCAGGGGCCGATTCAAGCAGCAGCTATAGCTGCGGATGCTTGTGCCCATGGCCCAGTGAAGGGAGGCTGCCCTTAATCCTACTGGGAATGCTGACCACTGGGCTGCGGCCTCTGCTTGGGGGCAGCCAGCGGCTCCTTGAGGAGCCAATCCTGCTTCTGGCTGAGGCACGGAGCAGCTTTGCCCCCTCCACCCTGCTCAGCTCAGGGTGGCAGCTCCAGTGGCGCCACAGCCTGGGGTTTGGAGGAGCGGACTTTGCTCCCTGGGCTCTACCAGCATGGCCCTTATCTCATCCGAGCCGGCTGCTGTTTGTTTTCCCTGCGGAGAGAGGCAACTGGGTGGGAAAGTCCAGCGTGGCTGAGGAGGAGACAGGGAGAAGGGGAGGGCTACTGGGATGCCAGGGCCTGCGGACAGCACTGACCTTCAGCAAGACGCCAGTGCTCCCGGAGAGCCCTGCGGACATGGGGGTGCCCTTGTCCCCTACAGGACACCCACCGTCCCTGCACCTCAGTGAGGAGCCGTGGAGCTGCCCCGTGGCCCTGAAGGCTGCCCCTCGGGCTGGGGGGCTGCTCCTGCTGGCCGGCAGAGCGTGGCCTGCCCAGAATGCTCTGGAAGCGTTCCCAGAATGCGGTGGTGGGTGTTTGTTTGCCGCTGCGCCCCTGAGGTCTGGCGCTACTGTGACAGGAAGCGGGAACGCCAGGGGGAGGGCGGCCGGACGGCTGAGATGCGCTCTGAAATCCCTTTGTCCCCACCGAGCGCTCAGCTGCACATTCCCACAGCTGAGAGAGAGCCGCCTTTGTGTGCCGCACGGCTGCCAGCACATGGGTCCCGCGTCCCGAGGGCCAGGGTGGAGGGGTGCTGGGGCCCCCGGCATTGCCGCTGTCCCGTGACGGGTCACCCAGCAGGAAGGGGCTGCTGTGCCGTCCCAGGCACTGGGTGCAGCGCGATGCTGCTGGTGGGAAGGATCAGGCCCCACGGCCGTCCCGCTTGGGGATTGCGGGTGGACAGCAGCCGCCTGGAGCCTGGTGGCCTGGCCACTGTCCTGCAGTGAGGGGCACTTGTCCTCCCTGGTGCTTGGATGGTGCCAGCAGCTTTCCTGGCCTGCGTGGAGGGTTGGTAGCCTGGAGGTCTTGGTCCAGCCCAGCCAAGACGCAAGGAGCAAATCAGTTCTGTGTCCAAAGTGTCCAAGGCCCCTTCATGTGTGTGGGACACAGCTGCCCCGCAGCCAGATTGCTGGCATGCCAGCAGAACAGGGTCGTTCTCCATTCCTGACCTGGTGCTGCTCCTCTGCCACTGGCCCCTCTGCATTGCTTCATCCTGCTGGGGCGGCTGACAACACCCGTCTGGTGACAAGGCCCTTCCCCGCGGATCGCCCCTGTGTTTCATGCTCCCAGCCGTGTCCAGGCCCGTCCTGGGTTGCGCGTTCCTGGCCCTGCTGCCCTCGCTGAAGGCAGGGAAGGACGTGCAGCTGCTTCCTCCATCCAGGGCCGGTGGCCGCACCCTGGCCCTTATCGCTGCCTCCCCGTCGTCCTGGCTGGCTCCTGGCCCTCTCCCTTATAAGGTGTGGCGCTGCGTCCCTGCCTGCCTCTCTACAGGTAACTCCCCTCTCTGGAGTTGCCTTTCCCTGTGGAGCTACATAGCCTCATCCCTGGCACTGGGGGCGGCAGCCGTGGTGGCCCCAGGTGCCAGTCCCACTGCCAGTCGGACCAGTTAGGCACAAAGAGCGGAGGCGAGAGGCTCCCTGCCAACTCCCTGCCCGCTGCCACCTGAGGCGGCTGCTCTGGGCACTTCCCCAGGCACCCTGGGCACGGTTTTGCAGGGTGATGACTGACCCGCCTGCGGGAGTAGCCCCTTCCAACCCAGCTTAAGTCTGCTGTGCCTGCGTTCTGTGACCTGCTATGTAGGGCCGAGCATGCCACTGGAGCTACCCTCCCTGGGAGGTGGGAGAGCCTCTCCACACGGACAGGGTCCAGCAGGGCTGGGCACTGTCAGCCTGCTGACTCACACAGGCAGCCCATGGGGACACGGCCTGGGCAGCAGGTTCCTCCTTATCCTCTGCTCTGTGGTGGGGGTCCACAGTCTGGGATGTGGGCACATTTTGTGGTGGTGGGAGAGAAGCAGCCACGGCCAGGGCTCTGCTGCTCACCAATCTGGCTCCCCTGGGCCCTCGGCTGCCGTCACGCCTGAGTTGGAAAAGTAAGAGCGATGGGAATGAGTGTGGGTGCTCTCTGGGGACCCCGTGCCTCGGCTACAGCCTCTGTGCTTCCACCACAGTCAGGTGAGGGGCTGATGTGTGAGCCTGGACCTGCACTTGGTGGGGTGCGTAGATGCTGGAGAAGTTTGCTTGTTTGTCCCTAAGCTGATGGAGAGTGAGCAGAAGCCCGTGGAGAGGCAGCAGGGCCGTGATCCCGGGCAGAGTCAGTGAGCAAAATGCACTGCAGGCACTCAGGCAATCATGGGCCTGAATTATTGATGGGGCTGCTGTTCTTCCTAAGTGTATCCTGACGGGCAGATGGAACCAAGAGGATGTTTCTCTCCCTCTGGAGGACTGGGACTCCGGAGCTGAGAGCTGTTGGTGTTTGCTCTCACAGGACGGGCAGCTGGCTGCTGTGCCAGAGGCACTCGGATGGATAGGGCACAGCAAATCCTTGGAGCGATGTTGCCTTCTTTCTTGTCTGGCTGGTGCTGAGGACTGTGGGAGAGAGTTCCTCTGGCAGCGTATGCTTTCCCATCCACCTGGGGAGTGGATCTGCCCATGAGTCTGGGGCTCCTACTGTCCCACAGGGGCTCAGCCAGCTTGGTGAGGGGCTTGCTCCCTTCCAGGGGCTGCTTCAAGGAGGTATCCAGCTCTGGGGACAAACAGGGCTGATGGAGTTGAGGTTCTTAGAGCAGCTTCCAGTACTAAAAAGGGCTCCATGAAAGGTGGGATGGGATGAGGGGGAATGGTTTTAGGATGAAAGAGGGAAGATTGAGATGAGACCTTAGGGGGAAATGTTTTGCTGTGAGGGTGGGGAGGCCCTGGCCCAGGTTGCCCAGAGCAGTGGTAGCTGCCCCATCCCTGGAGAGGTTCAAGGCCAGGCTGGATGGGGCTTGGAGCCCCTGATCCCGTGGGAGGTGTCCCTGCCCAGGGCAGGGGGTGGAGCTGGGTGGGCTGTGAGGTCCCTTCCAATCCAAAACACTCCATTATTCTGTGATAAACCTTGCAGAAAGGGTGCAGCAGTCGGAACCAGCATGTCCCTGTCCCCTCCCTGGGCTGGGGACAGAGGAGACTTCTGGTTTTGCGTGTGCTGGAGTTGAACTGTGACCAGAATCCTCTATGCTGAGCAGCCTTGTCTCCAGGGGTACCAGGATCACTGGGTGACACCTTTCTGGGGACTTGGAGCGTGGAGCAGCTCCATGGAATGACCTGACTCTCCAGCTGTGTGCTGGAGCTCCCTAGTGCTGCTTGTCAGGCCTCCTGCCTGAGTCTTATCCACCAGATCTTGCCAATTTTCGATAGCTTGTGGTGTACAATTTCCCATATGCTGACTTGATATGGGTTCCAGGGTTAATCTTTCCATGGCTAGCAGCGAAGCACCTCTTGGTGGGGAGCCTTCAAGGCCTGAATTCCATCTTCCAGCAGAGGAGTGTGCAGATGAGCTTTCAGAGGCCGTGGCTCAGCCCTTAAAGTTATTTTTTCCAGGCAAGAGATTTTGGGAAGAGATGCTGTGTCAAAGCCACCCTTGGCAGCAAAGCTCTGGAGGGGTTGGTCAAGGTCTGGAAGTCTCTGGCTGCTGCTGAGCCTGTAGTCCAGCTGGGAGGACTGTGGTGGGCACCTGCGGAGGGAACCTCGGTGTAGTGTGTTGGCTGCTTCCCTACTAGGAAGCAGCTTGTCTCTGAAGGCATCATGCATGGGGCATCTCTCTGGTGGACCTGCTCCAGCTTCGGGACCTCAGGGCACAGCACGGGCTTGTACTGCTGCCAGGAAGCTGGGAGAAGAGTTAAGGACAGAGGGAATTGGGTGTAAAGCTCTCTGGGCAGCTGGGTCGATCCCGTGGGTCCCTCTCGGTGATGGCTGCAGGGAAGCTGCTGGTTTTCCTGGTGCCCGGGGCAGAGACTGCTCTGGGGTGCGTTTTGTCCTTCAGCTCCTTGCTCTGCCCTGGACTGAGCCTTGTGAAGTATTTTTGGCTTGCTGGGTTTTTTAAGTGACGGGTGTGTCGGCAAGTGCTGCTCGTGATGAAAAAGCTCCCGTGCGGCCGTCCTCGGGTATGGTCAGGGTCTGGCTCTGCAGGAATGTGCTGTTGTCCTGTCTCTGGTGGCTGGGGAGGAGGAGGGGGGAATGACGCAAAGCCATCCCTGGAATTTCACCCTTGCGGGCTCTGGTGTACTTGGCTTTGCGCTGTCCCAGCAGCTCACTGGAGCAGCCCAAGCTTCTCTGCTTCCCTCCTTGGCCTGCTCTGAAGTGATCTGTGCCCCGAGCTGCCCTGGAAGCCCCTGTCCCCAAAATGCCAGAGTGCCAGCCACCGCAGGAAGGATTTGGAGCAGATCCTGCACAGCCAGGAGGGTGTGGGGCCGAGGGGGTTTGTGTGCGAGCCAGCCGGGAGGGACAGCGTCTGCGGGGACAGCGCTTGCTAGCCGCTCAGAGCTGGCACTGCCTCCCGGTGATTATGTCTGTAATCCCAGATCGATGACAGTGGAATGGCTGGAAGGAGAGTGGAGGGAGGTGGTGTGTCCGGTGGCGGAGGCTCCAGGAGCAGAGGGAGGTGGTGGGTCTGGTGGTGGGAGCAGAACTGGGAGAGCTCAGGGCAGGCTCTGGTCCTGTGGGAGACCCTCAGGGCCCCTCTGGAGCATCAGTGGGGCTGGGAGCTCCATTACACCCCAGCCGCTCCTCTGGCTGCCCTGGCCGACTGGGATCCCCAAAACCCCCTGGCTGCCGCCTCTTCCCAAGCCTTCGTGCTCCGACTGGTGGCCAGGAGGGGAAGGGGGGCTGTGTGTGTCCCCACAGCTCCCGCCCGGGCTGGCCAGGGGCCTGGCCTGTTCCTTCCCCTGCGGGTGTGTTTACTCCCTGTAGAAGGGACGGGAAGGAAGTGGCCTCACAGCTGCTCCAGCTCCTTATCTGGGGTCTGAAGGGCCCTGCAGGTTTCATTGTTGGCCTCCACATTCTCCGGTCCCATTCCCAGGGGATGTGGGACTGGTCAGGCGTTACTGGCAGCTCTGTGGGCCTGGAGAGATCTGCTGGGGCCACTCACTCCTTCATCTGCCTTCCTGCAGGGACACTCCCCGCTGCTCTGCACTTGCTGCTCATTCTGAGGCTCCTGGCTCTCCTCCGTCTGCCTTCCCACCAGGACAAACCCTGCTGCTCTGTCCTCGCCGCTTGGTTCTGAGGCTGCTGAGTAGCAGATGAGTATGTTGCCAAGAGCAGGAGCTGAGCTAGAGCTCTCCTTGAAGGCAGCATGCTGGTTCCATCCCATCCACCCCAGAAATCCACTCCTTCTGTGCAGAGACAGCCAAGGGCTGGCAGCTGTTGTGGGAGTGCATCTCCTGGGGTGAGGGTCCCTTCCCCATAGGGGTCGTTTCTCACCTTAACAGGGCTCGGTGGAATACCGCTCTGGAAGGGAATTGTGACAAGGCAGTGGGGCTTTGGGCTCAGGCTGCCACCCCTGACCTGCTGAGGATCTGGGATGTGGCAAGGAGACATTCCCCCTTTCCTGGGGCGAAGGGCTGGGTCAGGGCTCTGAGCTGCAGTTCTGCAGCAGCCTCCATGCAGTGGGTCTCCAGGGCTGGGACCTGCAGATCCACTCTGTGTCTATGAGGGTCAACAGTGACCTTCTGCACTCCCAGAGGGTAGGGAATCCTTGTCCCTGCTCAAAGCAGGTGGATGTTTGACTCGTGGGTGAGCGCTGGGATGTGGGCTCCTTTTGGGAGGCACCAGGCCTCTCCTTCAGGGGATCTCTGTTGTGGATCCATGGGGCAGGCAAGGCCTCGGAGCCGCAAGGGTCAGAGCGTCCCTGCACTTCCATACAAGGCTATGGAGTGAGCGTGTTGGAAGAAGCCTGGGGCGTACCTGTTGCAAGGTGGGAGGAGTGGAAAGCTGCGTGCGTGAGTGAGGTGTCATGTCTGGGAGCCTCACAAAGCCTGTTTGGTCTCCTGAGCCAGGAGTGGGGGGCTGTGCTCCTCCTGGGCTGCGTCTGCCCAGCGAGATTCCCATCCATCCTGTGCCAGCTGGGGCAGCACACTGGGAGCTGGTGTGGGTGCTATGGCTTCACCTCTTGCTGGGCACCACACGGACATAAGCCTGGAACTGAGTTTGTTATTGATTAAAGGAGATTGCAGGGTGGTGGTTCCAGATGTTCAGACGTGCAGTGGCCTCCTGGCATCGCTGGGCTTGGTGGTGGTCGTGCTGTGACGTCTCATAAAGCTGGGGCTGCCTGTGCCCTAGGGAAGCTTTGTAGAGGCAGAGCCCAACTCGCTTGGAGGGGGGTGACGTTTCAGGAAGGACCCAATCTGGGCACACCTGAGAGAGTGTGAAATTCATGAAAGAACCCAAAAAGCCCTGCTCTGGGCCTCTCCAAAGCAGTAGGGCTGTGGGAGGTGGATGGGATGGGGCTCTGGAGCGGCTGTATTGCCCGTGTGTCCAGTCCCAAGTCGCTGTTACATCCATGCTGGGGTGATGGCATCGGGGGAGTAGGCAGAGCTGGTGATGGAGACCGTGGGAAAGCAGCTTCTGTGCTGGCTGCCTGGCTGAAGCGAGTCTGCACACGCCTGCCGTAGCAGTTGGGGTTTGGGAAAGCCACTGGCAGGCTTGCTGAGACTCGGCGAGGCTGTGCGGGGGACGGAGGGCTGGGCCCGCGCTGCTTCTCTCTGCCTGTGCCGTTGCCCTGTTGGTGGGGAGCAGTCGGAGGTGCTGGGGTGTCCGGGGAGCCAGGAGGTGCTGTGGGAACATCCCTGTGTTTGCTGCCCCACCAGCTCCTGCTCAGTCCCTTGGAAGAAGGGATGGGAGCAGAGCCTGTTTCTGTGGCCTTGCCTGCCTTGCCTCCCATTTCAAATTCGCTACTGTGATTGTGACCTCCTCTCCTACTGTCCCTGCAGCTCCCTTCCCTCCTGCTTCTTTGCTGGTGGCTGGGCTCTCTGTCCCATGACTCTCTGCGTCTAGACCTGGCTGTCCGTGCCTTTGCCAATCAAACCCGAACATCCTCCTCTACCAGGTCTGTATGGAAGAACATTGCCTTTCTCTATCGGAATGTGTTGATTGTGGTGCACTCTTCCACTGGCCTTCTTTGAGAGGGGTTGCAGAGGGGTCCAAACCCATGCCCTTCCCTAGAACTAGCAGCTGGGGCCCTCCTGGGGCGGCTGCAGCCCTAGTGGAACCTGGGGGGTGGTCAGTTTTGGCAGCAAAGGGGCTGGTGGGGTCCCCTTTGAAGGGATCCCATATCCCATCCCACCACATTCCCTTTCCTGGGTGGGAAGGAGTCATGAAGCTCAGGCTGTGTCACCACTTCTTATCACACTGAGGGAGAGATAAGTGACTCAGCCCTCAGCCCCTCCCTGGAGGAAATAGTGGGATGTGGGTCGTTTCTGCGGGAGTGATCTCTGCCCTGCCCTGGGGACATGCCCTGTGGGAAGAGGGCACCTCCTCCTGTCCACATAGCAGCTCTTCCCAACCCGACTCAGCCTCAGCTGATTGCTGGAATGGGAGGGACCCTCTGCCCCTACAGTGCCCTTTCCCCGAGCTTCAGTGCCGGGTGAGGAGCATCTGAGTTGCACTGGGGGCTGTGCTGTGTTCAGACCCCCTTGTCAACTTGCTGGTGGTGGGTTGGAGTGGGTGTTAGTGCCACAAGGAATTATTTCTATTGTTCTGACATTCTGTCTTAACAAAATCAGTCTCTTCTGACCGCTGTTCTTCTCCTTTCCTCCCCCAAATCACCGCAGTGGAGAGGGGCTCCTGCCCTCCCAGGCCACTTCCCCTCCCCTCGCCTTGACGCCAAGCCGCCTCCGCTTGTGCCTCCCTGCACCCCCTGCCCTGCCCACCCTGGGCACCCGCCACCCATGGACGACTCGGAAGTGGAGTCGACCGCCAGCATCCTTGCCTCTGTCAAGGAGCAGGAGGCGCAGTTTGAGAAGCTGACCCGGGCGCTTGAGGAGGAGCGGCGCCATGTCTCGGCCCAGCTGGAACGAGTCCGGGTCTCCCCACAGGACGCTGGCCTGGGCTTGGCCAACGGCACGCTCACCCGGCGGCACCAGGTAAAACGCCCCCTCGGTAGAGGCGGCTGCGGAGGCTCCCAGAGCCCCTATCCATGTCAGTCCTGCCTCGGCACAGGCAGAGCTGGGCCTGGCTCCCTTCCTTGGATACGTGAGGAGCAGGAGGGCTGGGCTGGTTGTGCAGTTCCAGCCGTGCTGAGTGTGCAGGGTTGAGGTTGAGCTGGGGCTGTACAAACCCATCAGAGTTGCCAGAGAGCAGGAGCCCACCTGGAGGGTTGTGCTGCCACGTTGGTTCTGGTTTGGTTTTGTGGAGGCTGGAGGTTCTTTGTGTTCCGTACCTGGGCATCTGCACTCCCTTACCACTCGGCTTCTGGGAAGGTGGCTGAAGCGCAGAGATGGTGCACGGTGGTGGGGAGTGCCTCTGCCTCTCCCTCGTGCAGCTGTGGGGTCTCTGCCAGAACAGGGCCGGGGGAGATCCTGGGTTCTCTGCAAGGCTGGAAGAGTGGTTTCACCTCCCTTAGCTTGAGATCTCTCTTGGTTCTCCCTTTGCTGGGCTCTGTTTTGGGGCAGAATGGTCGGAGGGCTGGTGCTCAGAGGTGGTGGTGTGACAGCAGGTGTCTCTCTGGCTCTGAAGGTGTTGGTCCTGGGCGCAGTGTCAGCAGAAGGAAGGGGTGGGCAGAGGAGAAGCGCAGGAGTCCAGCGGTAGTGCTCTGCCATCGGCCTCCCAGCGTCTGTGCTGCTCCCTCACAGTCTGTCAGAAGACATGGAGGCTCTCCAGGCTGTGCTGAGGAGCAGGGAAAGGGCTGGGCCGTTCTAGCAGGAGCCTGTGGAAGAGCTGGGATGGCTGGAAAGGGGCTGAATTGAATGGTGCCCCCTCCGCCTCTTCTGCAGGCTGTAAGAGTGGGGGATTGCTGTATGTTGCATGGATGCAGAGGAACGTGCCGCTCTCCTGGGAGCGACGTACGAGTGTGTGTATGATGCTCCTGTCAGATGCAGGAGGTGGCCAGCTTAGGGACGGGGGGTGGATATGTGGGATCCCAGCAGCGGGAGATCAGTCTGTGACAGCTCTGTGGTGGTGCTGTATGTTTCAGAACGGCCGTTTCCTGGGCGATGCTGACCTGGAGCGGCAGAAATACTCAGATCTGAAACTGAACGGGCCACAGGTGAGGGGGCTAAGCCCACAGGCTGTGGGGCAGGGCTCGTGTGGCTCCACTGTGTCTGGGAGTGGGGGGACTCACATTTCTAACACGGCTGCCCTGGTTGAAGGGGCTTTGGGTGTGGTGTTATGCCCCCCTTCTTCTCTGGGGCGCCGAGAGAGCCAAGGTCTCCTGGCCAGCTGGCTCCCAACAGATGTGTGGGATGGGATCTGACTGCCTGTGCTGTGCTCCCGCAGGACCACAGCCACGTTGTGTACAGCACCATCCCCAGGATGCAGGACCCAGGCCAGATCGTGGAGGAAACGTACACCATGGAGGAAGACCCAGAAGGGGCCATGTCAGTCGTGTCTGTGGAGACATCAGACGATGGGACCACCCGGCGGACAGAGACCACGGTACCGACCTGGGGGAATATGGAGGGGCAGGGTTCTGGCCAGGGGCCCTGTGGCTGGGCTGCCACAGCGTCTGCCAGCTTATCACGCTGGGAGCTGGAAGGGGTGTGGAATCTGCCCAGAGTAAGGAGGTGGGTTTCCTGACAGGAGCATGTCCTGCGTCTGTCCCTGCAGGTGAAGAAAGTGGTGAAGACTGTGACCACGCGGACCGTGCAGCAGATGCCGGTGGGGCCTGATGGGCTGCCCTTGGAAACCTCCCCTGTCCCCAGCGGTTACGTCCAGACCATGGACAGGAACTTCCGCAAGAACGGCAACGGGGGCCCCGGTGGCTACCTGAGCCAGCTGGGAACTGCCACCCTCCCTCGCAACTACCACTACCCTGACGGTTACGGCCGCCCCTACGAGGACGGCTACCCCAGCAGCGACCACAGCTACGGCAGCCTGTCCCGTGTCACCCGCATTGATGAGCGCTACCGCCCCTCCATGGACTCCTACCGCGCCCCCAGCCGCCAGGACATCTATGGCCCCCAGCCCCAGGTGCGTGTTGGGGGCAGCAACATGGACCTCAACCACTTCCACCCTGAGCCCTATGGCCTGGAGGACGACCAGCGCAGTGTTGGCTTTGAGGACTACGGGCTTATGTCTGACTACGGCACAGCCAGGCGGGCAGGGACCCCATCGGATGCGCGGCGGCGACTCAGGTAGGCGGCAGGAGACTCTGGGTGCAGGATCCTCTGAGGTCCCCATCACTTCATCCTTCTCAGAGGAAGGATGATCACGGAGACAATTCCGTGAGCTGAGTTGCATGTGGCTCATACAGGAGAAAACTGGCATCCGTTCCTAATTGCTTAATTGGTGGTTAAAACTTGGTGCTAATTGAGCCAGTCGTCCTGCAGCAAGGAGTTCCACCAGGTGGCTGGATGTAGCTCCAGGCCCTTCCGTCTCTGCACTAGTGGGACAGAAGGCTCGTCTGCGTCCCAGCCTGGCTCATCCTGCTGGGAGCCGTGCCTGGGTGCCTGGTGCAGGCCATGTGGCTCCAGCAGAGCCCTGCAGCGCCCCGGGCAGCGTTCCTGGTTCCTGCAGCACAGCCCTGGCGCAGGGCAGGGTGGGGCAGGAGAAGCTGCTCGACCTGTTTGGCAGTGGCAGCTTCACCCCCTCCTTGGTGATGATTGGCGGCTCCTTCAGCCCTGCAGCCCAGAGCGGGGTCCTGGTGCTCCTGTACCCACCTGGCTGGCTGTGGCAGGGCTCCCCGGGATTCTGCGGCTCCCGTAGAGCTGTGCTAGCTGGGTCTCTTGCACAAATGCTGCTGCTGAAGCCTCTCTAAGTGCTCCGCTGGCCACCTGAGATGTCAGGCAGGGTCTGGAGAGGCTCTAGAGGACAGCGTGGAGGATGTGAGGTAGGAATGGAGCAAGGGGCCAAGCCTGGCTCCCAGTGACAGGGAGGGGGCTGTTACAGCAGGCTAGGGTGGGCCTACATCTGCCAAGTGTCCCAGGGCTGAGCACAGGCTGCCTCAGCTATCAGAGCATAGAACAGGGGCAGGAGGCAGAGGGCAAGGGAAGGGTGGCTCTTGCCAGCCACTGCCGGAGGTCTGCCTGTCCCAAAGCACGTACTGTAACCCACTATGGCTCCTCGCTGCTGATGGGAGGAGAGGAGGAGCTTCTGTCCTTCTGGCTTGTGCCAGCTCGCATTTCCCTGGCTGTGCCAAACCTGTTGGGGCGGTTGTTCACCCAGATTGATTTCCCTGGCCTGCCTCACCCTGGGGAGTGTGTGCCAGCTGGAGGAGGGCAGGCAGGGCACCTGCCCCGTTCCCTGACTAGCTCAGGCCACCTCCAGGAAGCCAGTATGAGCAATTCCGAGTCCATGGCTGTTGTGGCTGCTTGGCAAGCAGTGTGGGCAGAAGGGGTTCAGCAGGTGTGTCTGACCTCCGGCTGCTCTACCCTTGGGGTTTCAGGGACTGAATGACGGCCAAATCAGAAGGCTCTGGCTTGCAAACCTTCCCTGGGTGTCCAGCACACAGGCAAAACCCTCCCTGGATGGCCTGGTCTAAACAACTCAGTCTTTGAGACCGCAAGTCCTCTCCAGGCTGGGTGGTGCCCACGCTCCAGATCCTGTCGGAGCAGAGTTACAGGAGCTGAGTGGGAGACCAGGCGAGCTCCCACAACAGAGGCAGAAGGTCCCACTTCCCAGCATGGCCCAGAAGCAGCCCTGGTGATGTCACTGCCAGGATGGTGCCAAGTCTGGAAGATGGGCTCATGCAGCCTGGCAGCAGCTCTCCCTCCCCCGGCAGCTGATAAAGGTTGCAGCTATCCGTGGAATCCAGGCGCTGTTGAGCTTGGCTTTGTCCCTTGCCTTCTCAGTTACCGTCCATGCTCGGCTGCCTGGCTTGTGGAACAGGAGAGACCAGCATCCCCCTGTGCAGAGCTGTTTTTTTGGAGGAGGAACCAGGCAGTTGACGACTTCTTTCAGGGAAGCAGCACACCAGGCATGCAGGGGACAGGCGGCAGCGCTAAGCTGAGGCACAGCGTGTGCCGGTGCCCTTGGCTGCAGGGTCCCCTCTGCTGGGCTCTGCTCAGGGCTCTCTGCAGGGTATGGTGCTCCCCTCACTGCCAGCCCCATCTCTCCTGGAGGGCCATCTGACACTGAGTGGTGCCTGCAGCCGGGAGCTCCCTTCCACAGCCTGGGAGCAGCACAGGCAGCTGCATTACCAAGCATCAGGCGCTTGTTTGCAGCGCTGGCGCTTGGCTGTGTCCCACTCCTGGCGTGTCCTGCTGTGGGGGTGGGGGTGGTGGTCAGTGTGGTGCTCTGGGCGCCACAGCAACAGGGAGCAACTCCTCAGAGCCACAGTGCACTTCCCATTGGGACTGGCTGGAAATCCGTCTCACAGCCTGCTGCTGCCACTCACGTGGTGCCGTGCAGGCAGCTCTGCGGCAGCCCCAGCCTGCAGGGATGTGGTTGCAAGGACGGTACCAACCGGAGCCAGTGGTTTGGCGAGTCCTGCGCCAGAGGCTGGTGGGGAAGCAGCAGCATAAGGAACAGAGCCTGCTGCCATCCTTGGTTACGTCTTCCCCGCTCTGTTCCTGGCTACAGCGCTCGGACAGCAGCCGAGCCATCCCTAAAGTGGCCGTGAGTTGGAGGGCCTGCCTTGTCACCTTGGCTGTGTGTCCCCAGTGCCCTGGCACTTACAGGAGTGATGGCAGCAGTCAGGCCCCTCTGTTTAAGCACCAACTTCCCTCCCCACTCTTTCTGTTGGAAATCCCCAAGTTGTTCTGCTTGGGAGCAAAGGATCATATTGCCAGTGAGTACAACAATAGTGTGGGAGTCACAGATTTTGTGTGTGTGTTCTAGGGGTGTTTGGTGTCACCTCGGTGTGTAGGGGATGAGTCGTGCTTGTCTTGCAGCTTCCTGTTCACAGTGCTGGGTGGTTGTGGGTGAAGTGCTCCACACCAGAGCAGGGTGTGGGAGCTCAGCTGTCTCGGTGCCTGACGGAGCCCATCTCCTGGGCAGCAGGAGACCTGTGGCATCGCCAGGCAGGAGGGTCTGAGCCCCATCCTGAGTGAAGGTCTTTGTTCTCGCTGTGATGCTCTGGAATAGCGGCAGTGGCTTGGCCTGACCACAGCTCGTGTGGTGGGATGCTGTGTGGATACAGCCAGATGGGGTAGCTGAGGGCTGGATAGCCTGAAACTGGGCTGTGGCCTGAATGCCTGCAGGATCCACTCTCTTGCAGTCGCTGGAACGGACTTGCCTTCTAGTGGCTGCTGACCCAAATGCGTTCCGTGCCTCTGTATCTGCTCCTGCCTCCATGGAGTTTATGCAGGGACCAGAATCCAGCCCCTGCCCCAAAGCCAAGCCCGGGGGAAGGGTCTGGGATGGCTGTTGAGGCTGTGCCTTCTCCTGGGGAGCAACCGCCTGCTTCCCAACCAGCCCTAGGAACACCATGGAAGTGGCTGCCTGCAGTTGCAGGCTCCAGCTGGACCCAGTGGAGGGAGCAGGAAGGTGCCTGATCCTGTTTCACTGCCCAGCCCTTGACTGGAGTGTGCCCGGAGCGCTCCAGCCGTGTGTTGGCAACAGACCCTGCACCTTGGCCTGTCCCTGGAGGGGGCAGAGTATTCCCCATGCCCTGGGCTGTGCCAACACCTGCTGTCCTCTTTCCTAGGAGCTATGAAGACATGCCAGGGGACGAGGTGGCCCCTGACCGGTACTACTGGGCCCCCCTGGCACAGCACGAGCGCGGCAGCCTGGCTAGCCTCGACAGCCTGCGGAAAGGAGGTCCAGCCCCTGGGAACTGGCGCCAGCCAGAGCTGCCAGAGGTGATAGCCATGCTGAGCTTCCGACTGGACGCCGTCAAGTCCAACGCAGCCGCCTACCTGCAGCATCTCTGCTACCGCAACGACAAGGTGAAGACGGAGGTGCGGAAGCTGAAGGGCATTCCGGTGCTAGTGGGGCTGCTGGACCACCCCAAGAAGGAGGTGCACTATGGTGCCTGTGGAGCCCTCAAGAACATCTCTTTCGGCAAGGACCAGGACAACAAGATTGCTATCAAGAACTGTGACGGGGTCCCCGCCCTGGTGCGCCTGCTGCGTAAGGCCCACGACATGGACCTTACAGAGGTCATCACAGGTAATGGCTCCAGGAAGGAGAGGAGGGGCTGATCTGCTGGATGAGGGATGCACAGTGCAGGGTTTTTAGCCCTTGTGCTCTGATTGACCATCTCCTTCTTGTGGCTTTGCAGGAACACTGTGGAACCTGTCCTCGCATGACTCCATCAAGATGGCCATTGTGGATCATGCGCTACACGCCCTGACCGACGAGGTGATCATTCCCCGCTCCGGCTGGGAGCGGGAACCGAGCGAGGACTCAAAACCCCGTCACATCGAGTGGGAGCTGGTGCTCACCAACACCGCCGGCTGCCTTAGGTACGGCAGGGAGCTACCAGCTGTTGGCAGAGAGCTAGTGTGAGCTGGGGCTGCTGTAACGCTCCTTCCTAGCTGCTCCTGCTGGCTTTCTTGGACTGCCAAAGGAGGTCTGACACAGAGCTGCTCTCCTGGGATGGCTGCTGGTGGCACAGTCCTTGATTTTGGAGAACTGAGTGGGAGGGGGGCTGCAGGAGCCTCTGTTGCGAGCTCTGCTGGTTGCAGGCTGCTTCTCGGCTGCCCTCAGTTCTCTCATCCATGACTGTTCTCTCCTGCCTGCCAGGAATGTGAGCTCAGAGCGCAGCGAGGCCCGTCGGAAGCTGCGGGAATGTGATGGGCTGGTGGATGCCCTGATCTACATCGTCCAGTCAGAGATCGGCCAGAAGGACTCAGACAGCAAGGTACCACAACAGGAGTGCTGGCAGGCGCTTGCAGGGTGCGTTCACGGTGGCTGGAGCTGGTTGCATCCCAACACGGATGAAGAATGGATGGGGGAGTCTTCACTGGGGAGGGATTTGGTCTGACAGAACTAAGACCCAGTCCAGGCTCACACCTTTCCGTGATCTCCACTTGGGAATAGAGTGCTGTGGAGGGTACTGTTTGATAAGGAGGGGTCTGGAAGTCGGCCTGCGGTTTGCAGTGGGAATGTCAGCCTCGTGGTGACACATCCCCCACACTGGTGTCCTGACTCAGGGCTCCCTGACCTGACTTGGCGAGGCCTTGGCTTGAATTGGCCTGGAGACTTTGTGTTGCCTGTGAGGAGCAGAGATTTTTGGCCCAGCAGAGTACGACCTTGTGCCAGTGGAGCTGGCTGTGCCTGGGATGGGGGTGTTCTCCAGTACCATCTGAGATGGAGCTGCCTGTCCCAGTGGTCCCAGTTGATCTGGCTCTGGGCTGTGATCTGTGATAGGGCCCTCACTCAGGCATGAGATGGGTGTGTGCTGCTCGGAGTCAAACAACCTGGCCTTCTCTCTAGCTGGTAGAGAACTGTGTTTGCCTGCTGAGGAACTTGTCCTACCAAGTGCACCGTGAGATCCCCCACGCCGAGCGCTACCAGGAGACACCTCTGGCCCCTGCCAACAACACTGGGCCCCATCCTGCCAGCTGCTTCGGGGCCAAGAAGGGTAAAGGTTCGTTGGGAGGCAGCGGCACGGAGGGAGGTGGGATAAAGACACATCTACAACTGTGGAGCTTGAGGGTGATCTGGGGTCTCTGCTCCTGCTCCAGCATCTCTCGTGTGAGGGCTAAGCTGCAGCTTACTCTGGAGATGCAGCAGTCCCTGGCTTTGGGAGCTGCTGCTTGGCTTGCCCAGAGCGTTTGCACAAGCTGGTGGTGGGTTTCTGTGGTGGTGGTGGTGCTGATGGATAGACGTCCACTAACTCCACCCCTTCCCTTTTCTCCTGTGTTGCCCCTTCCCTTTGCTTTCTTGCCAAATGATGATGCTGTCGGCACTTCTCTCCTCCTGCCTACCCTCTCTTCTGTCCTCTCCGCTTCGCCAATAGACGAGTGGTTCTCCAGAGGTGAGTGTGCTCTGGTTTTAATTTTCCTACGGTCGATTGGGTGCTTTCTCTGGCTCTCTTATCCCCCAAGCTGGGCTTTACCTGCCTGCAGTGTGGCTGGTGCCCCTGATGTCCTCTCCTGGGACCTGCTGGCAGCTCAGCTTCAGCTTGCCTTGGGCTTGTTCTTTAGCGAGTGGCAAAAGAGCTGTTTGGCAAAGACAAGTGGGGGGAGGAGGACCTGTCTCACACTTCCCTGCTTGCTCTTTAAAGGTAAAAAGCTCCCAGAAGACCCTGGTGCTGACACGGTGGATTTTCCCAAAAGAACAACTCCAGCCAAAGGTATGTTCCTCCGTATTTGTGTTTTCCACAAGCAGCTCAGGAGAGGAGAGGGTAGAGTTGATTTCCCATTGAAGTGAGCCCTCTCAGATGGGCAGAGATTTGTTTGGAGAAAGTTTGTTCAGAGAAGGTTTGTTCCTGGTTGCTCAAGCCCCTGCTGGGAGGATAATTGTGTTCGGAGGAGGCCAGTGCTGCTTCTGGTTGGGCTTCCCAGGTCTGCGGAGGGAACTGTCCTAATCCTGGGAGGGGGAGACAGCATGGTGACACAGCCCTGGGAAAAGCAGTTTCCCTCATGGATGCTCTGGGAATGAAGAATGTCAGGATTTAAAGCCAGAAAACACTGCCATAAGTTCTCCTCCAGCATGAGGAAGGGTTGTTCAAAAAAACCTCTGGGGACAAAGTCTCTTGCTTAGAGGGCTGTGAATCAGGCTGTAATGAGCCCAGTGCTTGAGTTCAGCTCCTTCTGCCCCAAAACACTCTGTGGTTCCTGGGAGGACCCGGGTGCTCCTGAGAGTGTGAAGATTGAAGCCAAAAGAACCACAAGGAGGCCTAGGACAGATGTGAACTTGTGAGCAACTCAGATGTGCAGTGGTGGCTCTTCAGGCTGAGCTGGGCCGTGGGAAGAGTCAAAACTCATCTCTGGTGGAAGGCCATGCAGGTGCCCACTCTGTCTTTGGGACTGGGGAACAGCCCTCACCACAGCTGAGGGCAAAGCAAGATCCTCGGGGCTGTAAACTGCAATCCCAGAGCTGCTCTAGAAGTCACTTCCCTGGAAAAGTCAATGCCTGCAGGCCTGATCGCTGTCTGCTTGCTAGGGGTGGTGGAGAGCTGGAGAGCCTGAGTCTGCAGACTCTGAGGATGAGCTGGACGCAGGCTGCCTTTAGCAAGATGTCGGTGGCCACTTGCTCAGGGTGTTTCCCCTTCCACTGCTGAGGGTGTGGGCTGAGCCTTGTGCTGCTGCAGTGTCCGACTGCCAGGTCTGCTGCCCTGCTCCTGCCCGTGCTGGGCTGAACGCTTCTCAGCTGGGGAGTCAAGGCCTCCTTGCCGATGGCAGCAGTGCTGTGGTTCAGCCAGGGCTTCCCCTGAGCTGCAGGGGTTTCGGTGGCAACCGGGCATTGGCCGTGGCCTTGGACCAGGCTGGATCTCTGGGGCTGGGGCAGCCTGGCCCCCTCCGTGCCAAGGGTCTGGCCCCCAGGGAGCAGTGAGCCAGAGCTTCCAGCTGCCTCTGCCCAGCAGTCCTCCTGGGGATGAGCTGCAGCAGAGCCCTCCAGTAACTCCTACCTGTGTTCTTCTGGCAGGCTATGAGCTCCTCTTCCAGCCAGAAGTGGTCCGGATATACATCTCCCTTCTAAAGGAAAGCAAGACTCCAGCCATCCTCGAGGCTTCGGCAGGAGCCATCCAGAACCTGTGTGCTGGCAGTTGGACGGTGAGTGCCTCGCGGAGCCGGCTGTGTCCACGTGCGTATGTGGCTGCAGGGGGTCAGTGCTGAGAGCATCGCCCTTGGGGTGCCGGCACCACTGTTGATGGCCACAGCTCTGCCATTCCAGGCTGCTCACTTGGTGCACGGTTCGCTGCCGTGCGGCAGCACCATTCCGGTGCGGAGCCTCCTGTGCCATGGAGGGTCTGTGCTCCTGTGGGCTGGGGATGAAGGCCCCATCGCCTGCGTTCCCTTAGCATGTGTGGACAGACCACCCGGGAAATCCTACAGGGGGAATTGGGGTGGGAATGGGACCTTGGCAGTCTGTTTTACTGTGGGTGCAGCCAGGACCCTTGGCTCCCACGATGAGGATGGGTGTGAGGCTCCCAGTGGTGGCCCTCGGAGAAGGGAGAGACTGTGCCTGTCCCAGTGATGCCGTGTGCTCTGGCTGTCCCTGCAGTACGGCCGGTGCATCCGCTCAGCGCTGCGCCAGGAGAAAGGACTCTCCGCCATTGCAGACCTCCTGACCCATGACAGCGAGCGAGTGGTGAAAGCGGCGTCTGGAGCCCTGCGCAACCTGGCTGTCGACTTGCGTAACAAAGAGTTGATAGGTGAGGGCCACAGAGGGGAGGGCATCATGGTCTCCATGTCCAAGTTAGGCAGGAACTTCTTCCTGACTGTGGTGGCTGAGGAAGCATGTGGAGTTGGCGTCAGCCCTGTGTCTGTCTGCTGCTCCTGTCTCAGCCTACGCTGAGCTGCACCCAGAGGGACACTAACGTTGGTTTTCCCTTGGCACTCTCTTCCTTGCTTGCTCATACTCCCCTCTTTACCCTTCCCAGGGAAACATGCCATCCCCAACCTAGTGAAGAACCTGCCTGGAGGGCAGCAGACCCCGGCCAAAAACCTTTCTGAGGACACAGTAGTGTCTCTTCTCAGCACCATCAACGAAGTAATTGTGGACAACCTTGAAGCGGCCAAGAAGCTGCGGGAAACGCAGGGGATTGAAAAGTTGGTGCTGATCAACAAGGCTGGGTAGGTTCTGCGTGAAGGATAATGTGAGGGACAGAGAGGGTCTTCTATTGGACGTTCCTTGAGGCCAGGGATGTTTCCAAACACACCTCTTCTTTCATCTCTTTCCAGAAACCGCTCAGAGAGGGAAGTCCGAGCAGCCGCCCTCGTCTTGCAGACAGTCTGGGGATATAAAGAGCTGCGGAAGCCTCTGGAGAAGGAAGGCTGGAAGAAGTCAGATTTCCAGGTCTGGGAACAGGGATGCCAGTTGTGGCTGGGGCTGTAGGTGGGGTCCTGCATTAGAAGGGTGTTCCTGGAGTTCTTCTGTGCTGGATTTCTGCTCCTACCCTGCTGATGGGTCAAGGACCCTTGAAGCAGACCCTCTGCTAAGGAAGAGACGCCTTGTAAAGCTGTGAGGCCTGTGTCCCACGTGTGTATGTGTGTGCAGGTCTGCAGGCAGGACGGTTTGCGGCACTGAGGGCCACTGTGGCTGTGCTGAGGGACAAGGCTCCCCAGGAGGGGGCTGTCCTTACTCCAGAAGGGTTGGATGCTGCCCTGATCCACTTCCAGGCAGCTGCGTCCCCTCCTGCGCAGGGGGAGCAGGGGGCTCGGGGCACCCTCCAGCTGCTTTGGGGCCCTTGCCTGGGGGCTGTGGGAGGGTTTCTGGGGATGTCCTGGTGCCAGAATGGGGATGTGCTAATGGGGAAGGAGTATCTGGGCCAGGTTGTGAGTGGCTGCTCTCTGCTGCTGCAGGTGAACCTGAGCAATGCCTCTCGGACCCAGGGAGGCAACTCCTTTGATGACAGCACCTTGCCTCTCATCGACAGGAACCAAAAATCTGGTATGTGCCTTCCCTCCAGCATCTCATTCTGCTGTCATCCTTTCACCCTGTGGGTCCCCAGGGCAGCTGGTGGCCTCATCCCCTCCCTGCCCCTTGTCCCTAGCTCTCTTGGCAGTCACAGCTGCTCACACAAGGCCATCAGTTTGGGCTTGTGATGTGTTCTCAGGGTGAGAAATGATTTGTGCAGTTACCTTGGGTCCTGCAGTGTGTATGGGTCAGCAGGGCTGCATTTGGGCTCCTCCAGCTGGGGTGGGCAGCGGTTCCTCTGCTCCAGGCTGTGTCTCATCTGCTGCTCTCTCATCCTTGCAGACAAGAAATCCTCCCGGGAGGAGATCCAGATGAGCAACATGGGACCAGGTAGGAGGGGGACGGGGAGGAAGGTGGCAGCTCACCTCCTGGGTGTGCTGGGAGGGGGCAGAGCTCACATCTGTGGGGCTGCTGCCGTCTCCTGTGGTGACGGTGAGGCTGACCGTCTGCTCTACTCCTCCAGATAACTATTCCACACTTAACGAACGGGACCACAGCAGGACACTGGACCGGTCTGGTGAACTCAGAGATATGGAGCCGGTGAAGACAGCGCCATTGATGGTGAGCAGCTCTTCCTAATGAGGCTGGAGTGAGCAGGACTGGGGAGCAGGTGGTGACATGTGGCTGTCCAGGCTGGCAGGAGGTGGGGAGAACCGGGCACCCACAACTAACACCCTCGGCTCTGTCACCCCTACTAACAATCCCGTGTGTCTGCAGCAGGAGGAGGGGCAGGAATCGCTGCCTGAGGTAGAGGAGGCGGAGGAGGACGCTGCTGTGTTTTCCCCCGTGTCGGTATGTCCCACAGCATCCTGACCAATCTCACCAGTGGTGACAGATCCTGCTATGCTCTTAGGGGTGCTTTGCCAGCCAAATTCCACTCTGATCGCTGCTGCCTGCAATCGCTGCCAGATCCGTCAGGGCTGTGATCACAACTCCGCTGGTTGCTCGTGCTCCGGGAATACTAACGTCTGTCTCTCTCTCCCCACAGCAGAAGATCTAGCTGCCATCCCACCTCCACTCAGTTTTGGTTGATAATATATTATATATATAAATATATATATATATATATATAACACTTTGTGGTGGAATGGACCGACTTTTACCTTGTCTTATTTTTGGATTCTTGCTGGACGGTTCGTGCCAACTCGCCAGCCACTCGGTGGCCTCACCCCAGGGCAGCCTGGCCCCTTGGCCTCCTCAACCGCTGCACCTCCCTGCTCTGGGATCGATAACTCTTCTCCCCGTCCTCCACCACCTCCTTCCTCCAGAGAGTAAAAAAGTCCCTCCTGCCGGATCGACCGGTGGATGCTGCAAAAGGATTCCGGCTCTGCCTTGACCAGGAACTGCCTTCTCTCCCACACCTTCCCTCTGCTTGGAGATGCCTGCAGGGACAGGAACTGGGACCATACTCACCGCCTTGTTTTGTTTCCTTTTGTTGCCTATAGGATATATTTTTGTGTGGGATCACTTTTCATCCAGGGTGGTGGGGACAGGGGGAACATCCCTCCCTGGTGGTGGCTGGACCAGGGGGAGAAGGTCTGGTGTGGCAGCGGCGTGAGGGGAAGGAGAACCAGCAATAACTTCTCTTTTTTTGCTCTGGATGAGGCGTCGGGGGCATGGGAAGGGGCTCGGGCTGGGGCTGTTGGCCCCCACCGGTGACCGTGAGGAGGGGTCCTTGTGTGGGGAAGGGGCTCAGCATGGGGGAGTGAGTCCCTGCACGAGGAGGAGATGCGGCAGGGCAGGATTCTGGGCGTGCGCTGTGTGGGGCGCAGGCACGGGCAGGGCTGCGGAGCCAGGATCCCCCTCACCCCACTGCCCCTCTGACTTTCTCTCGACACGTGCCTTTCTTTTGCCACTGTGAAATAGCTCTCTGAATCGTACTGTCTGGTTTCTGCGCTGGGGACGGGGTGTGTTTCCTTGACTCCCGGTGGGGCTGGGAGTTTCCCTGCCCTGTCGGGAGCCAGAGCTGGTGGCAGGGAGGCTGGAAGCCCAGTTTTGAGGGTGCAGCCCCCCTGCCCTCGCTTTGGGGGTGCCAGGCTCCCATCTGCACCCCAGGAAGGACACACATCCTCCTCCCCTCCGCTGGGAGGGGGTGCATCCAAGTGCTGTGATCTCCTGGGACCCCTTGGGGCTCCCTCTGCAACTGGAAGCCTCTTTTGGAGGCTGCGAACTGGAGCAGGAGGGGGGAGGCTGCGGTTGGCAGAGCGGGTGCCTTGCTCCTGTCTGGAAGCACCTCGGGCTCTGTCTGAGCCCTTCCTGGCTCCACCCCACCTCAGCTCAGTTGGGTTTTGTTCTGGGATCTAACTCTTCTCTTTTCCTCTAAATATGTAAAACACTAATTCCTTTTTTTAATTTTTAATTCCAAATGAACCAAAAAAAAAAGCGCTTCCCCCTTCCCTCCTTCCCTGCCCCAGTGCGGAGTCGGGGTGGGCGGGAGGGCAGTGGGGAGCACTGTGCTCTTCCTTTTTCAATTCCTGTGCACACTCTTGTAATGCTTTTAAAACAAAGTGATTTTTTTATATAAATAAAGTTTTTAAAGTGTGGCTGGTGGCACTTTGGGGCTTTTTGCCTCACAGCGGGGATTGGTGTCTCTTCCTAGGGTCGGGCTGTGCCTGGTGCTGCTCAGCTCTGAGGGGATCCTGGAGGATGCCGCTTTCCCAAACCCTTTCCCTGGCTGGAGTGAAGTTTCCTTCTCTTTCTGGGAAAAGGTTGGAGGAAATACACGCAGAAGCAGAGCTTTGCTTTGTGCTGAGTTTTCAAGTGTTTTTACAGCGTGTTTGGAGAAGGCAGAGAGCCTTTCCTTGGAGCGATGGGGCTTCCTGCTGTGGGAAGCCTTTCACTGAATTTTACCTCTGGTGGCTCTGAGACTTTTCCACAGGTGGAAAAAATACCATAATTTCTCTAGCTCATCCTTAGGAAAACCCTGCTTGGGAGCCTTCTGGAACCAGGGCTGCCCAGCAGAGCACGGCTCACCTCATCCCTTCCAGAGGAAACCGAAGTCAGGCTGGAGTTGCCTCACTTTCCCTTTCCCTCTGTGTGCAGGTGAAAATTCATTGGGAAAGAAATTCTGTAAACTCCTGGAAATACCTATTTTAGAAGCAATGTTCTGGAGCTTTGCTCTAGGAGGGGATTGATGGGGATGCAGAGCAGCCCTGTGGTGATGGGATGTGGTCCGTGCTGATTCCCTGCAGGGTGCAGCACAGCTGGAACTGCCCTGCAAGGAGCCCAGGGCTGCTCCTGTGGTGACAGGGGAAGGTGACAGAGGGCACTCGTGGGGCAGGAGATATCCTGCTCTAACTCTCCCCTTGTCCTTAAAGCCCCCACAAGCAGAAGGAAGGCAGAGCTTGGTGCTTTATTGCTTTAGACTGAGGGGGCAAGGGCCAGGATGGGTGGCTTGGCTGGGACAATGCCAGGAATGTCTGGAGGGGGTAGGGAGACGAGGAATGGTGCCTGGGATGCCTGGCCCAGCAGAAACAATGCTGGGGAATTGATGGGTGGGACAATGCAAGGGATGTTTGGCTCAGCAGGGGTGATTCCAGGGATGCCTGGCAGGGAAGGTGCCAGGGATGTTGATGGTGGTCATGACACTGAGGGCATCCAGCCAGGCAGGAGGGGCAGCTGCAGACTGGGCTCAGAGGAAGAGCTTCTTGTGGCAGGTCTGGCAGTACATCTTGTCACTGCGCTCGCAGTAGCTGCCTTTCTGCAGCTTGCCCAGGCAGTAGGAGCAGATGAAGTGCTCAGGGTGGTACTTGCGCCCTGCGGCTGTGACGCAGCGACCAGTGACAGGGCAGCCACAGCCGTGGCAGATGCTGCCCTGTCGCTGGTAGAAGTGTAGCTCGCAGTAGGGCCGCCCCTCCAGCTCAAAGAAGGAGCCATCGGCAAAGCCATTCAGGCAATCCTGGAGGGAAGGAGTTGGAGAAGGCTGGCACGGCCTCAGGAGCGCTCACCTGGGTGTACCCGCTGTCCCACTGCCCACTCACCGCGCACACGAAGCACTCACTGTGCCAGATGCCCTGCAGTGCTGACAGGTAATCATCCGTCACGGGGCGCTCACAGCCCCGGCATTTCGGAGCAAACATGGCTAGGAAGTCCTGGTGGCAGTACGGCTTCCCGTTCCGCTCGTGGAAACCTGTGGGAAGGGCAGTGTGACGGGCACCCACCCACCTTGGGGGAGCTGGCAGGGAGGGTGCCCAGGACAGAGGACAAGGGTACGACCATATGGGGATGTTGGATGGGGCATCAAGCACGAGGGCTGGGGGAGACCCTGGGTAGGGGCAATGCAAGGCATGTTTGGCTCAGCAAGGGGGGTGCCAGGGATGGTGGTGGTGGATCATCAGCGAGACCCCCACATTTGCCCCATGGGACGCACCATCATCTCCAAACACCTTCCCGCAGTGGGCGCAGAAGAAGTGCTCAGGGTGCCAGGTCTGGTCCAGGGCCGTGAGGACTTTCTGTGGGAAGAGATGAGGTGAGTGGCTGGTGGTGGGGACCCGGGGGGAGGCTGGGGAGCAGTGGGGGAGGCCGGGGGTCTCACCTCGTAGATGGGGCCAGCACAGTAGGCACAGCGGGGGGAGAAGGCCTGGTGATAGTCCTCCTCGCAGTAGGGCAGCCCCTCCCGCTCGAAGAAGGGGCGGCCTCCCAGTTCCTGCCCACAGCGGGTGCAGGCAAAATGCTCGGGGTGCCAGGTTTTACCCAGCACGGTGAGCACCTGCATGGAGAAGGGGAGCAGTGAGAGCCGCTCCTGGGGGTGCCAAGAGGACTGGGACACCGGGATGGTGGCACAGGGTCTCACCTTGCCTGCAATGGGCTTGTGGCAGGCGGCGCACATGCCAGTGGGAGCAGCCGTGATGCCCAGCTCCTGCAGGTCCCGGGTGAGGCTGCCCAGCATGTTGTCCAGTGAGGGCTCGGCTGGCACCCCAGCTCCCTGTTCTGCTACCACGAGCTGCCAGGAAGTAGGAGGTGAGCACTGGGCAAGGGCTCCTGAGCTCCTTTGCCAGGGATGAGGCTCACCTTGCTCTCCACGTGGCCCAGGTCAGCCAGGAGCTCATCCAGCTGTTGGGCAGCCGCCTTGGGCAAGGGCAGCAGTGGCTGAGGGACCTGTACGGGGCTGCTGCACATGGCAGAGGGAGGGAAGCTGCAGCTTCCGTCCTGAGGCCAAGGATCTGGGATTGAGAGCCCCCAACCCTGCACACACTGCAGCCAGGGACAGAGGCCCTCCCTGGGGATGTGCTGATGGGGAGGGGGTTGCCGGAAACTCAACCCTCACCCCAGCAGCACTGTAGAGGCACAGGATATAACCCCCCACCCCATTTCATGCAAGGAGCTGTGTTTTGGGGGCACAGGTAGGAGGCCAGGTGACCCTGAGGGATGTGGCAATGGATGGGGCAGCCCTAGATGGCTTTGCTCTCCTGTGGTCGTGTTTTACCTGTACACTCCCTCTAAAGCCTCTGCTGGAGAGTGAGCCTGGGGCGGAAGCTGCACCTGGCAAGGACAAACCCTTGTGGCCAAGCCCACAGGATGCTTCCCCATGCCCTTCACCGCCTGCTCAGCACCACAGCCCCTGCCATGAGCTGAGCAGGTGCTCAGCCACCAGCCCCATTATGATGAGATGTTACCTTCAAGGCCACCGAGGTGAGTGGCTTGTGGCCACTGGAGGCTGAGGGCCTGGCTGTGGCCACATCCTGCTTGCAAGAGCTCAGTGCTGGTGATGTGAGGTCCTTAGAGGTTGCCTGAGAGCTCTGCTCCAGCTCTGCCAGCAAAGCATCTGCAGAGATAAATGGGTCAGCACCCCAGCTACTGTTGCCCTCTCCGTCTGTCCCTCCCAAGCAAGTTTGTGCTACACCTGAAATCTCAGGAGCAGGAGTAGCATCACAGCAGCCTCTGCCTGCCAGGAGCCAGGGACCCAAGGGCCTGTGATGTCCCTGAGCACCCACACACAGACTCCATCCCCAGTGCAGGATGTAACCACCATGCTGCGCAGCCTTCCTGCAGTGTGGGGGACTGCTGGTGACAAGGTCCTGCTTCTCCCCAGCACCAAATCTGACAGGAAAAAAACCGTCCCCCAGCCCTTAAATTCGTCTGGCACGGGAGAGCCAAAAACCTCCTTGTGTTCCGCATACCCACAGGGTGCTTCCTTTTTCCGCATTCACCTTGTCACAGTGGTTGTTCCTCCGCATCTCACTGCCCTTGATTTATCAGGGAATGGGGAATGCCCTCAGTGTGGCTCCTTCCCCAAGGGCACAGCCCCCACCCCAGGCCAACGATGGCTCCCAGCACCCACGGACCTCGTGCTGTACCCTCAGGCTGCTCAGCTCCGTGGCAAGCAGCCAGGATTGTGTTGCTACCACAGCCTCTTTCCTGCTGCCGAGTGCTCTCCATTTTTGGCCAAGCACTTGCTTGGCTATCTAGACCCCAATTATCCCCTAGGATGGGAGCACAGGGGGGGGAACACGGCTCCATTGCTGCCCCTGCTGCAGCATTCCCACAAGACTGAGGTGGTGGGAGGACAGGGCCTACCCAAGCTGCTGAAGATGCAACCTCGCACTGAGCCTGAGCATGGGACCAGCTCCGGAGGCGCCACACTTACCCAAATCCTCCATTCTGCTCGTCGGGGGTCCCAGCGGCAGGTGGGCTGCGGTAGCGCCTGCAGAGTGGTGAGTGGGCAGGCTGCACTGCACAGACTTTCAGTTCCGCTCCCCAGCATCGCCGCCCTCCCCAGGACGGGGTTTGTGGCACGGGGTTTTCCCTCTGCGGGTTGTACATGACGTGCACATCTGACAGCGGAAAGTGGTGGTGGGGCTGGGCTGCAGGGCGACGAGAGCAGCCCAGTTAGGGCTGGGGAGGAAAGGAGCCGGACAGCAGGTTGGTCAGTAGTTCCTGGCACAAGAACACTTGAGATTCTGGGGCTGCTCAGCTGGGGTGTGTGGTCTTCTTCCAGAAGCCGATGGCCACGTGCGGCAAGGGATGGCATCCCTGCACCAGGTGGAAAGGCGTTTGCAACTGTGTGATGGAGGCAGGAACAGGACCGGCAGTGCTGGCTGCTCCAACACAGCCCTCACCTTTTGGGAGATGCTTTTGGAGCCTCATCTTGGATTTTCAGGTACTGGCAAAGCCCTTTGTGTCCCTTAGAGCCACTGGGAGTCTAAGGACTCGGCCTACTGCAGCCGTGCAGGCAACAGCGGCACTGACAGAGCCAGCAGCCGAGCCACATTCTCCCTGCGCTAATGCTTTGGGCCACTGCTCAGTTTCCCAGCAGCGCCACGCGTGTGGCTGCCGGACACAGCTCACTGCAGATGCTGTGGGCTTTGGGATGGACCTGCAGCGCAGCGATACCCACAATCAAAAGTTGTCCCAGGCCTGAGGTACAGACCCCTGGGGCTGACACGGCAGGGAAGCACCAAGGTCTTCCCTCTGTCCTACTACAGCCCTGCAGCTCCACACTCTCCCCCAGCGCTGCTTTTCCAGCCTGCTCCAGAGGGGCTTCCCCTCACACCGCTGCAGCGCACAAGCTCCTTGCCAGCCCTCCTTCCCGGGGCTGGAAGGGGCAGAGGGAATCTCCAGTTCCCCAGCTTTGCCGTCAGGACGTGCTCCTCCGCCGCGTGTCCCGGCACCTTGGCCTGCAGGACCTAGAGCGCGCACGGTTCCCCACGCAGGCCGCTTTGTTAGCGCAGCCGCAGAAAGGGAGGAACGGAGGTTATTTCCCCTGGCGCGGGGGCCGGGGGGTGGGGGTGGGGGGCGCTGAGGGGCACCCGACGCCCTCTCCCCGCAACTCGCCCCGCGCCGGACACAAGAGCGCGGCCCCGCGGCCGGAAGTGCCCCTCCCGGCGGGGGCGCGCGCCAGCGGCCGGGCGGAAGTGGGCGGTGCGCGGCCGGCCCGCCCCCCCCCGGCGCCGCCGCCATTTTGTCACCGACTTTCACCGCGCCCGACGCGGGGCGGCGTTTTTTTTTTTTTTTTCTTAAAGGAGCAGCGACGGCCAAAAGCGCGGCCCCGCCGACGGCCCGCGCCGGGACCGGGAGCGGCGCCGCGGCTCCGCGGCAGGGAGCGGCCGCGCCGGGCGAGCGGCTTCCCCCGCCGGGCTGAGCCGGGGGGGGGGGGGGGGGCCGCGGGCGGCCGGAGGGGCGCGGGCGACAGCGGCGAGCGGCGGTAGGGAAGGGAGCCCGGCGGCGGCGGCGCGGGACGCTCCGCGGAGGAGCGCGGCGGCGGGGCGGGCGGAGGGGCCGCGGCGGGGCGGTCGGTCGGCAGGGCCGGGGTTGGGGTGGGGGGGGGGGGGGCGCGGGGCGCGCGCGTGGGGAGCGCGGGGCCGGCGGGGCGGGGCGGGGGCGGGGCGCGGGTTGGCGCGCGCGCGGCGGGGGCGGGGCCTGGGCGGGGCCCGGGCAGCGATTGGCGCTCCGGGGGCCGCGGGCGGTGATTGACGGGTCCGACGGGAGGGCGGAGCGCGCGGCAGCCGCCGCTGCCGCCCCGATGCCGGCGGGCGCCGAGCAGCCGGGGGGCGCCGCGGAGCAGCCGAGCGCGCAGGGCTCGGCGTCCTCGGGCCGCCGCCGCCAGCCGCCGCCGCCCGCCGCCGAGCCGGGGGAGGAGTCCGGGGGCAGCCGGGTGCTGAGGGGCGGCCGGGAGCGGGGCCGGGCCAACGCCGCCGCCGCCGCGGGGGGAGCAGCAGCTGCCGCTTCCCGCCGCCGCAAGGCCGAGTATCCCCGCCGCCGGCGGAGCAGCCCCGGGGCCCGGCCCTCCGCCGAGCAGCCCGCCGCCGACACGCCGCCCGCCGCTAGGAAGACGCCCCGGGCCGGGTGAGTGTCCCGCGGGGCCGGGAAGGGGGCGGGGTGGGCGGGCTGTCCCGGGGCCGCCCCACGGCCCCGCCTCTTCGTCCGGGGCGAGCTGGGCCCGCCGGTCCGTTCCCGAGCGGCGGCGGCGCCGGAGCTGTCTCTCGCGGGACCCACCGGCTCCCCGGGGCTGCTTTGGGCCCCTCCGCCCGGCGCCCCCGGCTGTCTTTTCCCGTGAGGAGGTGGCCGCCGCTCCACTCCTGCTACTCTCACGCCTGGAGCGTTCGGTGTTGGTGCGGATCCCCCCGGCTCCAGCCCTGGGCACACCTGCGCTGGGCAGGGCTGGGCTTCTGCCGCTGTGTTAGTGTCACTAGCTCAGATGTTCTCTGGGTGGAATCGTGCGCGTTGGTATCGGTGTTTGGGAGCAGGGCAGGGTGTCCGTCTGCAGCTGGGAATCCTAGCTCGTTCTCCACACCGATCCCTTTTCATTCCTGCTGTCAGAGCTCTCTCTCATCTGTGCCTTTTGTGGTTTTTTTCAGGTGCACAGATAAAGCAGCTTTTAAAGGTAAGAGCTGAATTACTCCTGCCTTCTATTCCACCCCAGCAGTTGGGGCTTTCCCACAGAAGCAGCCAAACATCTGCCGAGTCTTCCTTGTAAATAGTGTTTTGTTGCTTGTTGACACGTGGTCTCTTCCCAAGGTCTCTCCAGGCTGGAGCTCTGATAAGTTGCCACTGCTGTCGATTGCTGCACGTGCCCAATGTGCTAAAGCTTATTCTTCTGGATAACAACTAGGGCTTTGCTTTCTGTCCAGAGCCGTGAGCAGACGCTGTCTCACAGTGGTCTCAGGCAGTTGGCAAATGCTGGGCTCGCATTGTCCTGCCACCGTCACAAATACCAGCTCTGCTCTGCAGGAGACATGGGGAAGATGTGGAAATAAGAGTATTCGCATGTTTACCCTTGTCCTTGTCCTTTTCTGGCTTTAGCAGAAAGTGGGGGTGTTTTTTTATGCTTCTTCCCTCAGGGATGAAAGGGAAAAGTTTTGAATAGGAGAGAGG
>JAUMJK010000577.1:0-392464 GCA_033558105.1 Coccyzus lansbergi | reverse complement strand
GGGAGCTGGGGGCCGGGATGGGGTGGTGCTGGTAGCGAGCGGGGACGGTACTGGGGTGGTGGCACTGGGACTGTACTGGGAGGGTACTAGGGTGGCACTGGGAACAAACTGATTTGGTACTGTGTTGGCAGCAGGAGCGAACTAGGAGCGTACTTGGGTGGCACTAGGACTGTACTGGGACTGAACTAGGACTGTACTGTGTTGGCACCAGGAGTGAACTGGGAGCAAGCTGGACAGGGCTAGGACAGTACTGCAAGGGTACTAGGGTGACAATGGAGACTACTGGGATGGTGCTGGTGTGCCACTGGGACAGCCCTAGGAGCATAGTGGGATGGATGCCACTAGAACGGTGGAAGCATCCCAGCAGCAGTTCCTTGACACTCAAATTACCTCCCTGGAGTTTAACTGCACTTGTGTCACACCAGAGTCCTGCCTGGTGGTGCCGGCTCAACCTGTCTACGCAGGTGCTCTCCAGAACCAAAAGACTCCAGCTGCAGGATGAAGGTGTAAAATGCATTCCAAGAAAGCTCTGGGTTCAAAGCCTCCTTCCTGTCCACACATGCTGGCATGTGCTTTACGTTCAGGAATAATGGAGCTGCACCAGGGTCATTTCCACAACCTTATTTTTTCTGCCAGTCTTTCCTAGAAAACAAAAGGATGTCCCAGCCCTGGTTTCTTCTGTAGAATCATTAAGGTTGGAAAAGACCTCTGAGATAGAGTCCAACCATCAGCCCAACACCACCATCCCTCCGAAACCACGTCCTGAAGAGCAGAGACTCAGAGAACCACTTTCCCACAGCCCATCCGAGTGCTCCGAAGCCAGGCACGTCTCCCTCTGACACGCCTGAACCTGGGAGGGAGAAAAAAAAATAAAAAAAATAATAACAAAAAAATTAAAAAAAAGACGGCGGGGAGGCATAAAGCGATTAGAAAACGTCGAAAAGAAAACGCGATCCACAGCGCAACCGGTTCAAACCAACACCGCATCCCGGGGCGGGCACCGGGCGGGGCCCCCGCGCTACCGGCAGCCCCCCGGCCCCTTTCGCCCCTCGGAAGGGGGGAAAAAGAGGGCGGTGGGATCCCTCCTGTACAGCCCAGGGCTTCTCCCCCACCCCCCACCTCCCCCCCCCCCCGCCCCCCAAACAAGCGGGCGGGAGCAGCGGTATTTGCATGGCCACGCATGCTGACGTGCTCCACACCGCTCGCCCCCAGCGGGACTAATTTGTTGCAACTTCTGCTTTAACAGCTTAATCTTTTTTTTCTTCTTCTTTTTTTTTTTTTTTTTTTTTTTTTCCCCCTCCCGCACAATCGCAAATCGTGTTTGTAAACCTCGTTCCCTAACCTCGGCTCCCAAACCGCCGGCGCAATTCACCAGCTCCCTCCCCGCCCCAGCCCTCGCCTTAAAACAAAACAACAACCAGAAGAGGGTGGGGGGGGGGAGCATCCACATCCAAGACAGCTCCCATTAACCCGCTCTCTTCCCTTTGCCAACGTCTGAAACCAAACCAACCCAACCAAAAAAAAAAAAAAAAAAAAAAAAAAAGAGAAACAATAGCGCCTAGCTCTGATTTTAGACAAAGCGCCCCAACTCTCCCTTAAACCCAACTTCTTGACTTATTTCTCCGCCGGGAGGGGAGGGGGGGCGGGGTTCGCCGCTAAGTGCGACGGCAACGCTGACACTGGAGGTGAAAAAGCATCGGGGACACAAACACACACGGCAGCGCCTCCGAAAACCCTCGTCATCCGTCATCAAAACACCACCTGCCTTGCAAACCCCGACCCTCCACCCGCACGGTGCTTGGGAAAAGGGCCTTTCTCTGCCTCCGGTACCGGGGCAGGGAGGGTGGGCAGCAGGGGTCGGGTCCCGCCGGGGCTCCCACCGCTTCGCCCTCCTTTGGTTCCAGGCCTGCTCGTACCAGCCTCGCCCTCCACCACACCCCCATCCCAGGGCGCTTAGGGAAAGCCGCTCTCCCTCCGAAAAAAAAAAAAAAAAAAAAAAAGACCCCGCAACGAGCCCAGAGGGGCCCGAAGCCCCCTCCCCCCGTCCCTGTACAAAAGCGGGTTCGGTCACCTTTTCTCTCCCTTATTTACATCCTAAACGCCAGACCCTAAAGGGAACCTACCTAAACGGTTTACGTTTGATGTCTTCTTGGACTTGATTTCTTGGGTGTTTGCTCCACTGAACTGGCACTGGGAGAGTCTTCTGAAACCTCCTCTTCTGTTGTGTTGGCTCTTTTATTTTGAGGAGAGGAATCTAAGAGGGGAAAATTAAAAACGGGGGTGGGGGGTGGGGGGGTGGGAAAGTGATATTAAAATATTTTCTTGCCATCGCTCAGCATCCAACGGGGGTAGATGGGGCTGGGGGTGGGGGCGAGTGTATTCCCGGATCCCCGTGTCAGCTATCGGCTACGTGAATGCGAGCATGGGGGGAGGGGAGAAGGGCTTCTCTCTAGGTAAGAGATCCAAGTTCCTCGTTTTCGGCTACGATCCTCGTCCCTGTTTTGCTTCGCGCTGAGCGCTCCGACACCTCCTCCCAGCCGGGCAGGAGGCCGGGTCCCCACAGCGAGGGCTCGGGGTGAGGATCCGCGCTGTAAGGGCTTCTCCTTGCAAACCACCTACCAGCCCCAAGTTTCAGGCGGGACTCCCTGGGCCTGCAAACAGCACCTGGGCGGTTTGTGGTTTTTTTAGGCGAAAGGAGGCGGGGGTCGGGGGAAAGGGGGAGCACCCCGAGCCTGTGCCCAGCGGAGGAGCCCCAACGCCGACACCAAGCAGGGCAGGCGGAGAGAAGCGCTGCCGCAATTCTTAAAGAAAGGGTACTTTACCATCGGTGGCAGGTCTTTTCCTCTGCCCAGTGCACTGCTCTGCAAAGTCCGTCTCATTTTCAGAAACACCAGTCTTTTGATCTACACAGTGAGTGTCCTCTGAGATTCCCTGAGAACCGACAAAAACCACGGTTTGGCAATTCCCGTTTACATCCAAGCTCTGGCGGCCGGCGGACTTGCAGACAACTTTCAGTAGCCTGGGGGGTCTGAAGTAGAAGTCGGGCGAGCTCCCCTTCTCCACGACTTGCCACTCGTACCTGCCTTCCAGCGGCTTGTGATTCTGGAAATCGAAGTTCCATTTCCTCTGGCATGCCTCCTCCATCTCCTGGCGGTGCTTCATCAAGTCCCTGTTTAACTCTTCGTGATTCACCGGCCCGAAGAGGTTCCTGCAGGCTGACGGCTTCGGGTACTCCGACTGCCGGGCTTCCATGCGCTCCAGGGTAGGGCTCCCATTAGAAATACGGACGTTTGACATCTCCCCCCACCCTCTTTTCTTCTGGCGGCGGTTGTTTTGCTCGCTGCTCTCTCCCCTCCTCCTTCTCCTCCTCCTCCTCCTCCTCGCCGCCTCCTACTCTCCGGCGCTCGGGGGGCTCCGCTCCGCGCCTCCTCTCCGCGCTGCCCCGCTCGCCGGCCCCGCTCGCCCTCGGCCCGCAGAGATGGGGAGGCGAGGCGCCCTCGCATAAGCGCCGGCCCGGGGAGGAGAGCCGAGCGGCCCCGGGCGGGGGAGGAGCGCTGCGCTGCCTCCGCGGCCGCGGATCCGGCTCCGCGCGGCCCCGCCGGGCTGACGGGCACGGGGGCGACCTCGCCGCGCCGCCGCGTAGTAAAAGCGAGACGGGAAAAAAACAAGGGGGAGACGAGCCCTTTTCTCGGTTGCCCAATATGGCGATTGAAGGGAGGCTGACGAAGAAGAAAATGATTGACAGGACGAGTCTATTTAAACAGCCCGGGCGAGCCATTGGTTGCGGCGCCGGGCGCCGCCCCGTCAGACCGGCCCTTCCTCACCGCCGCCGCCGGCTCTAAAGGTGGCACAGGCTGCGCCGAGACGGGCTGGGTCCTTTCCCCTCTCCTCCCCTCTCCCTCCCCTCTCCCTCCCCTCTCCCCCCTCCCCTCTTCTCCCTCCCCTCTTCTCCCCTCTTTTCCCCTCTTCTCCCCTCTCCCTCCCCTCTTCTCCCCTCTCCCTCCCCTCTTCTCCCTCCCTCCCTCTCTCCCTCTCTCCCTTCCTCCCTTCCTCCCTCCCTCTCTCCCTTCCTCCCTCCCTCTCTCCCTTCCTCCCTCCCTCTCTCCCTTCCTCCCTCCCTCCCTCTCTCCCTTCCTCCCTCCCTCCCTCTCTCCCTTCCTTCCTCCCTCTCTCCCTCCCCTCTCCCCTCCTTCCCTCTCTCCCTCCCCTCCCCTTTCCCTTCCAGCTGCTGGGACCAGGGCCAATCTTCCTCATCCACACTAAGGGATTTCTTTCTGCCTACCACCTCCCCCCTACCAAAAAATACCCTCACACATACACTCACTCTGGTTCAGGGTGTCCAGGGTTTTTTTTCAGTCTCCACTGAAACCTTTCCTGCAGTTTCTCTTCTGAACTTATCCACTCAACACTGCACACACTGGAGAAGGAACTAAACTATTACACAGCGTTCAAGCCCAAGGCACAGCAGTCTGCTTGCCTGCATCAACCTCGAGGTAGCAGCTCCCATTGCCCATCCGAACCATTTGAATAATGGTGGTTTGGTTACATTTTTGACTCGTTCTAGTTACAAGGGTCTCCCACCACTCTGATTTTGCAGTGCAACGCTCTCCAAGGTCTGGAGCTGGGGGCAGGCTCAGAGTGAGCTGGGGGGCTGCCCCCTCTGCCTGGGATCCATGGGAAAGACTGGCACCCCGACCCCACAGCACCCTGAGCTCATGAGCTGCAGAGTGGCTTCAAGGGGAGAGGAAGGAAGGAGGGAAAGCAGGATCACGTCTTGCTGTTTTCTCAGCAGAGAAAGGCCTTGGTGAAGAACTGGGTCTAGAAAAGCCCCTGCAGATCTCAGCAAGCAGGGGAAAGAAAACAAAAGCATTTGGGTTTTATTAGAAGAGCCACAGCAGGTATGGTGGAGAGAAGAGAAGCAGTGTCCTCCGCTATACCCTCCTTGTCTCCAGACCCTTCCACAGCCATTCTCCCTCACTTGGTAGGGCAGCCCCCTCAGTGTGTTATAGGATCTTGCAGGTGCTGAAGTTTTGACTTTTCCAGGTGCCCAGATTCAAGCCTGGATCTTTGGAGGGTTGCAGGCCCTTCACACCAATTCATCTGGCCAGGTCTCCCCTGCAAGCAGATCAACTCTCTTCAAATTTTATTTCTGGGAAGGGGACAGGCCAGCAGCAGACTATCTTGATACAGCTGGGTCTAACTGGCTGAGAGAAGAGTCAACTGATTTGGCCTTTAAAGGTATTGAGCTTTTACCCTGTCGTATACTTAAACATGCACACTCACTCTGGTTCAGTCTCCAGTTTTGATGGGCCGCTGAAACCTTCGCTGCAGTTGCTCTTGCGAACTCATCTGCTAAACTCTGCACCCACTGGAGAGGGAACAAAGCCATTACAGAGTGCTCAAGCCCAAGCCACAGCAGTCTGCTCGCCCACATCAACCTCAAGGTATCACCCCCAGCTTGTGTCCACAGCAATTGCCCAAGAAGTCATAGTATTGCCAGACTTAAATTCAAAAAACTGATGTGCACAAGGAAAAAAAAAAAAAAAGAATACAAATGAGATTGGTTTAAAAATAAAAAAATTGAAATAAAAGATTAGCCATTTTATTTTTAGTTGTTTGCTGGGGGGTGGGGGGGGAATGAGGGGTGTTAGCAGTGAGAAGTTATTTTCCAGCTTCTCAGCAACTGCAGGTTCTAGCAGTTTACTTAGAGAAAATTAAAGCTGACGTTCCCATGTCTGCAGGAGCTGACTTTTTTTTGAAGTTGCAAGTCCACAACACACAGTGTCAGCTGGCAAAGCAGGGCCTATTCTTCTGCTTTATTTGCAGGATTTCATATTCATTTCTCCAGGCTTTCCTGTCTTTGACTTCCATAGCCACCAGCAAGAAAATGTAATTTCAAACTTCACTTTCTCTGTTAGGTGTGGGACACTTGGCTTGTTTTTGTTGATCTACACAAGACAGTCCTTGTATGCAAAGAAAGCTGTCTACAAAATAGGTCCGGGGGCTCCTTGAAAATGCCTAGGGCTCACCCTGCTGACGGGGGCCTGCCTGCTAGTAACCTGCTGAAACTCCCACCAGTGACTCCTTAGATAAGGAATTTGCAGTGTCGGCTCCCTGGGAGAGTCACTGCTTGTCTCCTGAGTCCACAAAAGAAAGGCAAACCCCTTGTTGGGACGATTACGTCATTGTACCAGAGCTGAAACGCATACCAGGAAAAAAAAAATGGGGTCCGAATATTAGAAAAGACGATGCCTCACGGGTAAACAGTCAGAATTGCAGTGGAAAAGAGCAAAGAGAGCTTGGAAAAGAAGCAACAAGTTACTGTAGGACAAGAACCTTATTTGTTTTGTTATTGTTCTGTTTGTACTTCCCCTAGCACAAGGGCCTGGGGCTAACTCCCTGGATGCTTTACAAGTATATTGAAAACGAATAATTAAAGCCGGGGGGGGGGAGCATCCGCATCCCCGAGGCATCCACGGCCGTAGGGACCGACTGCGACCCCCATCCCTTTCGGCTTTCCCCTTCACCCCTCCCCTCGGTGCGGTCTCAGCAATCCACCTTAAATGGCTGCGGCTGCAAAGGAGAAAAAGGCTGTGTCTGCAGCGACCTTGCCATGATCTAAAGTGTTTTGTTTACAGTCAGGCACCCCCGATGGCTGCAGCAAATCGTGAGAGAGGCAGGCGCCCGCCCGTAGTAGCAGCGAAGCGTGAAGAAAAAAAAAAAAGGAAAAAAAAAAAAAGGAAAAAAAACCCTAGCGAGCTTCGCAGTAAAAGATCTGGAAAGATCAGAGCGCCATCGTCTTGTAAAAATGGGGCACAGCAGCGGGGCTGCAGAGGGGCGGCGGTGTGAGAGGTCTCCCCCTCCCCCAAATCCCAACTAAAACTTGGAGGAGTGACCCAGGAAGGAAGGAGGAGTAGAGGTCTGTGCGAGGAATGTCGTATCTCCTCCAATAGACTCCCAACACCTCGTCCCCTCTCCTCCCGGTACCCTGCTCCGCTTTCTTGTTTGGGCTTTTCCGCTGGCACAGCTGCTGGCTCATTTTCTTTCCTCCAGAACCGCTCAGGCAAGCTTCCCGTACTCGTTTTGGCCACCTTCTCCCTCAGCACTTTGTAAGGCTGTCAAGTGAACCAGCAAAGCACATCTAAGCTGCACACATCAAGCATCTAGGTTATTTGAGATATTTGATATTTCCTTGCAAACAGTGGGAAAATTGGCAATAATTCCTGAGCTGCTCAACAGGATACATCTCCAGAGCTGGGTATGAAGGATGCAGGGGAACGGTATCACCCATTTGAAAGCTGGAGGCTTGAACTTTACTTCTTGGCCACCTCAGCTGTCACTGAACTGATGCAGTTTCCCCATGGAATCATAGAATAGTTTGGGTTGGAAGTGTTATAAATGACTACAGTGCCAGGCCAAGTCAGCAGCGAAGTATTTTATTATCCGGGGATGGGGTGATGGGTAATACAGCACTGGGTGCATGGGAAGCTCCTGCTCTACTAACATACACACTAAACCACGCTTGCCACACCTTTTTGTACGTTTGTTCTCATCACCTTCGAGAATGTTCCTCCATGCATGTTCATTTAGTTTCGAGACTGTTCCCTCATGCATATTCATTTAGTCTCATGAATATTACAATCATCTTAGAGAATGTTCCTTCCCCTTAGTGCACCCAGCCCCTCCCGGACTGCCCAGGGACTCTCAAGAACTCCACCCCGAGGCTCCGCGAAGACAGATATCCTCCCTAGCCCCATTCCCACACACCAGTCTGCAAAATCCAATACAGCTAAACCCCACAAAAATGTTAAACTGCAAATTTTGTCAAACACTTAAACTTGAAGATAAACATTCATAACTTCACAATTTCCACCATTTCTTGTCATGTTGACACAAATCTCTTTAATATCCATTCTCACAGAAGGGACCTTAAAGGTCATCCAGTTCCAACCACCCTGCCATGAGCAGGGACGCCTCCCACTAGATCAGGCTGCCCAAAGTTCCATCTGCCTTGAAGACCTCCAGGCATAGGGCATCCACAGCTTCTCTGAGCAACCTGTTCCAGTGCCTCACCACTCTCATGGTGAAGAAATTCTTCCTTATGTCTAGTATAAATCTGCCTCTCTCCAGTTTGTAGCCATTTTCCCCTCATCCTATCACACCATACCCTTGTAAACAGATTCTCCCCAGCTTTCCTGTAGTCCCTTCAGGTACTGGAAGGTTGCTATAAATTCTCCTTGTAGCCTTCTCTTCTCCAGGCCAAACAACCCCAACTCTCTCAGCCTGTCCTCATATCAGAGGTGCTCCAGCCCTCTGATCGTCTTTGTAGTGCCTCCTCTGGGAACCCATTGCAACAGCTCTATGTCCTTCTTGTGTTGAGGATTCCAGAACGGGACACAGTACTCCAGATGAGGTCTCACAAGAGAGTAATACAGGGGCAGAATCACTCTCCTCAACCTGCTGGCCATGCCTCCCCCATACCTACAGGTTTTCAGGAAAAAAAAAAATGCTAATTTCAATTTGATTTGAGGTGCAGGCACTGAGGATTCACCTGAGTGCTCTGGGGATGTTCATAACATGCTTAATAAGACCCCTTGCCTTCTGGGCAGGATTAGGGCCCCCGGGTGGGCCAACAGCAGAGTGCATCAGGGAAGAGAGAGGCCTGTGCCATTTTAGCTTACAAAGGCCCTGGAATATCACCCAGCAGCGTCCAGGCCCGATCCAGCACCAACAACCCTCCCTGCAGGGGCAGGATGCAGCAGCTGACCAGGCAGCACTCCTGCCAGAGAGCTGCTCCTGCTGTCTGCCCTGCCTGCAACCCGCTTGCTGCTGCCATGAAGGTTCAGCACGGGCAGGAGGCAGGAGGAGAGGGGGTATAGCCAAGCAGTTTAAGACCTTTTGCTCGTTTGATGTAAACTCTAGAGGGAGCCTAAGGACAGAGATCAGGCCATCGCCCGGCGTCCCTCTTAATAGCAACCCCTGGCAAGGTCTCTGCTTTCATCCCTGCTGCCCTGCTTTTTGGGGGGCTCTGCTCCCTGTTTCACTTGAGCAGTTGTGCCCAGGTGTGTGGACCCCATCACACACTTGCAGAAGCCTTGGATGGTGCAAAGTCTGGTTCAGGGGATTTTAAGCCCTTTAGAGGGTGCTTGCTGAGGGCACAGTTTCAGAGATGTCCTTAATGGGATTTGTCTTTCAAAGTGTGTAATCTATCAAAACTACCTTCTCTGCACTGGTACAGGGGGTTGGATGATCTTACTGTGCCATAGGGCAGGTTGTATAAACAGTTATGTCTGGAGAAGATAGAGGTTAAATGACTAGCACTCTGTCTCTGGAGGTCTCTGCTTGTCACCTTTCCTTGACTTGCTAAAGGAGAAGTCCTTCTAAAAGACCCTGATATTATTTCAAGGAAGAATCTCTTGGTATGGCTTAAAACACCTTTATTTTAATTTTTTGTTTTGTTTTGCCCAAAGTGCAAAATGAGAGGAAGCTTTAACAGCTCTTGAAGAAGGGGAGGCTGGGAGAGTCCCACAGCCAGCAGCAATGCATCCCTCTGAGTGATCAACACTATTTTCACATTGGGAACAAGGAAGGGAGTGAAGGGAGTGTTCATATTCAGTCCCTAAAAATAAACACACGTGCATGCATGCACACTTATGTTAAGCTATCTCAGCAAACAACAGTATTGTGGTGCTGAGGCTTAAATCAATAAAATGTTTACTTGCTCTAAACTGGCCTAATTTCTCCTAACAAAACATACCATTCGAACAAATGTATTTTAAAGCAAATATAACTCCATCTGTGTTAGACTTCCCATTCAATCCCCTCTTCCTCTCCCTCTCCCTTTCCCTCTCCCTCTCCCTCAATGCAAGCCACATAAAATATTCTCAGGTACAAATAAATTGGACAAAGCCCCATAGTTCACTGCGTAGTTGACCTTTACAGTAAAATGCAAGGTCCTTGCATCAGCAGTAGCTGTACCTCAGGCTGAAGACCAGCCCTGTTCAGGCAGTGTACTTAAGGGATCTCCAGCTCCAGGAAAGCACCTCTGCACAGACCCTGTAAAGCATCCAAAAACTCTTCGCCCCTTCTAAGGGTACAGTGAGGATTAACTGCTTTGTGTTGGTAAAGCCAGCTGAGTATAGATAGCATGATGGAAGAGCTAAGTAGTAATAGTAATAAACTATTACTGTTACTATGAGATTAAACAGTTTTTCATCCACTTGCAGAGTAATCTATGCCTTTAAGAAAGTTTCTCAACAGATTAATTGTATTCAGTGGAAATGAGTTGTTCTGTTTTTCTACAAAGCCTGAAGTGAACCTTTCTGGGAAGGGGATGATATTTTGTAGCAATGTTTTCTCAACTACAATTCTTTAGGTTCCCAAATGATGACACATTGTACAGCAACGCTCCTGGCACAAGGTTCATCTGTTAGTAGGAACACTGGTCCCATTTCTTAAAGCAATTTTAAATAAAACCACCCTATGTCATATGTTATGTTCCACTGAAATGTTTAAAGTTTTTAGTGCATGAAATCATATGGTGCCTGGATATTTTTTTTTTCTAGAATACAGCACTAACCTCTAACTCAGTTACTGAACATTGTTGGAAGAGTTGTTTTCATTAGTGTTGTGTTTTGTTTTCGTTTGGTAGGATTCCAACTTTATGCAATAGGCTTTTTCACAAATGCAGAACTATGTAAATGTGATGCTTACAACTGACCACAAAGAGACTGCTCACCAGAAAAACAACCTGACACAAAACCATCTGTACCTGTTACACTTTTAGGCATTCTGGGTGCTATTTTCATGAGAATTCAGCCCAGCTTCCTCTTCCACTTCCCTCACTCTCTCCCTCCTTTCTCCCTTTTCCTCTTCCGGGCTAAATTAATTGCCCTGCGATCAAGAGATCTACAAAAATCTTCCTTATATAAACAGAGGAACTAGTCTGGTTACTTTCTAAACTCTTTAAGAGAGATGGTGGCATTAAGTAACTGATTACTATCACAGCTTGAGATTGGAGTTCTGGTTCTGGCTTCCCTGGGTCATGTTATGCACATTGCTGCAACTCTTGGCACTTACATTTCTACCCTCACCCTTTTCTTAATCTGTTTAGACTTTTAGCAGTTAGAAATGCTCTGTTTGTACAGCACTGGATACAATGGGACTTCAATCTCAGTCAAGGTCTCTAGGTGCCAGGGTAATTATAACAGTACCAATTACATTTCAAGCTCACCACATCTTGCTTGTGTTAATTAACCCAGCAAGGGAACTGTACAATTCCGGGATACGAAAGCCAGGTCATTAACCTATAGTAACATGATTATTACACAGAAAATTTGGAAGTGTATTCTGCAAGCATCTGGCAACAAGAAAATCATTACAAGGTGGGTGACAGATACTTCAAGACAAAGAAACCTTGTCATCCCAGTGACCTCACACTGCAACCAAACACAGTCTTTTGGAGGATACCACCTGGAGGGTAATGGGGGGAAACCACAGCCAAGAACTGTCTCTAAACTGATCATCTCATAAGCAACCTGCATATCAGATTCAAAACTATTTCTCCCCTTTTCTCAGCCCTCTAAGAATTTGATGCCCAGTTGCCACTAGCCGAACTGACAACTCTTTGTTCCTCCCCAGAAACGCACCATCATCATTCATCCACATCACTTCTGCCAGGGCAACAGCCTGCTGAGCAAAGTTACCAAGAGGATAGCATCAGCACCCCAATTCTGCTCATGGCTGATCTAAATCAACCATGCCTAAAATATTATAGTAAGCTGGGAAGCCAAATGGCAAAAATTATTTCACTCAACCCAGTGCAAAATGCATTGGGACCATGATTTCAGATGCTAGTGAGAAAGACGGAAGAGAGCCATTCATAATTACCAGGGTTTATTCTGAGTTTCCCTCTTAAGGAGTTAAAACATTTTTCCGAACAGAGGCCTAATCTGCTGTTGTTTTTGACTCTAGCAAGCTGCCTGGTTACTCCCTTTGTTCTAGCTGCCAACAGCTAAACTGGGACATTTATTCAAAGACAGGTACAGGAAAGCATCACTTTAAAAGATTTGTCACCTTGTTATCTCTAGTTGGCAAAGGACAAAGTTAGCGCTGCAAATATTGTAGTTTATATTTAATAACTTACTTGAACAACAGCAAGAAAACATAGATGGTACTATCTCAGGCCCAGGCCTAGGCAATTCTCCTTTTCTGCTATTGTCCTCCACTCCAAATTTGCAATAGAGAGGTGGGAAATCACAGAAGCATCAAAAGATATGGTGTCACTCAATAACTGCTCTTCAGATCTCTATAATGTCCTGAAAAAAGTTCTTCTATTCCTAGTGGTCTCCAGTGCTTGCAAGCCATGTGCAACCACTGAGAACTCCTTTACCCTTCCAAAGCAACTAAATCTACCAAAAAATAATCCAAGCCTTCACCTGGCCGTATGAGTGTCTGAATATTTTTTGAGCATGCATCACCCCATCATTTCAAGACATCCTTAAGAACCTGAATCAGAATCATAGAATAACCAGAGCAGCCAAAGCTTCTTGGGCCAGTGGTTTCTTTGCAAGTCTTCAGAGCAAACTATTAGACCTTGCTAGACCCTTCCCTTGGGTTTTCGCACTCTGCTGCAGTTGGTTTGGTCATTCCCAGAGTTAGAAACAAAAATCCCGACTCTCAGCACTTGCAAACGAAAGAGGCTAGTCAGCAATCTGCGAGGCCAAATTAAGTCTGCTGAGAACTCAGGGCCAACTCCTCAAAGGCATTCAGGTGTCTAAATACATTTGCAAACCTGTCTCTAATGGTCTAGAAGATGGTTGGCAGTAAACTTTCTCAAGGATACCTTGAGAAAGGTGGGGAGGTGGAGGTTGGACTCTAATATTATAGTAAGTGGCTCTGAGGGTGCAATGCCACTTCGGGGTTTTAAAAATGATGAAGTTTACGAAAGAATATTTGTTGAGGTTCTTTTTAATGTCTTCTACTTTTTGAGACTAATTCCTTATCCACAGGTACCAGGAACTCTTACTTGAAAGGAAAGAAGTACTTTCAAGAAGTAGTGTGGCTTCAGGACCACAAGCTAATCCACACAGCAAAATAGTGAGAAGTGCTCCTAACAGGGAACAGTCCAGTGAAGGATTGACCTCAGCTCTGAACACATCACCTGGGGAAGGGTTTAGGAAGATGGTACGAAGGCAACTAGGTGCTGAGGTCCTGTTTTCAAGAGTGACTTTGGCACTAGGACACTTCAAATTCACTACAGTTGTGCAGACTTGCAAGGTCATATTCTACATAATGATTTCAGCAAGATTATGTACATATATAATTTCTCTGCCTGTGAAAACTGTTTTGGTTTAATTGAATTGATTTTAGGTTGGTACAACCCCTTCTATGAACACTCCTAACAACATTTTACAATGGCCATTTTTTTCTCCTTACGAAATGTTTCTTTTTGCAAGGGTAATTTAGTAGAATCTTTCTGTGAGAACAGCAATATCTACTACAGCTTTCTTGTCTCCCAGCAAATAATTGGTAGAAAAAGCTGATGATAATGCTAATAAACTGTTTTTATTTTGTACATTCAAATATTGGGCATGTGTAGCTTTGGCCCCAGAGGCTGGTTATTTCTGAACAATTTTACAAAGTTTGTATTTAATTATTAAGTAATTTGAGTCTTTTCCTTTTCAGCTTCTAACAAGAACTAACAGCCTATACTTCAGAAAGTCAAGTACGATGCTTTCTTTTCCCCAGCAAGTACTTAGCTCTAGGCCTGGAAAAGGGCCAGAGCACACAGGGACACTGCTCCACAGTAACATTTTGTACCTTATTAAAAAAAATAACAACAACAACAGCCGACTCTCACATGAAATAAAATGTCTTTATTTTCCTCCTTCCCTTACCAAACAAATGTTCATTTATTCATTATACTTTCCGTATAAATGCCTGCACACATACACATTCACTCTGAATTTTTCTGCTGAACAAATGATGTGTTAAGATGCCTTGTATTATTTTTATGGATTTAGTTTGGCTTACATCAAGCTACTATGAAAGATTCTCCCATCTCAAGGTCTTTGGGGCAAGAGGTTTCTGGGTGACTGATGGTCTAGATTACTTCAGTTTAAGGGTCCTTCTCTTAAAAAATCTGTGGAAACCCATCGCTTTTAAGGTGTCTCACATCGGGCACCTTAAAGCTTAGAGACTGCTAAGTCATTGTGGAAAATGTTGGCCTGGAAGACTTCGCCCATCTGTGCGAATACACCACAATCCAATTAAACCAGCAGACTTCAAAATTATTTGCAGATTTCCGTAATCTGGCAGCAGCAAGCAGATTCAATTTATATTGCATAAGTGAGTTGTCACAAGCCAGCATGCCCCACAGCCTGTCAGAGCTCCCCAAAAGCCTGCAGGAGGACTGAATGGCATGGTATGGTCTGAAGATGGGTACGGACCACTCCTCAGCTTCAGAGGGGCTGCAAAAGGATGGTCTTCAGCCCCAAAAGCCCAGCTGAGCTCCTAGTCCCCATCCTGGAAGGTCATGGTTAAACCTTACAATTCACTGCATGATTCCATTCACAACTTCACTACAACGTCATCTAGCCAATGCAATAGCTTTCCACTCATTGCCACCCTTGGCCACTTATTCCCACCTCAACTTTAAGCAAGGTCTTTGAAATAACACTTAAAATTTAAGAGAAGGAAGTAGAAAAGGTTGTGAGGGAGATATAATCCAGATAATTTTGCAGCTCTGCTGTAAACAGTTGCACTTTCACAACCAAGGAAGAGGGAAAGAAGGCCAAGAAATGGTCTTCCCTGAGGAAGGAAAGGAGACATTAAACTCAGGAGGAGACCCAGGACTATTTGCCCAACCTATCCCTGCATAAAGCTGCACTAATATTTGTCACAGATAGAGGCAGAATGAGGATTTGGAGAGGAATGAAGGTGAGCAGGATTGTTTCTCTGGCAGTGCCCTATCAGAGTGTTTGTAAAAGCCCAAACCAAAAGGCTCAGAAGTACTTGAAGATTAAATTCAAAGATGCAGGACATTTGTCCCCTACTGGCAATTTGAAATAACTATATTTATTCACACTTCAGGCTAACTTCTTAAAAACTTGGCCTAAGCTATTTTATTTAAAAAACAGTTCTAGGATCTGTGTCAATGTTATATTTTCACCAACATCACCACTTCCAGCTGTGCATTTTCACCTTGATTTCACATTCTCCCTCAGTGGAGTGGATGTGGCTGTTTGTCACACTGCAGTTCAAGCTAGGTCACTGAAGTGCCCCCAGTTAAATTAGCAATAAAGGAGGGATAGAGAAGCCTCCTTTAATACTCAGTGTAGCTCCCAGTTCTGGTCCACAGTCCAGCCCCAACAACAACTGCATTGACAGGACCCATAGGTTAATACATATTGGAGCAGGGGAAGGCAGCAAATCTTTTGGCCACTGTAGCATCTATACATGGCCCCAAGTGCCCAGCATGGGGAAGACTGCCCAGTCCCCAGCCAGTGCTTTGCAGCCCAACTGTCCTTAGAGGGTCCCTGCCTCACAGACTGCATTGCAGAGAGTAGTCAAGCTAGTATTTCCATGCAAGAGAAGCAAAATAGTCTGTTTCACTAGCTGTGAGGTTGCTGTGGATCCCACTGCCCTCCATGATGTGGGTGGACATGTAAGGAGAAAGTCTGCTGAAGCCAGCACTCTGAGCGAGCACACTAGGCAAGTAATAGGAAAAGCTGAGGTGAAAAGCAGTGGCCTGAAACCTGCTGCTCTCAAGGCCTGCAATAATCACCACCCATGGCAGCTGCAACCTGTCCTGGTAACCATGAAACTGCAACAAGTCCCAAGCTCTATGCAAGCCAGAAAACCCATTGGAGGAGGACATGAAGAAGGTGAAACCTCCCTGCATTGCAGTAACTAGCCTGTTTGGGATGCCCACCTTGACTGAGTCTACTATTTCAGCAGGCAGCTCTGGGCTGCAGGGGAGATAGAAGGTTATTTCATTTCAAGACCCACAGCCATGAAGGTATCCAGACTCTTCCTTTCCAGAAATGAGGAGAAAAAAAATCTTTAAATCATGGCTGTATTCTTTCCCTCAGCACGGAGCTTATATAGCACCCCCATTTCGGACACAAACTGCACCCCACCTAACATGTTCTCCTGGGTCACCCAGCCTGTGGCTTCTTCATTGTCTTTTGTGGGTTTTCTGTTTTAAGGACCTGAAATTTAGATATTTTTTAACTGATATATGCTATACTATATTTTTCTGTCTATTTTTCTCATCCTGATATTTAATTATGGTGTGCAAAATAAAAATACTTCACCAGAGGAGGGCTAACTGACCCTAAGACACTAAGGCATTTCAGTAGTCATGTCTGAACCTTCATTTATGAATGGTTTTGAGGAGGATAAGGTTTTAGCTACATGGTGTAGGCTTTTCCATAGAAAGGAGAAACTAGGCAAGAAACTGAATGAAAAAGCAGCAAAGTTAAAATGAATAGCCCCTAGAGCATTCTTCTCTACTTGGTTTACACAGCTGAGGCTTTTAAGCTGGAGGCTGGGTGTTTTCTCGATACTGCTGATACACTTCCCTTTCTTCTTATTCCTGTAGAGTATCTTCTTGCCAGCTCCTGCACCACTTTCTGGGAATAAACTGAACTCTTCTGGCAAGTAGAAGATCTCGTAGTTAGTCAGCTAACAGTCCATGGAGGTGCAATTAGCATTGTCTCATCATTTCTGGGACAGTTTCCAGTGGCCTGCAAAGATCACAGTGGTCACAGAGAATGAGATTCAAGTCACTTAATTTTAGCTGCCTACTATGGGGTTGTTAGTCTAAACTACACACTTCCTCACAAAATAGGACACTGTCAGAGAACAAGTCATCCTTCTTCCTCTGGATTCCAAATCAGGATAGATGAATCATGCTCTGGATATGCTTGTGTCTGTTCACTGTCTACAGAGAGCACCTCTATGTCTATTTCAGACTGGACCTGAACTTCTAGTCAGTCAAGAAAGCTGAATCCTACCCATAGTGCTGGCATCTCCCCTAGGTTTCCATTTGTAGTAATACTGTAACAGATGCTGAGAATATATTAAATGCTTTCCTAATGTCACATTCCCATGCCTGCAATCATGGTAATTTCCTCAGTGAGATTTTGCAATTGCAAACAAGCAGGAAGCCATCCGCAAAGGAATCTGTCTATTAAAATGTGGCCCCTACTCTGAAAATGCTTGAAAAGTCCCAGCACATTTCTTGGGCTAAAGTTAAAAAAAAAATTAAAAAAAAAAAAAAAAAAAAAAGGCCAGACTCCTGCAGCAATATGGAAAATGTCCAGATTGTGCTCCAGTGATCCAAAGAATAGACTGACTTTTGCTTCAGGACTGTGCTAATTAAATACTGCTAACTACATCTGAATAGAATTAAGTCTAATTTAAGCCCCTTTCTGAACTCCAGGGCAATGCAGGCTGTCCTGAAAATGAAATTACTGACTGCTGACAACAGGTGTCAGCAACAGAAGGGGCTGAACAAGGGCTGCATGTGAATTAGCTTCAAGTGTAGACAAGGACATACTAAGTTCATCACTGTTTCGGCAGCCACACTGAAGATCTCACTGGAAACATGGAGGAATGTGGAGAGCAGAACAGATATGAACTAGAACAGTCTCAAGTACAGCTACCCTTGCCAATGTGTGCAGATAACCAGCACATCTCTAATTTTTGTGGTGTAGATAAGGATTGTTTCAAGCATCACACATGCCAGAAGTACCTTAGGTTCCCATAGGTGTTCCTGGGTGGCAGCCAAGGGAATATTTTGTAAAGAGTACTTGCTCCATTCATCTTACTTCTCCCTCCTACTTTGCATTTTGCAGGGATTCCCCAAACAAGGGATCAGGTGTTTTGCTTCTCTTTTCCATTTTCATAGAATTACAGAATGGTTTGGGTTGGAAGGGACCTCATCCAGTTCCAAGCCCTCTGCCATGGGCAGAAACACCTTCCACCAGACCAGGCAGCTCAAAGCCCCAGACAGTTTGGCCTTGAACTCTCCAGGGATGGGGCATCCACTAACCTCATCTCCTCCACACTGCTCCTTCCTGGTGTGCTCAGGTGCATAGACATCACCCACCACACTGTGCATCCATGTCAAATCCAGTAGGAAAGGTCTTGCAAAGATCTTCAATAAACAAGAGGAGCAGCACACCATCAGCTACTCTGGTCTTTTTGTGAGCAGCTATTTTGTTGCCATTGCCTGCTGGCTCCTACACCATCTCTCTCTCATATTGCTTTAGCAATATCCCATGTCTCTTCTTCTCCCTCTTGCTCTTTTGCTTTTAAGTATACATTTAAGATGTTTTGTTTCCAGGCCTTTTCTCAGTAATTAATCCCATATGTGTGCACGATTCTTCACATGAGGTGCTTTTTCCCAAGTCTTTCTTTGCAGCCAGTTTTTTTATGTTTTGGTTTTATTTTCAATATATTTTTGCTGTCTTTCTCTTTTTTCTCCACTGCTTTCAAAGTGGGCCCATTTAACCCTTCCAAACACCCTTCCCCACCTCCACAAGTGCAAATACCAATTTAATGAGGCCTCTCTTTGGTTCCTTGTCCATATATTGTCCTTCGCTCCTCACCAAGAGAGCAAGAAAAACAGGTTTGCAGTTTGTGTTTATTAATAGAACAAAACCAGTAGGTTTAAATTCCTTTGGGCTTGTTTTTGTTTTGGTAAAAAGAAAGGGTAAGGGAAGACTTACAGTTGAGGACACATACCCAGGCTCTGTGCTGAGTTGGGCACCTGCTCTTCCACAGGTGCCGCGAGGGAGAGTGGAGCAAATCCAGACTTGGTGAAAGGGAGGGCAGTTTCATCTGTTTCAAAAGAGTCACACCCATTTACACCCACTGCAAATTAGCATCTCTTTCAATTTACCTTCATACTGCTATTAGAGTAATTTTTCCTCTGAGTCCCATTATGAAATAAAAGGTTTGCCAGGGGTTAAAGGTGTTGGACCAAGCTTCACAGACCTTACCCATTTATAAATATTCAGCACTTTCACATGAGCTAGATTTCCTGTAAATGTAGGAAGCTAATTTCTTCTCCTGGTTTGTGACAAGGCTGTATAACAGGCTATGAACCATGCCTGAGACCAGAATAGAAACCTTAAAACCTTCAATCAAGAAAAACAATTGTGTATATGCTTAGCATTACATTGACAGCAACTGGACCTAAATATTATGTTTTAAGGATGCACATGGTCAACACTGCCTTACGAAAGCTTAAAAGAGAAAGGGTGGCAATGAGTTGAAACTGGGACTGATGTCAGTGGGGAACTGATGCAGCATATCCCACATCAGAAAGACTTAACTCACCTCTTAGATCTCCACTTTCAGTATCCAGGGGTACCTAACTAAGGAGTGGCTTGAAAGATTCACTGAGGGAACAAGGCTCTTGCTACAAGGCCATTAGATTCCCCTGCTTTCCAGTAGGACTTGCCAGGACAGATGAAAAGCTCTCACTTGGAAAGGAGGAGTCTTAACTCATGTGGGTCTGAACTCATGCAAATTGACCAAATGTGTTGACTATCAGTCTAATAGCAGAAAATTTTCTAAAGGAAGATGATTCACTTGGACTTGAAAGATCACATCCTATGACACATTTAAGTTCAGTTTTGGTGTGTGTTTGTTTGTTTGTTTGTTTGTTTTTAAATACAGTACTTCAGATAAATCCAGTTATTTATCAGATGGAATTCCACAAAGAACAAGTTTGAGTCATGGCTTCATACCACCAAACCCCATTGTGAACTAAAAGGAAATAGTTAAGCAATCATCTAAATGTGCAAAGGTACAACAGTCCATTTGTTTCAATATCCAACTGCCAGCTTTTCTGTTCACCTTCTTTGATAATTCCATTTGAGTTAAAAAATTGCATGCACTTTATCATTCTAACAGTCAGTGGTGAGATCTTTAGTGACCATCTAGACCAATTTCACAGGGCACGCTGTTTTTTAAAGGCTAGCAGAATTTTCTGTGATGAATGTTTCTATTTCTGGCAAGCATTTACACACTGGCATGCTGATGATGACTGTAGGGAGGTTAGGGGTGCACCAGTCAGTCAAAAGGTCCATCTAGTCCAATTTTGTGTCTCTGACACTGGCTAGACGCAAATGCCTAGTGAATAATGTATGACAGATTAAGCATATAACACTGTTTCCCAAGAATGTTCTCCCAAATTCAAACGGTTTGAGAGTGAGGAATTTCCTGTGTTTTTGTGTTTAATAACCTGGGATGGATTTCCCTTCAGCTAACTTGTTCAATCACCACCTGAGCCGATGTAAACTCTTAACATCCACATTTACTGGCAAGGAGTCCCAGACCTTCACTACACATGATGGGAAGAACTGCTCACCTTTGGTTATTTTGAACTTTCCTCCTGACAATTTATTTGCTATGTACTGGAAGAATCATAGACTCATTAAGACTGGAAAAGACTTCTAAGACATCCAGTCCAACTGTCAGCCCAATACCACTGTGCCACATCCTTCTTGTGGTGAGGGGCCCAAAACTGAACATAGGATTCAAGGAGCAGCCTCACCAGTGCTGAGTACAGAGGGAGAATAACCTCCCTGGACCTGCTGGTCACACTGTTTCTGATCCAAGCCAGGATGCCGTTGGCCTTCTTGGCCACCTGGGCACACTGCTGGCTCATGTTCACTTGCTGTCAACCAACACCCCCAGGTCCTTCTCCTCCAGGCAGCTTTCTAGACAGACTTCTCCTAGTCTGTAGCACTGCTTGGGGTTGTTGTGCCCCAAGTGCAAGACTCTGCATTTGGCCGTGTTAAACCTCATCCCATTAGACTCAGCCCAGCAGTCCAGCCTGTTCAGATCCCTTTGCAGAGCCTCCCTACCCTCCAGCAGATCGACACTTCCACACAGCTTTGTGTCATCTGCAAACTTGCTAAGGGTACCCTCAATGCCTCCATCCAGGTCATTGATGAAGACATTGAACAGGACTGGACCCAGCACTGAGCCCTGGGGAACCCCACTTGTAACTGGCCTCCAGCTGGATTTAACACCATTTACCACCACTCTCTGGGCCCGGCCATCCAACCAGCTTTCTACCCAGAAGAGTGTGCGCCTGTCCAGTCCAGAGGCTGACAGTTTGCGTAGCAGAATGCTGTGAGAAACTGCGTCAAAGGCTTTACTAAAGTCCAGGAAGACCACATCCACAGCCTTTCCCTCGTCTAGCAGCCGAGTGACTTTGTCATAGAAGGCGATCAGGTTAGTTTGGCAAGACCTGCCTCTGGTAAACCCATGTTGACTGGCCCTGATCACCTGGTTCTCTTGCATGTGCTTCATGATGGCACTCAAGATCACCTGTTCCATGACTTTCCCTGGCACTGAGGTCAGACTGAAGGCCTGTAGTTCCCTGGATCCTCCCTGCGACCCTTCTTGTAGATGGGCACTACATCAGCCAGCCTCCAGTCCAGTGGAACCTCCCCAGTCTTCCAGGACTGCTGGAAGATGATGGAAAGGGGTTTGGCCAGTACATCCGCCAGCTCCCTCAATACCCTAGGGTGAATCCCGTCTGGCCCCATAGACTTGGGGGTGTCTAGTTGGGCAAGCAAGGCTCTGACCACCTCCTTTTGGATCATGGGAGCCTCGTATTGCTCCTCTAGTTCCAGGGTTTGTACACAGAGCGAACAACTTTCTTTACAATTAAAGACTGAGGCAAAGAAGGCATTAAGTACCTCAGCCTTCTCCTCATCGCCTGTCACTGTTGTTCCCTCTGTGTCCAAAAGGGACTGTATGGTCTCCCTAGTTCTCCTTTTGTTATTTATATATCTATAGAAAGATTTTTTATTATGTTTCACGGACTTTACTAACCTGATTTCTAGTTCAGCCTTAGCTCCTCTGATTTTTTCCCTACACAACCTCACTTCCCTCCTGTAGTCCACCCAAGAGACCTGTCCCCTCTTCCAGAGCCTATAAATATTCCTCTTCTTCCTAATGTCACTTGAGATCTCTCTACTCAACCAAGCTGTTTTTTAACCCCATCGGCTTTTTTTCTGGAACACAGGGATGGCTTTCTCCTGAGCTGCTAGGATCTCCTTTTTGAAGAGCTCCCAGCCTTCATGGGCTCCCTTGCCCTCGAGTACTGTCTCCCAGGAGACTTTGCCAACCAGCCTTCTAAATAGTTTAAAGTCTGCCTTCTGGAAATTTAATGCAACTGTCCTGCTATCTACCCTCTTCACTTCGCCTATAACAGAAAACCCTATCATCTCATGATCACTTAGTCCTTTGTTATCCTTCTCTGAACATTTTCCAGTTCTGTATGTCTTTTCTGAGGTCAGAAGAGTAGAACCACTTTTTCTCTCATATGTTTCACTCTGTTTATCCACAGTGACACTAATAATATATCCGTTTAGCCTAAGCTGCTCCTTGCTGATCTTCATCTTCTACATACACTCTTCTTAGCCTGCTACTTCTGTGCAACTTACTCTAACCACGGAGTATGGGGTAGAGTTGTAACTTGAAGGGCTGGCTTTCATCTATGTATCAAGCCAGAGGCAAGGAGGCTATATGACCAGGGCCAGGGTGTGAGGGAGGGAGTAACAGCAGTGACAACTGGCAAGTACAGGCAGACACCCACTGACCTGACCCTTTAGATATATCTCTGCTCCTCACAGCCAAGGCAAAATTAATCACTTCTGATCATAGGCTGTACGCTTACTTGTAAAAGCAATTTATAGTTCTTCCCTCCTCTCCAATACATGCTGTAAGAAACAAATTTCAACCTTTGTCCCACTACTGCCTATTTGAGTCACCAATTTACTTAGACTATTCTTATTACAACCCAGTAATTTTTCTTGCCACTTGCACTCCCTCTTGTGTCCTTTGGTCAAATGGCAAATCCATTGAAAACACACTGACCACACAAGAGCCCACTCAGGTCCTGGGTGGGCTCCTATAACTCCTGCTCAGCACCACAGAGCTACTGCTTTACTCTTCAAGTGCACATACACCCCCAGGATCAGTGACTCTGGTTGAGAGACAGAGCTGTTTTCCCTTCCCCTGCTCCTAGCATTGGGGCTGGTAGATACCTCTAGTCACATGTGAAGAGGTCAGGTGCACAGCGCAGCTCCAAGGATTAAGGGGAAGAGCCAGGAAGGGAATAGCATGGCACTGTTTAGCCTTTGCCTCTCCAAATCCTGCCTAGAGGGGCTGAGGAGCCAGAGACATTGCAGTGTGTGGCTGAGAGTGTGTTAATTCCTCCTATCATGGCAACCAGCCAGATAAGGAAGGAGATCGTGAACACCCTATGGCTGTGCCACCTGCCATTCCTCTTGAATCTGTATCTGGCTCTCTTCACAACAGATCAAGGTAAGCTACAGCCTCCTTGAGTATCTTTCCTGAATACGGTGTACTCAGACTGCAGTATATCTTACCATCTTTTCAATATTTTGCATTTACAGATCTTGTCCTAATTTTGAAGCATAATTCCTACCACCAGCCCTGCCAACCCATTTACTTAGTGAGGCTTCTGTAGAGCAACCAGAACTGTATCCAGATGAATGGCAAATCTAACATGTTTAAAAAGACTTTCATGGTTCGGCATGCCAAAAAATATACTAAGAGAGGACCTGAAGTATTTTGGATTTGTTTTTAATTTGTGTCATAGGCATATGTGTAGATTGACTACTCAGTTAATTTTACAGTGCACATAAACATGAACCACTTGATGCAGGATCTATTTTTCTATGTTTTGTGTTACTAGAATCTATATTCTACCATGCATTTATTGTCAGTCTGGAGGAGGTGGATTCATAGCATTGTGATAACATTTGGCTATTCATAGAATTCTTAGGATATCATCCTTATACAAGTTCAGATGTGCTTTACTATGAGAAATATCATGCAAGAGGAGAAATCAGTAAGAAAAAGGGTAGAAGAATGTGACTTGCAATAATCTAGGAACATGGCTTGCAAAAATTCAGACTTGTCAAGTTTTGTGAAGAGCCAGAAGTTGTGTGCAGTGGCCTTGTGGTTGATTGCCAGCCCAATGCTGACATTATATCTTGAAGGCACTCATGTAACAGTTCAAATGACAGAAAACTAATCTAAGAAACCAAGAAACACTCCAGAGCCCAGAAATGTAACCACACACATCAGTAAATGACTATGAACTGTTAAGTCTTCTACGAAGAGATGAAGCCCTCCAGTGGCACAGTGGTTGCTTAGGGTGGCCACTGAAGACCCTACAGAGAGCATAAAGCAGAGCATTGTCCAACATATGGCACATACTGCAAATGAAGAAAATGTAGAAGATAACTGCTGCTGCAATTATACAAACAGACCCAGGAAAGAAACAGAAAGAAATGAGGCACTGAGAGGAATGTGCAATGAAGAGAACAAATGGCCCAGCACTATCAGAAAAAAGACACCCTGGGATATCTGTCCTCTTACAGCACTGTGTTAATGGTGCTGTTCAGGGAACTAGATCTGTTGCAGACAGGAACTGGTTGCTGTCCTTACCAGCTTTCCACAGGGACATCTTTCCAAAGGGATAACTCCTGTCTTCCAGCTGTGAGTCTTTCCCAGCATTGCATCTATATCAGTTAGCAAGATTTGACCAATAATTTTAAAGTGTACCTGTGGTTATTACTGTTCACCCTGCCCACAAGACACCTGTAAAGCCCCTGAAGAAGAAGGATGACTGAGATTTTTCCACTGTCTTTAATTCTTTCTTGAGTCAACAGGGATATTTGCAGAATGATGACACCCTCACAACATGAATAAATCCTGTCAGGAGCAGTTGAGAGAACTAGGGTTGTTTAGTCTGGAGAAGAGGGGAGTCCTTATCGCTCCCTACAACTACCTGAAAGGAGGTTGTAGCGGGATGGGTGTCAGTCTCTTCTCCCAAGCAACAAGTGACAGGACAAGAGGATATTGCCTCAATTTGTGCCAGGGGAGGTTTAGATTGGATATTAGGAAAAAAATCTTCACCAAAAGGGTCATCAAGCATTGGAACAGAGTGCCCAGGGAACTGGTTGAGTCATTGTCCCTAGAGGTACTTTAAAAGACAGATGCTTAGGGGCATGGTTTAGTGATAGATTTGTCAATGTTAGGTTTACAGCTGGACTTGATGATCTTAAGGGTCCAATCTAATGATTCTATAAACTCATAATTGTTCTTTGAAGACCTCTTTGCAAGATCCTTTGATGTGAGGATGGCCATTAGAAGAACAGATGAGGCATAGGGCCATAGAGCACAGCACTTTTAAGAATTTTTGAAAATTAGAGTCATAAAGAACATCAGTCTTTAAATAGCTCTCCCTGCTCCTTCTGCCCATACAAAAATGGCTTTTTCCTTTATGTATTTTTAAATTAACTAGTGTACATGAAGAATATCTCAAAAGAATGCAAAACAGATCCTGAAAAATCCATGCTAATTTTTGGAATTCACAGATGAAGGTGATTGAACATTTATTTCAGAATTTACCCAAGACATTCAACAATAGCATGTTTTAAAAGTTATTATGATGCCAAATGCAAAGTTAGAAATATATCTTGATTAAATTATCCTGCAGATTTCAAAATATTTCAGACCATGTAAGCAAGAAAGTCGAAGAGATCACAACCAAGTTCCCAGGGAAGGCATAGAAACAATGACTCAAAAAGGAAGTTTGTGAAAAGTCAAGAAATACTCAGTAATTACTTTTGGGGTTTGTTTTGCTTTATTCCAAACAATTAAACAAAAGAACATGAAAAATACAGCAAACAGCAGTCATGAACTTAGCCCAGACTAAGTTTGCTATTTATGGACACTTACCATCTCCACAAAATAAAACAGACAGTTTGCACTCCAGAAAACATCTCTGATGAAATACAGGAAGATGTAACCTGAAAACCATGGCCAAAAGAGAGGGGAAATCGTACTTTATTTAAGCACTAGCCTGATTCACATTAAAATCAGAGAAAGCCCTCCATCAACTTCAAAGGCATCTGTATGCTGGACAGTAGAGGAGAATGAGCTGTAAGTTAAGGTCCTCCTTCAGCATCTCTTGATAAATTCCTCCAGTCCAAGGCTGTTTCCTGTGCAGGTATGACATTTCTGGGTCAAAACATGGCATTTATCTATATAAAGCATGTGCTTGTGCAGTAGAGACCACAAAAGGAGCAAAGCCCTGCAGAAGTTGTCCCAGGCGCTAGGTGTCACTCTGAACTATGGGGGAAAGGAAAGGAATAAGTAAGGAGGAAAGTGAAGACCACTAAATTGATGTTTCCCTTTGTAACGGTGGGACAGAGGCAAGCAGCGCCCCTCTGCATCAAAAACCTTACGACTGGGTGTGCAAATATGATTATAAAACCTGAAGTGCTGTTTAAGTGGCATTCAAACAAACAAAAAAGAAGTTAATATAGGAAACAAAGATGAAGAGAGAGGTTACAGGGACTGATGCAGTTTATTTCTGAAGCAGCAGGCAGGAACTGGTCCAGTCACCTTTTCCCTTTGGTGTGGCTTAGGGGAAGATCTCAGCTGATGGTAGCACAAACCAGTTTTTGAATACAGATGTCAGCAGTAATATTCTTGAGATGGCACAGGATAAAAGTTGATGGTTGTTTCCTTGCTTAAGCCAAGCCTGAGAACTGAATGAAAATATATTTTGCAATTTATTTTGCACCTCCCTCTCCATTTCTTCCCTAACAGTAGCAGGAGGATCTCGTTACCCACATTTGCTCTGTCCTTAGGAATGTGTGTGCCTATTTTTGGACAATTTGGGAACCTTTGGGAACATGTTTTATTAATAAATACACTTTCTATTTTTTTCTGTATTCCCCTATGAATTTCCTCATCTTCGTTTGCCAGCTATTGTGTATTGAGCCACTCATGACCTAACAGCAAAGCAATCCATGGAACTCCAGGAATCCTAACCTGGTGAAGCACTCAGCACACAGGGAAGAAATTATCCCCTTGACCTAAACAGCAGTTGTCTCTCCAGTTATCTCTAGGTCTGCAGTGTTATAGTCAAGCTGTTCTGTCTGGAAGGCAGGAATATAGGGGAATCTCAAAAGGTTCTGCTCAAACAATCCTCCTATCTGTTCTATGTGTAGAGGTCAAGGACAAGGAGAAGGAGGAACAAGTTCACATGAGTCTCTTGCTGTTTACTAAAAATACTGCCAATGTGATGCTTCTGATAATTTTGTTTGCAGTACTGGTCCAGAAGGAGGAAGTGCAGATGGGTGAGGAGATATAAAAAGCATTTGTTTTTCTTCTCCTTGTGACATACTGCGTAACTGCAATCTTAGACAGAGCTGCTAGTGAGTCATTAGGGTCTGCTACACCTTTCCTGGATGGCAATGCAGCTCACCTCACCATCTCACTGCCATCCTCTCTGAGGGGCTTGAAACTGGATGAAGCAGTTTGGTCTTTTTTCCCCGACCATCCAGTTCATGGATCTTCAACCTATTCAGTTAGTTATTCACTGAAGACCAGGTTAAGCCAAACTACATTCACTCAGTACTTTCCTTACAGCTTCCAGATATCAAAATTTATTTTACTATATAAAAAAAAAAATTGCCCACTATCATCCTGTGCTTAGTATAAATTAAAATAGGGATTTACTGCAAAAGTTTCTCAAGTTTATGATTATGATTAATTCTGATTAATCAGATTACAATTTTTGAGTTTTGAGCATGAAGGTTTAAACTTAAAAAAGTCAAAAGAGTTTCTCCTTTTGAGATATTCAAAACCCAGCTGGATGTGTCCTCAACAACCTGCTCTAGCTGGCCTTGCTGAGATGGGCAGCTGCACTAGATGGTCTCCAGAGTTGTCTTCCATTCTCATCAGTCCTTAGATTCTGTGTTTCTGTGGCAGTGTATGGACTCTCCCAGAATCATGGTCCCCCTAACAGACTAAAAGCTTGTGGATCACAAATTTTCTTTCTCATATATAAGACCGTCAGATTGTATGGATTTAGCCTATGGATCAAGCTACAATACAGTAATCCATTCTGTTATTTTTTACGAGGCACTTGGAAGGGGAATATACCTGCTTTTCTGCAGAAAACCGAAGGAAGATAGTTTGGAACTGTAAGGATTTTAGTAATTAAGCCTTCATCTTCTCTGCAAATGATAGGAACAAGTCAGCCTCCCTGAACCTGCTAGCCAGAGCTGAATATACTGTCACACTTGGTGGGGGAGGCCATGTGTGGAAACTTTGGGGTCAGGGACAACATCAGGATTCAAGTTTGAGATAGCTCTGCAGTGAAGTCCTAAAGGTAAGAAGTTGTACTGTCATTCACAAAATCTTTGAACCTAGACCTACCCAGGCTGCTTCTCCTCTCCTCAAAAGGTATAAACAAAAAAACCCACAACCAACCAAAATGAAACAAAACACCAAAGAGTTTGAAGTTTAAGAAAGGTAGTTCCTATGTTTAAGGGACAGCATCAAGATTCAGGAAAACTGAATCCACTCCTGCTTTCTTTGGAAAGTCACTGCCCAGCTATTATCTTCATTGCCGAAAGGGCCCAACAACTGACAGAAGTAGTCTGAGCATTAAAGAAAGTGATGCCTGGTAAGTCATTTGGAATTCACACAAAAAAAGATGCTGTAGAAGAGCTAAACACGTGATGCACTCAGTTTGTGTGGCAACCTGATTTTAGGCCTTTCTACAGCATGCTGTGCCGCACCCACCTCTTCACAGTATTTATCCTAACAATACTGCTGTGAGGCAGGGCAGTCCTGTTTGCCCACTAACTCATGGGGAACAGAAACTCAGACGTTTAAGTGACTTGTCCAAGGTCACCCAGTAACTCTCCAGATTTAATGGTCTTTGCAACTAAGCCTTCCTTCCTCTTGCCTACACAAGATGTGTCTCCCCAACCCTGTCCACTGCAGCTGCATTAGGGCAAGTTTCAAATCCAGACAAGTAGAGAGGTCTCTGTCATATAACCATAAAAGCAATGGGACGTTATTGACTACCTGTGGAAATTGCCACAGTAGATGTTGACTTTATCAACCAGTTCTGTTATCCCCCTGCATCTCATTCAGGTGTCAGGTTTCTTAGGTATGCAAAGTACATGGTAAAAGGGGCAAAGCAGTGTTGTGTGGGGGCTGAGGCACTCACCAGCATAAAGACAATCTTCCTGAACAAAGAGGACTTTTCTGAGAACATGTGCCTTGCCAAAAGGGTCTTCTGGGTTTGCATTTATTGTTTCCGAAAGGATCCTCAGTGGACTGACAGGATCACAAACGAGGAGGTATAAAGCAAGTGCCACATCAAAAGTTTTTGGCAACAGGAAAGATCTAATTTCTCTCTGGAGTAACTACCAGCCATGGGCAGCCCAAGGGGAAGTTGTTTCTCTAGAGCTGTGATCTCACACCAGAAGATCAACCATTATTTCCTAACCCATTAGTCCTAAGCAGGTCCAACACAGTGGCTGCAGAAAGACCCTTTACTCATGATCCCCTAAGATATACTGCTGCACGCTGGCCATCCAAGAGCAGCTTGCTGCAGGTAGGTCTCACGGGTTGCAGGTGGTGGAGCTACCTGCAGACAGCTTGGAAATTGGGCCGTACCTTCCTCTTGTGTTTCTGAAATGCCCCACAACAAGCGTGTGAAAAGGTCAACTATAGTCCACCAGCTAAAAACAAAATACAGTTAAGCAATTCTGAGTATATTATCAGCTACCACAGAGGCATCCTGCTCAGTCCTTAATTCTTCAGCAGCTGAAATCAGCAACCAATCCTTCAACATGGAATGAATATCACACTATATGGTAAAGCTGAGCAATGAAAAGAGATCCATAGCATTCAGCTTCTTCTGGATATGAAGACTTAGAAAACATTGCCCTCAAAGACAGGAATACTGTTAGAATTTCTGGAGAAAACTTCAGTGGGATTTGGGGTGGGGTGGGCTCTGAAAGGGGTGGTCAGTCTTTCCCCCTCCCTCAGTTAAGCCTCTACTCCCCACTTAGTCTGCCATCCATGAGGCCAGGATCTCTCCCTGGAAGACTTCATTTCACGGTGGAAGCTGCACCTTGATGCGTAAGTAAGACTCTCTAATTATCTCTTGCAGAAAAGAGTACTTTACCAGCCCCATAACATCCTCTATCCCAGTCCCCCAGCACTTTGGTCCCATAGCTCTGCTCTGCTTTGGTGTCTTGATAGGGTGAAAGAGAATACTGCCTTGCAGGTGGGATAGCAAGAGGAGCATGACCTGCCTCCAGTTTTAGTCCCCCAGCACTGACATAGAGACCTAAGACCTGGAGGGCTGGAGGAAAGGTTACTGAGGAGCTGGGCAGCACACTGCCTCAGCATGCATCTTGCAGAGCAGAGCCCTGTTCCTTATCAGGGATGTTGCTGTACTATTGCTGTCACTGTTGCTTCAAGCCAATGTACTCACACACACATTGCTGCCTCTAGCTGAGAGTCCTCCACTACTGTGCCCAGAGCAGTTGACATGGCTCAGTGCAGCAGTGCAGACTTGGTTGAAGGTCACAGAAACACAGACTCATTTAAGTTAGAAAAGACCTGTAAGACCAAATCCAACTGTAAACCTAACACTGCCAAGTCCTCCACTGAACCACATCCCTAAGCATCACATCTACATATCTTTTAAATACTTCCAGAGATGGTGACTCTACCACCTCCCTGGGCTGTCTGTTCCAATGCTTGATGACCCTTTCAATGAAGAATTGTTTCCTAATATCTAGCCTAAGCCTCCCTTGGTACAATTTAAGAACATTTTTTTCTTGGTCAATCGCTTCTTACTTGGTAGAAGAGACCAACACCTGCCTCACTACAATCTCCTTTCCAGTATTTATAGAGAGCAGTAAAGTCTCCCTTCAGCCTCCTCTTCTCCAGGCTAAACAACTCCAGTTCCCTCAGTCACTCATCCTAATACCTATTTTCCAGACCCTTTACTACCTCCATTGCTCTTCTTTGGACACGCTCCAGCACCTCAGTGTCTTTCTTGGAGTGAAGGGCTCAAAACAGAACACAGGATTCAAGATGTGGCCTCACCAGCACCAAATACAGCAGGACAATCCTTTCCCCACTTCTGTTGGCCACACCATTTCTGAAGCCAGGGTGCTGTTGGCCTCCTGGTTACCTGGGCATGCTGCTGGCTCATATTCAGCCAGCTGTTGACCAACACCCCCAGGTCCTTTTCCTCCAGGCAGACTTCCAGCTATTTTTTCCCAAGCCTGGAGCATTGCATGGGATTGTTTTGACCCAAGTGCAGGACTCAACCATTAGCGTCATTGAATGTCATACAGTTGGCCTCAGTCCACCCATCCAGCCTGTCCAGATCCCTCTATAAAGTCTTTCTTCCCTCTAGCAGATCAACACTCCCCCCAACTTGGTGTCATTTGCAAACTCACTGAAGGAGCATTGGATCCCTTCATCCAGATCATTAATACATTTACTAAACACAACCAGCCCATACACTCAGCCCTAGTAACTCCACTTGTGTCTGGCTATCAACAGGAGTTAACTGCATTCATCACAATTCTTTGGGCCCAGCCATTTTTCAACCCAGCAAAAACTGCATCTATCCAAGTCTTGAGCAGCCACTATCTCTAGAAGAATGCTGTGGGAAATGGTGTCAAAGGCTTTACTAAAGTCTAAGTAACCAACATCCACCAACTTTCCCTTGTCTGCTAAGCAGGTCACTTTGTCATAGAAGGAGATGAGATTAATCAAGAAGGACATGTCTTTCCATGATGACTGTGCCTGATCACCTGGTTGTCTTGTACATGCTTCATGATGGCACTCAAGGTAATCTGCTCCACAAACCTTCCTTGGCATCAAGGTCAGGCTGATGGGCCTGTAATTCCCCAGATCCTTCTTCTGGTCCTTCTCACATCATATTTGCCAGTCAATGGGGACCTCCCCAGTTTTTGAGGGCTGTTGCTACATGACTGTAAGTGGCTCAGGGAGCACTTCCAACAGCTCCTTAAGTATCCTTGGGTGAATCCCAAGACTTGTGTTTGTCTATGTGGTGTAGCAGCTCACTGTCCATTTCCTCTTGTTTTTATGGGGGCTCCATTCTGCTCCCCATCTATGTCTTCCAGCTCAGGGGGCTGGGTACCTAGAGAAAAACTGATCTAACTATTAAAGACTGAGGTAAAGAAGGTATTAAGTACCTCAGCCTTTTCCTTGTCCATTGTTATCATGTTTGCCCACATCCTTGCAATCTTCCTCCGTTAGTAAAGGATAGAGATTCTCCTTAGCCCTGGTCCATCACATCTGTGTGAGTCTTGCAACAGTGGATCATAGTTTGAAGAGGGAGGTCTGGTTCTGACATTTAGGTCCATTGTATACATGCCTAAGAAACCACATTTTGCTTTTGCTGTGTAGGATTGTATGTACTCATATAATCAGAATTGAGGGCAAGGAGTCCTGCACCAACCAAGTCAAATAATTTCTCTTCCATAGCCAATACAACCCCATTCTTCTGACTCCTCACACAGCAAGTGTTGTGGGGTTCTTCTCCAAGAAACCTGAAAGCAGGGCCTAGACTGCAGCCTACTTACCAGCCATACCTCAAGAGAAGAGCAGGGCAGACATCCAGGGCGAATCCCAAGGCACATGAGCAGACCACAGAGGACTCTTATTTACTGAAAGCACATGGTGCGTGACAGATGGCTGCTTATCTAAAAGAACTGATCATCAGCTGATCCTGAATTACAACCATGTTATAGTAAGCTCACTGAGTAAACGGACTTTTCTTTGTCTGATTTCAAACCACCTGTAGCTGCTCTGAATTTCCATTGTAAACTCTGCCTGACACAATAATGCCATCATTCACGCAGGCATTGGATATTGAATCTGGCCAGGTGGATCTTACACCATTAGCTTTTGTGTTTGCTTGAATATTACATGTGGTCATGCAAACTTTAAATCCAATGGAGATGCAACTGAAGTACAAAACGCTAATATGGGAGCAGGCCACAGGTTATTGATTGCTGTGGTGAAAAATGCAGGACACTTTCCAGAGAAATTGTGTTTGGCAGCATGCAGGGAATTTTTGTTGTCAGAAAGCTGTCCATCCAGCTGAGGAGATTCCCAGCATTCAGTCTATGCTGACTAGCTACTGATGAGTAATAAAAGATCCAACTTAAATAAGTAATTCCTAGTTATTCCTGCATATGTAAACACATATGCATGTTTGCAATTTACATGCAAATTTATATATGCATGGGTGTGTGCATCCTTCTACATGCATATGTGTATATATATGGTTACACAGGACATTTGATAAATATAAATAGCATGATCAACTAGAACCAATATATAGAAGGACAAGTACTTTGAAAAGACATACTGTAAATTGCACAGGAAATATTCCATATAGCCTGTGCTATAGAGGAAAGCTATGGTAGAATCTTTATACCAGAAAAGACAGTGTAGGCCAAAATGCTTCCAGAATTTAGGCACTGGGATCTTAAACCACATAATCCCCCCTCTCCCCTACCATGCTATCCACCAGCCAAGCTCCTCAGCGATCTACACTTCTGGTTCTTACCTGGATACAGGTGGCTAAGCAGACAGAGGCAACTGCAACTCCAGAGCCTGGCCTGGGAGGCAGATCTGCTGCATCTGTTAAACAGGCACGTGAAACCCATACACCAGCTCCGGATCACCACTCAGTGCAGCATCTGCCACTACTGTTTTTTCTAACAAAGAGGACAATAGACCCTAATGTGAGTGGTAGGAGCACCTCCCACATATGATGCCTAAATTGTCTTCATGAAGTAATAGCTACCCTCTCTAGGCTTTTCTGAACATGCATCTTTTCCTCTCTGAAACAGCCATGTCAATACAAAACTTTCATTTAACCATCAAAGAACTGAGAACTGAAATAGTGCTCTGGGGTAGTGACTGGTGGTTCCTATGGTCTTTATCCCAGCCCCAAGACTATCCTTAAGATTATCCACCAATAATGTACTGGACAGTACATAAAGGGTAATTAATAGAAGTAATTCATAGGAGCAGAGACTGGATCAAGGGCATTCCTTCCCAACTACCATAATGATTACACTACAGAAACTATCTCTATTTGCTCTTTTTCCTTCTGCAGGAAACTGGCATCCTCAGGTGTACAGTAGCATAGCTCTAACAAGATATGCCCTCCTGAAACTTAATGTTTCTCTGGATTTAGGACAAATCTGAATCAGTGTGCTAAACAGTGGACTTGAGGATGAGGCTCCCATTGGTAATGGGTTTGAAGACAAGGTGTACTGCATTTTGTAAGATATCCATGCTGCTTTGCTTCATTTCTGGATGTGCTGAGGCTCAGGCAGGAGTTAGACATTATGCAGCTCAGATTAAGGTAGATTAAGGTGAGAGAAACGTATGCACATACTGTAAGCAGCACACCCAGAAGATCTCTGACACACTGAATTTACTGAATATGCACCACACAGAAATGACAAGCATATATGCAGCAAGCAACTGCTCCAACCAAGCTCAGAGACATCTGGAGATCTTAGTACCACTAAATCCTCAGATTTCAAATGGTTAATTTTTTTCTAATAAGATTTCTTTACAAGACTAATATGTCTCTTTAAATGGATGTCCTAGTTTGCATAGGACCTGATAAGCTAAGGACCTAGGAACCCATCCCATGTGATTACAGGACAGCAGCAGACTCTGCTTTAATTACTTACTCTATGTACCATGCTTCTTACACACTTACTGCACATGAAGGCACATCCTGTTCCTATGGTGCTCTAACTGCAGCATCACAGTACACATCAAACAACAACAGCAAGAGAAAGAAGACAATTAACCTTCCAGAAATGAGTAGCACCTCATTGAAGTCAGTTAAAGAAGCCCTGCTTGCAAACTATCTGAAACTAAGGCTCTTGTTCAGCAGCAAGTCAGCTACCTCCAGCACAGGTGCCAAAGGCAGTATGTGGCAGATCCTGAAGAGCAGGAGGAAGATCTGGTCCAGGCCAAATGCTGGAGATAGGGAAGCTGTGTTCAGCTGTACCTCTTGGTTTTGTAGTTTCAGCAGTCATTAATCCAGCTGGAACCACCTTGTCTCCCAGTATTAACACAGTGCCTTGGCTGCCCTCTTGCCCCACATCCAAGCTTCTACTTGCACTTTCATGTAAGAAGGAAAGATGCAGCTGGACATTTTTGTAATGTGGATCACCCTACCTTGGAAACTCTCAGGCATTACTGCTGAAGTGATTCATCCATGGAAGAAAGGTTGAGGAAGGCAAGAAAAGCTCAGTGGAGGCACTGAATGAGTTGTTCATACGCATGGCCGAGTGGTCTGTGTGCCCCAGGAAGTTCTCAAGACTTTCTTTACGTCAAATAGATTAACAAAATCATCGGTATTCCTGTGATCCCCAGTTTTCTGAGGCCACCAGTGCACTCATGGATATGGCTAGCTTCGGTTTGCTCCTACTGCAGACTTTTCTCAATACAAGACAGAGAAGGGATGTCCCAGCAGGGAAGGGTTTTTTCACCAACAGAAAAGCTTTGAGTTTGACAGACTTGTAGTAAACATAAATTAACAAGCAGGTCATGGTTCAGACCCTGAAACTTGTAGCAGCAGCTACTAAAGAGTAACAGTGGGGATTTCCCTTATATGCTGAACTGTAGCTATAATTAGAACATTAGATTTTTTTTTCCTAACACAGAAAATTACTCAGCTCCACAATGTCCACTACTGCTGATTCTAGAAGTTCCCTCCTGTATTAATTTACACAAGTCAAAGATCTGAACTCTGTTTTCTCTACTAAAGCAAAACTCACCTTTTCTTTATGGGATCCCTACCCCAAGTAGTTCAGGATTAGTGTTTTAAATTCTACAAATATGAAAATACTTACATTTTTCTTCTCTTTCCTTCCCCCTTTACTTCCATGCCTCAAGGATTTGGTCTCTTTTGAATGATGAGCTGTAAACAATTCAATATACCTTACAAATTGTGAGTACAAATTGTTTTGAAAATATGAAATACCATGTAATCACTCCCTTCACCAGAACCAAACCCCTTAAACTCACAAACAAGCTGTTAATTAGTGAATTTATACAAAACATGGAAGGGCCAGATCTTCCTCTGAAACAAAGGATGGCTGAGGTCTAGTTAAAAGTCTTATTTCCCAGCTGGGTTCCCCACCCTGCTCCCAGCCTCCCTGGGCACTAGCATCTTGGTGGGGATATCTTTTCATCACCTTGCTGTCTCACTTTCCCTGAAATAGGGTTAGCCTGTTTCCACAGGGCAGTACTAAAAACATCTCATACATAATGGCCTCAATTCACTTCCAAGGAAAGCTTGGTTTGCATGGCATTTAAGCATCATCCTGTCAGCTACGCTCTCAACTTGTTATTGTGCCTACTAGCAGAAAAAAAATAGATCTACATTTTCAGCTAATTTTCATACTAACATGAAATATTAGACCTAGGATGTTTCAATGTTGTTGCCTTATAGAGGAAAAATATCAAAATAATTTAAGATGGCTGGTTTGGATTCACAAAAGGCAGGTCTTGCCAAACAAACCTGATCACCTCCTGTGATAAAGTGACTCAGCTACTGCATGAGGGAAAGGCTATGTGTAGTCTCTGTGGACTTCTGTAAAGCCTTTGACATGATTTCTCACAGCATTCTGCTTAGGAAACTGGCAGCCTCTGGACTGGACAGGCACACACTCTCCTGGGTAGAAAATTGACCTGGCCCAGAGAGTGGTGGTAAATCGAGTTAACTCCACCTGGAGGCCAGTTACAAATGGTGTTTCCTGGGGCTCAGTGCTAAGTCCAGCCGTGTTCAACATCTTTATCAATGACCTTGATGAAGGCATCGAGTGCACCCTTAGCAAGTTTGCGGACAACACTAAGCTGTGTGGAAGTGTGGATCTGCTGGAGGGTAGGGAGGCTCTGCAAAGGGATCTGAACAGGCTGGACTGCTGGGCTGAGTCTAATGGGATGAGGTTTAGCAAGGCCAAGTGCCAGGTCCTACACTTGGGTCACAACAACCCTATGTAGTGATACAGATTAGGGGAAGTCTGGCTGGAGAGCTGCTTGGAGGAGAGGGACCTGGATGTGTTGGTTGATAGCCGACTGAACATGAGCCAGCAGTGTGCCCAGGTGGCCAAGAAGGCCAATGGCATCCTGTCTTGTATCAGAAACAGTGTGACCAGCAAGTCCAGGGAGGTTATTCTGTCCCTCGGCGTTCTACTCGGTGTTGGTGAGACTACATCTCAAATACTGTGTTCAGTTCTGGGCCTCTCACTATAAGAATGATGTTGAGGCTCTGAAGAATGCCCAGAGAAGAGTGACAAAGCTGGTGAAGGAGATGAAGAACAAGTCTTATGAGGAGCATCTGAGGTTGTTTAGCCTAGAGAAGAGGAGGCTGAGGGGCACTTTATCACTGCCTACAACCACCTGAAAGGAGGTTATGGAGAGGAGTGTATTGGCCTCTTCTCCCAAGTGACAGGGGACAGGACAAGAGGCAATGGCCTCAAGCTCTGCCAGAGGAGGTTCAAATTGGATGTTAGCAAAAAATTTTCATGGAAAGGGTCAATGGGCACTGGCACAGGCTGCCCAGGGAAGTGGTTGATTCACCTTCCCTGGAGGTGTTTACGGCTCAGGTGGATAAGGCTCTGAGGGGCATAGTTTAGTGTTTGATAGGAATGGTTGGACTCGATGATTCGGTGGATCTCTTCCAACCCAATTATTCTATGATTCTATGATTAATGTACACCTTAGTGATTTCATCACAGTGACATGAAAGGGGACTTCACCTTACTTCCCTGGACAGAAATATCAGCTGAAATAATTCATATTTTTTCAGGCCATTCTCACCTACCTTGCACTACTGTTCCTCAGCATGCAACTGAATCTGTATCTCTTCAGCCATCTCACCCCATTTAAAGCTGGATTGGGAGGGAAGGAAGGCGGGAGGGAGGGAAGGAAGGCGGGAGGGAGGGAAGGAAGGCGGGAGGGAGGGAAGGAAGGCGGGAGGGAGGGAAGGAAGGCGGGAGGGAGGGAGGGAGGGAGGGAGGGAGGGAGGGAGGGAGGGAGGGAGGGAGGGAGGGAGGGAGGGAGGGAGGGAAGGAAGGAAGGAAGGAAGGAAGGAAGGAAGGAAGGAAGGAAGGAAGGAAGGAAGGAAGGAAGGAAGGAAGGAAGGAAGGAAGGAAGGAAGGAAGGAAGGAAGGAAGGAAGGAAGGAAGGAAGGAAGGAAGGAAGGAAGGAAGGAAGGAAGGAAGGAAGGAAGGAAGGAAGGAAGGAAGGAAGGAAGGAAGGAAGGAAGGAAGGAAGGAAGGAAGGAAGGAAGGAAGGAAGGAAGGAAGGAAGGAAGGAAGGAAGGAAGGAAGGAAGGAAGGAAGGAAGGAAGGAAGGAAGGAAGGAAGGAAGGAAGGAAGGAAGGCCTTGTCTAAGAGCTAACAAGTGAACTTGAGTTCTTATGCCTTGTTGGTGTCAAAAAAAGGAGTGTTTGTAGAGACATATTCTTTACATAGTCAATCCTGAGACAATTGCAAGACAAGAAGACTTAATAATACGTAATTTTTCTTATATCACTGTTATCACTGTTGAGAGTGTAATTATTTGCTTTGCACCCTGTGATAACAAACTCTCAATTTCTGTTCCAACTGCTGGTTAGACCTCTAGAAGTTCCTGGGATGGAAATACTTAAAACCAGAAGAATCCAACTGAGGTCAATGCAGAGAAATGTAAAGAAGGACGACACCACTGGACAGTGGCTGTGGTTTCTAACATCCAAGTATTCACAGATGACAGAAGGCAGCTGGTGTTACACACCTCATGTTATCTGCTCGCATTAGTTGTGCAACAAATTGCTGCATAGTCTGGTGGACAGTGAAGACAGGAGAAGAAGGAATGCAAGGTGTTATAAAAGGACACTTTTATGTCTTTTCCATGGCATTTCTTTGCTGATTCTGCAGACTCAGGACTCACAGAAGCAAAGGTCTTCACACAGAAGCATGAAGCCACTTTCATTAACCTTTACCCCAAGGAGGGGAAAGCAGGACAGAGCCAACTCATGGTGGCAAATCTACTCCAGAAGCCAGGAAAGGAAGGGCAGGAGCAGCTCTGGAAAACTGTAGAAAGGATCAGGATCTTCCTACCATGGAGCAATTAATGTGTTAATTGGTTAGGAAAAAGTTGAGAAATTCTGTCTAATAGACAATTTCAGCAGAGGTTTAGGAGTAAGAATATGCCCAGCTGGGCAGAGAGGGAGGATATGGGCTGCTGCTTTGAAAAAGAAGTATTATTTCGAGTTTTACTCTGTACTAATAGGCAAAAAGAAGAAAAAAGTGGGTTCCCTCTTAACTTTCCCTTGGTCTGGCGAAAGCATCTCACAGAGGACAGCATCACTTTCTGGATGAGCTTTGGTTACCCATGACCTCTTGGTGAAGGTTACAAACTACCACGTAGTACCAAAAAACCCCATAGATGTTTCTCCTTGCTTGACATCTTCTGCCCTCTCACAAATACCTCCTGAGGAATCTGTGTGTCTTCAGAAATAAACATGACTCACACCTTACCTATGGATGTGAGGAGTAATTTCAGATGACTTTTCTGACATTATTTAGTCCTCTGAAGAGGCCAACTCACTCATAGTGATGCTGCCACTTACGTTTTTGGGTACTTAAATAATTGCAGCCCTTAGGCTGTGCACACACATTCTCTTATAGCTGCAGCCATCCTTGTTAAAAGAGATTACGACAGCCTGTCTGCAGCTGCTCTTCAGTCACCTGCTGCCAGAGCTGCCAGCCTCCAGGTCTGCCTGATTATCTGCTGGCAGGAGAGGGTCCAAACACATTCCAGGCAAAGAGAAATGGACAAGGAAAGACTGGGTTCTTAGACCATTTCAATTTACCTGGTTTATGTCAAATCAACCAAAAGCTTTATTCAGTACTCCAACCAAACCTGAATGTCTTTGGCATTTGGAAAAGGATTATCACTTTTACAGTTACCTCAGCACTTGGTGTAAAATAGCAGACCTCTGATCTAAACTCCGCTAAAGGAAACTGGTTTCAAACCCAGAGAGCTTAGAACCATTTGCACTGATAAACTGAAAACTTGTTTTATAGATGCTAAAATGCTACAGGAAAGTTTGTATCATGTTGTTTCCAGGCTGACGGCAAACCCCATGTTTTCTTAAAATTTTCAGCCCTTCAATGAGCAAACAAATTCTTCACACTTTTACAGTAGTATAAGTCAATATTTACTACACTTGAAGGATATGAGGCTAAGTTCAGCACACAGAATTCCAGACATGACATTCACATCTTGGCACACATTCCCCAACAGCCAGGGGCATGGCTCATGCACTTAGGCAGTGTAGCAAAAGGGGCTTTTCATACCATTATGCTGTGTATGAAGTGCAGGTGATGGCGGCAATACATATAGGAGGTACTATAGATAATGCTGGAAAAAGCCATACCAGAAGGCAAGATTCCCAGCTATCGACAACATCACTGCTTGTACCACACAGCTGGAGGCACCACTGCCATGTGACCTTGCGGGATTTCTTTACTGTTCTTGAAGATACCCAAGAAGTTTGATTTAGTAAAACACAGGAAAATCAAGTCTTTGCATTTCTACCTTTGTATGAAACAGATGTAATATAGCTGTTCCCTGTTCTGATTTGAATGTGTTTCCCCTGACCAATTTCATTCCTTATGGTAAGTGACCAGGCTCCAAGCTTGCTAACAATGGCATGTATTTGTGGTTCATTTATAAGCAAATGATCGCTTCCACTCAACTTCATAAGACAGTTGGAAAAAATTAAAAGTCTAAAATCAGGCCTTTCAGGGTCATCTGTCAATAAAGTGGCTGGAGTATTATGACAGTCCAGCCTGGATGTAACACCATCATTTCACATCCAACATTGGAAGATAAGAGTATTTACAGATGAATATATAAATGCATATGGAGGTGGGGATGGTATTCCCCCGCACTGCCATCAGTTTCTTCAGAGCTGAAGAATTTGTATTACTTTCCTCCATGATATTTCTGCTTGGTTTATTTTTTAACACAAATCAGGAAGCTGAAAGCAAATTGATGCAGGCTTGGATGTTAACTCTTTTCATCTCAGCCTTACACTAGAATCAATCCATCACATTCAGGTCAGTTTTTCCCCTTGACTTGCATAACAGATCAGAGAGGCCAATCATAGAATCACAGAATCACCAGGCTGGAAAAGACCCACCAGATCATCAAATCCAACCATTCCTATCAAACACTAAAGCACACCCCTCAGTGCCTCATCCACCCGTGCCTTAAACATCTCCAGGGAAGGTGAATCAACCACCTCCCTGGGCAGCCTGTGCCAGTGCCCAATGATCCTTTCCATGAAAACTATTTTCCTAATGTCGAGCCTGAACCTCCCCTGGTGGAGCTTGAGGCCATTTCCCCTTGTCCTGTCCCCTGTCACTTGGGAGAAGTGGCCAGCTCCCTCCTCTCCACAACCTCCTTTCAGGTAGTTGTGGAGAGCAATCAGCTCTGTATATCTTGGGACAGATTAATTTAGCCACAGACTCATAACAAAGGCCACAAGTAAACATTTCCAAACAATCTCTCAGTGATTTATTTACCCATAAACTATTTTCAGAAGTTATTTTCATCAACATTTTAAAATAATTTAGTTAGGTGAGGGTGCAACTAGGAGTAAAAGCTCTGATTGAACTCTTGAGACTCGATATTCAGGACAACTAGTCCAAAACTAATTAAGCTCCACAGTCACAGCTGCTTTTGCTCCTGGTTCAGGATCCTGAACGAGATATAACTGAACTTTTAAAAAGTTCCAAGAATGTAAAATACTACCTTACCTTTCCTAGTGCTAGGAAGCACAGGTCAAACAAAGACTGCAGCACAGGTCTCATCTTGGGGATATGGACCAAGCTGTGCAAAGTGCACAGGAGTGGAATCACTGGGGAAAACAGTAGGAAGGAGAGAGGACAGCATGGAAAGCCCAGGGAAGTGGGGGAGAAGTGCTACAGGGTACAACTGAGAGCATTACATGGTAAACTCAGAGATGACAGCAAGGTAAGGTTGAGGAAGACTCAGGATAAGAACAGCACCACAGCTGAGTTGCAGGACTGAAGGTACTTCAGGGAGCTCAGCTGTGCTGGTGTGTGATAGCAAGGAGCTGAGGGGCAGGAGCCACGTTCATAGGCAGAGCCAAGACTCTGTTGTATGCAGTCCAGCACTGCAGCACAGACATTTGCTGTTTGGCAGGTCCTTCAGGTGTTCCGATAGTCTGGACCTGGACGTGCTGGAGAAGGCAGCACTACCCTTCAAGCCCGAGTATCTTGTGCCTGGTTAGTAGGATGCAAGATCTGACATGCATTCTGAAGTCCTGCTTTGAAATGAAGGCAGCCTGGGGTTTACCTTGTTTAAGCAGCTAAAATTGTACAGCCAGTTAAATTCCCTCCTCCATATGAATTCAAATTCCTTCAAATGCCAGAAAAGAATGAAACAGCCAAAATTTGTCTAAACATAGCTGCAGCAAATTTTTTTCTGTTTCTTTCTAAAGCTCCTCTGCTCAGGTGACAGCAGTGCAAATGTGACGAGAGAATCCAAGTACTGTACCTGTCAAGAACACACTTATTGTAAGCAACGCTTACCAGAGATACGGCTTCAAAAAGATCTGTGTCATTGTGTAACTGCCCCTTCTCAGCATGAGATATCCCTCATCAGATCCCTCAATTAAAACTGAAGTAGAAAGGAGCTATCTGTACTTATCAGTATGCAATGAGGATTGAAGAGAGACACGTTCTGATTAATACCCAAGGTGTTCTTCCTATTAACATAGTGAGGACATGCATGCAACTCCTGTTAGAGTTAACAAAATCTAAATATGCCAATAGTCCTTGCTTGCCACCTATCCTGGGAAAAGGGTAATAGAAAATAAGGCTCCAGACTATCAGATAGAAAGAGTAGACAGAGTGATATGACAGGACATAGGTCCTCTTGTCCCTTCTCAGCATCTGCTACAAAACACACTAATGAAGTACTGAGTGATAGACATGAAAACCCAGCTGGACTGGGAAAGAGCATTGTGTTCTATACCAAATGGGTTTAATGTTCTCCTGACTAAAGGAAGCCAAGCCCATACCACAAGGGAATACACTGAGGCTGAGCAAAAGCATCCCTTCTGCTCCTCCCTTCTCCTGCTTAGATATCAGACTTGGCAGCAAAAGGGACAGGACTGTAGTCAAGCTCTAGCAAAAAACCCCTTCTCTCTATAAAATACTGCACGGTCTGGAGATGAGGAGAGAAACTCATCTGCCTCAGTGGCTGGCAAGTCCTCTTCATTCCCAAATCTCTTTCTTTACTCCACCCTTCCTAAATACTATGTTTTTTATTTAAAAAAACGGCCCTCCTATTTCCCTCAGTTTCCAAATAAAATCAAAGATAGGCAAAACCAAGGTAGGACACCAGACTTCATAAGAGATCTCCTTGCTCCCTAAACATGCCTAAGCCTACCAAGAAATCACAAAGCTGACTTCCCCTACATGCATGCATACATGCACAACCTGTTTGTAAAAATCCTCTACTCCAGTAGCTCCTGAGAGCAGCAGCAGAAACAGTGACATAAGGACAGCCCCCACCTTCCCCCCTTTCTAATATTTTTGGTGTGTTCCTCCGACTCTTCCCCATTCCTTCAAAGGCAACTTTGGTGGTGTTGAAAATGGCTTTGTTGCTCCCCTCCTACCACTCCAGACATGGTTGTGCCTGCTGAACGGCTATCAATCTTCTCTTTCCAGCTGCAAGCCTCGTGACTCAGATTCTCCAGAAAAACCCTTGGCTCAACATCATAAGAAGGAGGGATTTAAACTCATGAAAAATAAACTCACACCAGCCCTTTTTATAGGTCTCTAACAGAGGGTCATATGAGCTGGTCAGACCCCCTGCCCACTCTGTCCCACCTCTTCCCCTTCTCTAATCTTTGTGTTATTCTTGGCTGCAATCTACTGGGCATCCCAGCCGGGACATTTGGATCAGCAGAGGATATCTCATTCAAAAACCAAATTCCCAGTGTGGCCTTTTCCTGTTGGAAGCAATTGTAAAAAATTCTTTTTTTTTTCCTTTCTTTGGTACAGTTTGCCTGACCTACATATTCCAGGGAGGTGTGACTTGCACTCTATCACTGACCTACATTTTCAAACTCAAATAAAAACTCCAGGAAGAGATGCTAGTAGATGGGAAGGAGCAAGCCAGCCCTAGAGAGAGATCTCTAAGCAGCTGCCCAAAAGCAGAAATGATTAAGCAGCTTCTTTTTATACTTTTCCCCCCCTTCACTCCAGCTGTTTCTACTTAAGAACCAAAACAAAATGCAGATCTCATGCTAATTCAATTTCACATTGGGAGAGATTTTGAACAAATCACTCCAGCTGCTCTAGTATGTTTCCATTTACCCATAGTCTATCTAAAAGGAAAGGCCCAGCAGCCCCAAAGGGATCTGGCCTTCTGCCACCCCCAAGAAATTAGGCACCTGTCCACTTTCAGGAACTGAACTCCCATGTGACAACAGATCCCCCTAAACAGCATCACTGCCTGCTGAGTAAATACCTCCAGCCCAATGGTGGGGAGGGCAGTGAGCAGAGGTGGAGACCAAGCCAAATGCCTGGAGAGAGGACCAGGAGTGATTCCCCCTAGGCTGAGGGTAATAAAAACAGTGGTAGAAAGAGGCAGGTTTGAGGACAAGTGAGGGAGCAGAGTCATGTCCCACACTGTCCCTCAGTAGGGAGCCCCATGGATCTCCCCATCCTATCACTATCTCTCAGTGCCAGCCTCATGTCTCTGTCTATCCATTCTATGCTTCTCCATGACAAATCAGGTTTAATAAAGCTCAGATCAGGCATGTTTTCGTTCCTCCAAAAACCTCCTGCCTTTACTCACCTCTCTCCCTCCACTCTTTGCTGCAGCTGACCATTCCAGTCAACATGGGTTTACCAGAGGCAGGTCCTGCCAAACCAACCTGATCGCCTTCTATGACGAAGTCACTCGGCTGCTGGATGAAGGAAAGGCTGTGGATGTGGTCTTTCTGGACTTCAGTAAAGCCTTTGACACAGTTTCTCACAGCATTCTGCTGCGGAAACTGTCAGCCTCTGGCCTGGACAGACACACACTCTCCTGGGTAGAAAACTGGCTGGATGGCCAGGCCCAGAGAGTGGTGGTAAATGGTGTTAAGTCCAGCTGGAGGCCAGTGACAAGTGGTGTCCCCCAGGGCTCAGTGCTAGGTCCAGTCCTGTTCAATGTCTTCATCAATGACCTGGATGGGGGCATTGAGGGTACCCTTAGCAAGTTTGCAGATGACACAAAGCTGTGTGCAAGTGTCGATCTGCTGGAGGGTAGGGAGGTTTTGCAGGGGGACCTAAACAGGCTGGACCGCTGGGCAATGTCCAACGGCATGAGGTTTAACACGGCCAAATGCGGGGTCTTGCACTTGGGGCACAACAACCCTATGCAGAGCTACAGACTGGGAGAAGCCTGGCTGGAAAACTGCCAGGAGGAGAGGGACCTGGGGGTGTTGGTCGACAGCCGACTGAACATGAGCCAGCAGTGTGCCCAGGTGGCCAAGAAGGCCAATGGCATCCTGGCTTGGATCAGAAACAGTGTGACCAGCAGGTCCAGGGAGGTGATTCTCCCTGTGTATTCAGCACTGGTGAGGCCGCTCCTTGAATATTGTGTCCAGTTGTGGGCCCCTCAGCACAAGAAGGATGTTGAGGCTCTGGAGCAAGTCCAGAGAAGAGCAACGAGGCTGGTGAAGGGGCTGGAGAACAGACCCTATGAGGAGCGGCTGAGAGAGCTGGGGTTGTTTAGCCTGGAGAAGAGGAGTCTGAGAGGAGACCTCATTACTCTCTACAACTACCTGAAAGGTGGTTGTGGAGAGGAGGGAGCTGGCCTCTTCTCCCAAGTGACAGGGGACAGGACAAGAGGGAATGGCCTCAAGCTCCACCAGGGGAGATTTAGGCTGGAGATTAGGAGGAGGTTTTTCACGCAGAGGGTCATTGGGCATTGGAACAGGCTGCCCAGGGAGGTGGTTGATTCACCTTCCCTGGAGGTGTTTAAGGCACGGGTGGATGAGGTCTTGAGGGACTTGGTTTAGTGTTAGATAGGAATGGTTGGACTAGAAGATCCGATGGGTCCCTTCCAACCTGGTTGTTCTGTGTGATTCTGTGTGTGATTTCAACTCTCTCTGTATCACACAAACTCATCATCTAGGAGTTGATAGATTCTTCCTCCCTGCTTTTCCCCCCATATATCAAATGTTTTTTCCATAGCACATATAAAATTCAGCTTCGTCCTTGTTGCTGCAGCAGCAGAAATGCCCAAGTCATTATCTTCTATACCAGTACAAAGAGCATGTTGATCTGGCACCTATGCATTGTTCCCTCCAGTATCACAATCAAGGCTTCTGCATTGGGTACCTTTTCTTTAGATCTGAAACAATATAACTCACCCTGACTTCCTCCATGGGCTATCCATGGACCACTGCATCAACTGCTGTCCTTCACTGTAAAGCTTTGTTTAAGCAGAGCTTAAAATACAAACTCAGACTACTAAAGAATAAGTCTCAGAACTAAGTCATTAAATGATAAGCTAATTCAGCCCTTAGCACAGAAGAGTTACCAGACACTACAAAACAATCTGATATAATGAACTAGATGGTCTAATTTCCAGAAGAAAATAGATCTCAAAATCACGAATAGAAAGGAAAGCAGCTCATGCATCTGTCTGGTGCACTCTCCTCTCTTTACCCACTGAGAATGAGGAAATCCTGCCACACACATTAAAAAAAAAATCAGTTCCTGCAACTTCAAAGATCTTTGGTGTGTTTTAAAGTCATGGACAAAATTGCAGATGTAATGCAATTACAAGATGCAATGCCAGAACCCTCTTTAACTTCTGTTACCCATCAGGTAACTCCAGAGCAGCATTTGCCTCAGCTGTGACAGCTTCATGTAGAGCAAAGCCTTCGCTACCCTATACCTATTATGGGTGGCTGGATGCAAGTACATTCCCTTTGGTGGGAATTCCAGTGGCAATTGGCACTAGCCTAAAGCTCCTCTCTGCCAAATCCATGAGAACAGACTTCAATAAAACAGTAATGCTGATATCTTCTTGCTTTTTTACATCCCTGTATCAATAAAGTATTACATTCATATATAATCTCTGTAGTGAACAACATCATAGAACCATTGAAGTTTGGGTTGAAAGTGACCTTTAAAGATCATCGAGTTCCAACTCCCTGCCATGGGCAGGGTCACCTCCCACTAGATCAGATTGCTCAAAGCCCCAACCAGTCTGGCCTTGAACACCTACAGGGATGGGGCATCCATAGCTTCCTTGGGCAATCTGTGCCAGAGCCTCACCACCCTCATTGTGATGAAGTTCCTCCTTATATCTAGTCTAAATCTGCCCCTCTCCAGTTTATACCCATTGCCTCTAGTCCTATCACTACAAACCTTTGTAAAAAGTCCTTCCCTAGCTTTCTTCTAGACCCCTTCAGGTACTGGAACATGCGCTTATCTTGGCAGATACACAAAATTACTCACTGCTGCTACTATTGTTCTTGCTGGCATTGAAGTGTAGTCCACAGAATTCAAATGTTCCTGTAGTTTCACCACATAACACAAGAAATCTTTAAAGTCTACAAAGTCAGGGAATCAGGGGCACAAGACCTGCTGAATTACTGCTGAGTGCCTAATTCTCAAAAAGCTCATACGGAACCACAATTGCCATATCAGTTTTGGGTGATGGAGTCTAGTTCTAGGCCACTTTCCACCACAGATTTCTAACAGCAATTAGTTTAGTTGTATTTTCATTTAAGTATTCTGATGAATTGTTATTTATTTCCGTGCTAGTGAATTTAGTTGGCTGGAAGGTCAACATAGATGTACAATTTACTGGACTTACAGCAAAGATGATTTCTGCTGCCTGAACATCTGTACTTTGGGCTCTGTAACTCATTCTCCTTTTTTCTTTAAAGCCATTTCTAAGCAGCTATGTGCTACAGTAGGACACAGCAGTATCATTTAATATGACAACAAATACAATTCTAGCCTGAAGGAGAGTGTTAATAAAAGGTTTACTTTCTTTTCAGATTTTGAAATTGTCTTCTTTTTCTTCCCAAGGCATCAGATCATAGATAATTTACCACTGAATCGTGGAAAGGCTTTAGTTTATTTTAATGTATCCATAATGGATGATATAGCAATTGGCGCTTAGAATCAGAATATGTAGGGGCTTCCCATTGCTTTATAGACTCTGGCCATGAGTCCCCATTGCATTGCTCCAGCCAGGCTGGACAGTCACTGCAGTGTGAGCCTACAGGCTTCAGAGAATAGGTCTGAACAGGGTTTCTCAAGTGAACCCAGCAGTGGGGAAGCAGCCTCTAGACTTTACACAGGAAAAGAGACCTCGTCCCTCAGAGTGCTAAGGCCCTTCAGATGCTCCTGGTTCCAATGAGAGTCATTACCACAGAGTGATATTGCAGGACAGAGCTTACTGTTTGGGCCCCAAAGCCATCTAGCATGTTAGCAGATTGTCTGTATTGACAGACACAGTATTCTCCTTAAAGTCAGGGGAACAACCTGTGTACCCCAAATGGCATATTTGTAGGAATACTTTACAAGGCTGGGGCTTTGCTAGATGTGATAAGGAAGCTAGGCAGCCAGGACACCAGACCTTTCTGAGCTGAACACCATGGCATGCACAGCAGGCACCCAGGCTCAACAATCCATCTCTACAAAACCAGCAGAGCCTCCCTTCTCCTCCCCAAATTCTAAAAAGCAGAGGGACAACCTTGCCAAAGAAGAAGTCCAGAGGCTTTTGCACCAGTTCCCAGTGCTCACCCATTGGGAGCTGGGGAAGAAAGAGGGCTGCTTTATTGTTGATCGCTGCACAGAAGAGAGAGAAAAACCAGCTGCTGTTGCATTGCTGGTACACTGTAGAAGTTGTCTGTCTTTCTAGGAAAGCCACAGGGGATACAGAGAAACTGCATATTCCTTCACTAACAAGTTCTAAACTAGGAAAAATTTATTGCAGGTTTATGGCCACAGCCTCCATTTATGTCTCAGAGGTGAATTGGTTTTTATCTTGATTAACTTTGGTTTACAATAAGGGTTCACACAGACCTCTGGAGCTGCATGTTATTTCTGTTCATATGCATGTTTGTGTCCCAGTTTCTAATGCATGCACAGAGTAACCTGGAACCAAGTCTTGTCCTGAGTAGAAGGACAGGAGATGAATGTATCCAGAAGTAGTTCATCATCACCTGTGAGGAAGTGGTTAAATGTGGAGAGGATTGAGAGACAATGCCAGCCTACTGGCATGATGTCTGTCACACCAGCTAGTTGTGTGCTGTCATAGCTTGCTCTCATGGCATAGCGTGGACAGGGTGCAGGCACAGCTCCCTGCCCTCCTGGGTGATGACTGTGCCAATAAAGCATCCCAGCAACTGTGGCAGCCTGATACAATCTCTCCTGGGCCAGGTAAAGGGGAGGTATTGCCACACTGCAGGGATATGGATTCATTTTTAAAAATCTGAATTTAAAAAAATACCTTAAAATTCATAAAAATACCTTATTGAATTAGGGTATTGAATGTCCTCTCTTTCCATCCCTTCCCTGTTTGTTCTCAGACCACACACAGACAAGACATTGCTTTTTGCATGGGTGTTCAGGGATGGATTTCAGAGCCTAACATGAGAGACTTGGATTGGAAATATAGCGTGTCAAATATACTGCGATTGCAGTATACCTCAAAGGAGGAGAAAGATATTTTCCTAAGGGAAAAAAGCTGTGCCTTGGAGATGGCTAGTTTTCCCTCCTAGGCATACTTGTAAAGAGAAATCGGTGGGGGGATGGGGCTCCACTTTTGCCTTCTGTCCTTACATTACACCAGCCAGCCAGGTATCCTGCAGAGACATGTTCTTCTGCCATTCATTTCATGCACCAACTACATAAATCCTCACACTATCTCAAGTGTTTAATGGGGACTTTCCTGGGGAATATTTTCTAGTGCTATGGCTCAGCAGGGCAAGGAGTTAAGTACTGCTGATTTTCTCTCCCTCTTACAATACGCCCCATTTTAAGAGCCAATGAGCACCATTCTCCCAGCGACGCAGCCCCTACTCAATCATATGGGCACTGAGAGGGTACAGTGGGGCTAGTGTGGTGCAGTGGTGAGGCTGAAGGGAAACAATTTCACAATGGGGCCACCACCCTCCTACCACAAAGAGCACGTGTCACCCAAAGATGGGATAAAGGCAAGGGTTGAGCAACTCAATAAAACACTTCCCTAGATAAAAAAACTGAAAAAGAGGTAAGCTATGGTTATACCAAGCCTATGTGAGCTGCAAACATTCGGGAGGGGACAACAAAGTCAAAAGGACAGAGATATCCCAGCACTGGTCTGCAGGGATTTCATGAGCTCATACCAGGCCCACTAAGCTGTCCCAGAGGCACAGTGCACTATGAACTATATGACTTCCATACCCCAAACACAGCCAGGCTAGTGCAAGGCGAGCACAAGTATGAAAACAAACAGACAGGACTTTGCTCCTGTAATCCACTGCTTACCCTTGACTGGCTGCGCAAGCAGCACCAGGTCTCAGCACCCTCCTACCCCCTGACCCACTCTCTACCCAACTTCCATCCTGCTGCCACAACAGGATGCCACCACCTCCTCAGTCCTTGAAGACTTAAGAGAGGCCAAAGAGGGCATAAAATATGAAAAAAATGAGGGAGGTTGCAGAGAAGATAGAATTCTAGCAATGTGGGGGGAAACCTGGAAATTTGTAGTGGTGCTAACCAGCAGCATGACTGACCTATTCCAAGATAAACAAAACTCAATGGCAAATTTTGCCACTCAGAGATTAACTCCCTCCTTTTGCTGTTTATCTTGAAACCTCAGCATCTTTGACTAGGGTGTTTGTGAAGCCAAGACCAAATAGGGTAGATCCCAGACAGATGGGAGGGTTGTAGGAAGGGTTGAAGAGTAACACATAATGAATGACAGGGAAACAGAGACACAGAGTACCATTGGTCAAAAAGTAGAATAGCAACAACAAGAACAAATAAATCCCACTTAGTTCTGGCTACAGTGTTGAACCTCTGTCTTGTGACACCCAAGTGAGAGTCAACTAAGATGGCTGTGAATCTGATTTCTTTGCTTGATCCCAGACCCATACCCCCATAAGCTCTCATATTGATTCCTTGGCATCTCTCTGGAAGTCCCTCCAGACAGTCCATTGGTTTCCCCATGGGAAACCAAACTAACTCCAAGGGCCATGTCAGCCAACTGCTAGGACCCAGACATGAGCTGATCACCTTGTGGGATGACCAGAGCACTAATAATAGCAATAACCAAAATACCACAGCAAGTGCAAACAGGACCTTATATGGTTAAAGATCTCCAGCTGCTTCCAGCTCCACAGCTGGGACTACCAAAAGGAGCCTCAGTAAACTGGAATGAACCAGGGACTATCAAGGGCTTGACTGGCCCAGCACAACATCCCCTTACTCACTATACAGTATTTCTAATGACCAGTCACCTGTAAAGGTCTGGAATCAGCCCAATGGCGAGTTAAGTAAGGATTTGGGCAGAGTCTGAGACCCACACAAGGGCAAGTTATCTCTATCCTTTCCCATCTACTAGTCCAGAAAAGTGGCCACTGATAGCTTGTGAGGAAAACACATGGTCTTTGGCAAACAATGCCATGTCAAGCCTATGCTTGTGATTTTGCTACAAATAGCAGGGTCTGTTTGGTGTCAGGAGCCCTGCACAAAAACCACAAAGAGCCTTTCTTTAAACTTAGAGGGTTAGAAATCAGTAATATAACTCTGTTTCTTGATCTTCTTACAGTAAGTGACCCAGTTTTCCAGAAGTGCTGAGCAGTCATGGCTTACATAGCAGGGCCGAGACAGACTGCTGTGCAGTCTGCCAGCAAAATCAAGTGAGCCACAAACCTGGAAGCCCAAATGACCCATTTTTTTAACAAATCATGGTTTCCTGACCTGGTTGTTCATGACTGAAAAAAAAATCCAGGCTGGAAAATTCACCATGAGAATGTGAATAGAGAGGGCTGAGAGTTCTTCCCCACCCCAACCCCCTCCTTAGATGACTAATGAAAAGCTTTCAGGACACAGAGGGAAGGAACTAAGAAAACAACAGTGACATGTGACCCAGCAGTCACATTGCATGAAACTAGTGCACAGCAGTAACCCACAATCCTCCTTTATAGGCTGGGAGGGAGCAGGTGGCCAATGAGCCACTGTTTTCATGCTGTAAAGGCTCTCCAGTAGAGCAACAGTCATCAGTCTCCAAGCGTGCCAGCAGGCTCAAGCCTCTGTTCAGGACTGCACAGAGAGGGTGAGGTCCCTTGCCTGAAGAACAACATGTTTAAGATCCACAAGATAAGTAAACCTGACATCGCCTTGTTTTGCCTGGAAAGAAGCCTCCAGCATTAGAAGCAGAAGTGGTGAAAGAATTTATTTTCTTCTTCCACCTCCTTCCCCATCCTGTAATCTGTACAAATTTGAGGAGACATATATAAATTTTCAGCACTTTGGTACACTGTAAAATAACACATCAGTACTAGCAAAAAAAAAAAAACCTAATCAGAAATGAGAGAAAAGCTCATTTCAAATCAAAAAAGGGAGAAATCTCAATACAGTTTCTGGGAGGATCAAGAGAATATTTATGTCTCACTTATGACAATAAAAAATGTGCACTTAGAAGCCTTTTGGGAAGTCCTTGTTAGTCAACCTTGGTTGGTTTGATTAATGTTTTTCGAGATATGCCCCTTAACAGGATTGGATGCTGATTTATCAGTATAAGTAAAACATGCCTTTCCAGAAACACTGCTGGTCACACAAAGAAATAACTGGTAACATTCACTTGTACTTGTTGCTGCTCAACTATCTGACTACAGACCTCTCAAGAATCTTTCTTGATACTTAGGGCCTCTCAAGTATTTCAGTCTGCCATGTCCAGCTCTGGGAAAGAAGGAGAGGACCAGCTGACATAATCGATCATGCTATGAGGAGAGACCACAAAACTAAAGTACAGGAGGGGAGTATGTGAAGATGCGAAAGCCTGAGGAGCCAAAAAGTCATAGGCTGGTTGAGGTTGGAAGGGATCTCTGTAAGTTATCAGCTCCAACCCATCTGCTCAACCCAGAGACAGTTGTCCAGGACCACATCCAGAGGGCTTTTGAATATTTCCAAGAAGGAAGACACCACAACCCCTGTGGGTAACCTGTGCCAGTGCTCTATTACCCTCATGGTGTTTCCTTATGTTCAGACAGACAGACACTCCTATGTTTTGGGTTATGCATATTCCCTCTGCTCCTGGATGGAGCCAGGCTTCTCTTTGTACCCTCCTTTTGGAATGCTGGCAGCATTCTTCCTGACACAGCCCAGGATACCAGTAGCCTTCTTAACTGCCAAAGCATGCTGTTGGCTCATGTTTAATTTGTTGCCCACATGGACCCCCAGATCCTTTTCTCAAAGCTGATTTCCAGCTTTTCCCCCAGCATGGGGTTGTTCTTCCTGAGGTGCAGGACTTTGTGATTCCTGTTGTTGAACTTAAAGAGGTTCCTGGAGGCCCATTCCTCCAGCCTGTCCAGGTCCCTCTGGATGGCAGCACAACTGTCTGGCGTATTGACCATTCCTCCCAATTCTGTGTCATATGCAAACTTGCTGAGGGTGCACTGTGCCCCATCATCCTCATCATTAACTATGTTGAATAGTATTGGTACAAGTTCTGACCCCTGGATTACTCCATTAGGACCTCCAAATAGACTTTTTGTGTCTGATCACCACCCTGTGGACCTGGATATTCAGATAGTTTTCAGTCAACATTACTGTCTACTCATCCAGTCTACACTTCAACAGCTTCTTTATAAGGATCTTTTGGAAGGCAGCGTCAAAAGCCTTCCTGAAGTCAAGGTAGACAATATCCACTGCAAAGACGAGAACACACCTGCAGGTTGCAACAAACACCTCAGTTGTGGTGTAGTACTGCAGCCACTCTCTGGTGCATCCCTTCACAGGATGCACTGCTGATCACTGGTTCCAGCAATCCACATTTACAGGGTCACATATGCACACTACATGGGTGGGGTCACAACAGATGCTATGGTGGTGCAGTAGGAGAGAGCCTCTGAGCTCTGAGTAGGAGATTCACTCTGAGCTGTGGAGAACTGTGGGATGAGAACCAGCCACATAAGCCAAATCAAAGCATCATTGCACAAGGACAATGCACATTACTGAAGTCAACATTAAGCACTAGGTATGTAAACACCATGACTAACAAGACGGGAGTAACAGTCTTAAGTGGCAAATTGGGTATGGTTGGGTAAAACTATGCTGGCTCCATCACTAAGACTGATGCCCAGGACACCTCTGTCACCTAAGCTATGCATCAGGTACTTGAAAACATGTACCTGTATTACAGCCAGATGGATGTACTGCCTTCAGGTTTCACAGAGGAGAATCAGGTCAGCAGGGGAGAATCAGAAACTCTGGTTCCTTTCCAGGTTTGAGGGGGCTCTGCTCCCTGTAAAGATATTTCTTTCAAAAAATTATAGATAAACCCCTTCCTACACTGTCCTGTTATATCTCTTCCTAGTTTCTGGTTCCCTGTTCCATGCCTTTTCTTCATTGTTAGATGAGGCATAGAATCATAGAATCATAGAATCACCAGGTTGGAAGAGACCCACCGGATCATCAAGTCCAACCATTCCTATCAAACACTAAACCACGTCTCTCAGAACCCCATCCACCCGTTCCTTAAACACCTCCAGGGAAGGTGAATCAACCACCTCCCTGTTGCAGCCTGTTCCAGTGCCCAATGACCCTTTCTGTGAAAATTTTTTTCCTAGTGTCCAATCTGAATCTCTCCTGGCGGAGCTTGAGGCCACTGCCTCTTGTCCTGTCCCCTGTCACTTGGGAGAAGAGGCCACCTCCCTCCTCTATAACCTCCTTTCAGGTGGTTGTAGAGAGCAATGAGGTCTCCTCTCAGCCTCCTCTTCTCCAGGCTAAACAACCCTAGCTCTCTCAGCCGTTCCTCATAAGGCCTGCTCTCCAGCCCCTTCACCAGCTTTGTTGCTCTTCTCTGGACTCGCTCCAGAGACTCAGCATCCTTCTTGTGGTGAGGGGTACCTCTCATCTCTCTGTTTCCCAGCAAGACAACCAGATCTCCTGTCTCTATTCCCGCTCTCCTTCTGTGCTCCTACTTTCACTGGTCCTCCTCCAGTCTGCCTTCTTCCTCAGCCTAACCACCAGTCAGCTTTCCATTGATTCAGCTTCATGATTAACCATCTGCTCATATTCACCACTGTATTCCTTTCACACTATTTGTTCCATACTCAGACAGTGCAGCACCAATGTCTGAAAACCACATCTCACACAAGAAGCTGTGGGTGTCCCCTCACGTGTTCCTCAGTGTCCATTTCATAGTATGGATTACCACCGCACACCACGGAATAAGCCCCAAAGGGTACTCTGTACAGCACTGGAGCAGCAGTCACAGGATGAATATGGAGCATTCTAAGCCCACAATGAAATGCAGAGCAACTTCACTATGAGGTAAGATGTCAGAGACACAGTGCTTACAAGCAGAGGCAGCAAATCATGCAACAGTCAACATATAGTATTTACACCAATGCACACAGCTTTGGGAACAAGAAGGAAGAGCTGGAAGCTGTCGTAGTGAAAGGAGCCTATGATGTCATTGCCATCAGAGGAACATGATGGGATGACTCATAACTTATGAGTGCAGCTATGGTGGGGTACAAACCCTTCAGGTGGGATAGGAAGGGTAGGACAGGAGGCATGGTAGCCCTCTTTGTAAGGAAGGACTTGGACACTATTGAGATGGATTGTGGTGATGAGTAGATTGAGTGCCTGTGGGTTAAAATCAGAGGAGCCCATAAGAAGGTAGGATTTGTGATGGGAGTCTGTTACAGACCACCCAACCAAGGAGAAGCAGCTGATGAGCTCTTCTATAAACAGCTGGGGTTAATCTCTAGATTGATGCCTCTCGTTCTTGTGGGAAATTTCAATCTCCCTGATATCTGCTGGGAGTATGATAGAGCAGAAAGGAAGCAGTTTAGAAGGCTCTGGGAGTACGTGGAAGACAACTTGCACAGCTGGTGAATGAACCAACAAGGGAAGGATGTACCCTCCTCAACCTGCTGTTTGTGAATAGAGCAGGCCTTGTCGGGGATGTGGCAGTAGGAGGACACCTAGGATTAAGCGATCATGAGATGATAGGGTTTTCTGTTGAAGTGAAGAGTGTGGTTAGCAGGACAGTAGCACTTAATTTCCAGAGGGCAGACTTTGAACTCTTTAGAAGGCTGGTTGGCAAAGTCTCATGGGAGACTACTTAAGGGCAAGGGAGCCCATGAGGGCTGGGAGCTCTTCAAAAAGGAAATCCTAGCAGCTCAGGAGAAAGCCATCCCCGTGTTCCAGAAAAAAAGCTGGCAGGGGATAAAACCAGCTTGGTTGAACAGAGAGATCTTGAGTGATATGAAAAAGAAGAGACATGTTTATGGGCTCTGGAAGAGGGGACAGGCCTCTTGGGTAGACTACAGGAGGGAAGTGAGATTGTGTTGAGAAAAAATCAGGAGGGCTAAGGCTCAACTAGAAATCAGATTGGCTAAGTCTGTGAAAGATAACTAAAAATCTTTCTATAAATATATAAATAATAACAGGAGAACTAGGGAGACCATACAGTACCTATTGGACACAGAAGGAACAACAGTGACAGCAGACGAGGAAAAGTCTGAGGTACTTAATGCCTTCTTTGCCTCAGTCTTTAATTGTAAAGAAAGTTGTTCCCTCTGTCTACAAACCGAGGAGTTAGAGGAGTAGAATGAGGCTCCCATCGTCCAAGAGGAGGTGGTCAGAGCCTTGCTTGCCCAACTAGACACCCAGTGGCCAGACGGGATTCACCCAGGGGTATTGAAGGAGCTGGCGGATGTACTGGCCAAACCCCTTTCCATCATCTTCCAGCAGTCCTGGAAGACGAGGGAGGTTCCACTGGACTGGAGGCTGGCTGATGTAGTGCCCATCTACAAGAAGGGTCACAGGGAGGATCCGGGGAACTTCAGGCCAGTCAGTCTGACCTCAGTGCCAGGGAAAGTCATGGAACAGGTGATCTTGAGTGCCATCATGAAGCACATGCAAGAGAACCAGGTGATCAGGGCCAGTCAACATGGGTTTACCAGAGGCAGGTCTTGCCAAACTAACCTGATCGCCTTCTATGACAAAGTGACTCGGCTGCTGGACGAGGGAAAAGCTGTGGATGTGGTCTTCCTGGACTTTAGTAAAGCCTTTGACACAGTTTCTCACAGCATTCTGCTTCAGAAACTGTCAGCCTCTGGCCTGGACAGGCACACACTCTCCTGGGTGGAAAACTGGTTGGATGGCCGGGCCCAGAAAGTGGTGGTAAATTGAGTTAACTCCAACCAGAGGCCAGTTACAAGTGGTGTTCCCCAGGGTTCAGTGGTAAGTCCAGCCCTGTTCAACGTCTTTATCGATGACCTGGATGAAGGCATTGAGTGCACTCAAAGCAAGTTTGCGGATGACACTAAGCTGGGTGGAAGTGTCGATATGCTGAAGGGTAGGGAGGCTCTGCAAAGGGATATGAACAGGCTGGATCGCTGGGCGGAGACCAATGGGATGAGGTTTAACAAGGCCAAATGCTGGGTTCTGCACTTGGGTCACAACAACCCTGTGCAGTGCTACAGACTAGGGGAAGTCTGTCTAGAAAGCTGCTTGGAGGAGAGGGACCTGAATGTGTTGGTTGACAGCCGACTGAACATGAGCCAGCAGTGTGCCCAGGTGGCCAAGAAGGCCAATGACATCTTGGTTTGTATCTGAAACAGTGTGACCAGCAGGTCCAGGGAGGTTATTCTCCTTCTGTACTCTGCACTGGTGAGACCACTCCTTGAATCCTATGTTCAGTTCTGGGCCTCTTACTATAAGAATGACGTTGAGGCTCTGAAGAATGCCCAGAGAAGAGTGACAAAGCTGGTGAAGGAGATGAAGAACAAGTCTTATGAGGAGCATCTGAGGGAGCTGGGGTTGTTTAACCTGGAGAAGAGGAGGGTGAGGGGACACTTTATCACTGCCTACAACCACCTGAAAGGAAGTTGTGGAGAGGAGGGTATTGGCCTCTTCTCCCAAGTGACAGGGGACAGGACAAGAGGAAATGGCCTCAAGCTCTGCCAGGGGAGATTTAGGCTGGACATTAGTAAAAAAATTTTCATGGAAAGGGTCAATGGGCACTGGCACAGGCTGCCCAGGGAGGTGGTTGATTCACCTTCCCTGGAGGTGTTTAAGGGATGGGTGGACGGGGTGCTGAGAGACATGGTTTAGGGTTTTATAGGAATGGTTGGACTCGATGATCCGGTTGGTCTCTTCCAACCTTATTATTCTATGATTCTATGATTCTATGATATCAAACCCATAACAATTTTCCATTCAGATATCCCTCCACTTTCCCCACAAATTAGTTAATGGCAACAGGAGACAACAGCTGTCAAAAGCCCCGCTCTGTTCTCTGATCATTTTTTCTGCATCTTCAACCTCTGTTAACAACAAAAGCCTGACTTCCCATCCCCTCAAGAGAAGTAGTGCATTATTCATAGAGCGAAGGATAAATTAAGACCATCTCAGAAATACTTTGCCTGCCCATAGGGCTAAACTTTCTGCCAGACCTCAGTGCCACTGGCAAAGCATGACAACATCCCAATAAAGATCATAATTAATTAACAATCTTTCATAGTCTGAACCTCTGAATTTGCATACGTTTCTGACTCCAGGAAGCTGGGATTTTAGGAACGCCTGTATCATCTGTCTTTTGTCTGTGAAGGAATTTATCCCTGTTTTCAGATGCCAGCAGGGAAATCGAGTCTGTTTAGCATTCTCACCTAGTTACAGACAGTACGCTGTGCACTGCTACTGGAAATAAATGTGTGCCTCTTGCCTGGACTTAAGAGAAAATGTTGTGTGCCAATTTTTTTATTTTAATATTCCGTTGAATAACATGTTACTTCAAATCTGGGGAATGTTTTATGAAGACTTCCTTACTTGGTAAATAATGCTACATCTGCCTTGTTTAGTTGTTGAAAGAAATGGCAACAATGGTTTAAATGCTTAATCCAGAGGGAAGTAGGAAGTTTCCAACATTACACCTAAGTTTAATCTCCCTAAGTATTGTGGTTTTTTTCTCTGTACTCCCTAACATACTGGGAATGGTCTTGCTCTTGCATTACAGACTTTCCTGGATAGGTCAGACATGAGTGCAGGAACCACAGGCCACTGGAAAGGATTTGGGATGGGATACCAGAGAACTGAGCCAGCCCATTCCTGGCCTGAACATGCCACTTCAAAACTCTTCTCTTGGCCACCTCTCAGCTTCCCCACATAGGCAAAACATGGATAACAGTCTTCCTCGCTCTCAGCCAGGTGAATGGAGCTATAAGGATGAAAAATATACGTCTCCTGGACAGTGACTCACTACTGTGGGAACATGGCACACCACAGTCCTCCGCAGTTAAGAAATTCACAAAACATTTGGGGAAAGAAGGAGCCAGAAGCAGGAGGACATCCACCGTGGGGGCAGGTAGCAGGGGAGGAGAGGACAAGGGAGCAAGTGTAGGAAAGAGAATGTAAAGTACAGAGCAGGAGGGAAGTGGGAGAAAATTTACCATGTTAACAAGCAACTGCACTGTACCTGTTCATATAAACAAGGGTTAATGAGAAGAAATTAACTGGGGAGCAAGAACCAGAGAGAGCAGAAAAGAAGGGAAGAGACCTTGGTTTTTCATACAGGGACCAGTTTGGAACTGGTTCTGTTTGTGGATTTTCTCATTCCTTGCCTCAGTTGGTTTTTAAAAATCCTGTCCTCATGATTTCCCCTGGGAAACTAGTCAACAATATAACAGCTGACAGAACATCTTTCCTGAAACAGAGACTAAACTTTCCTTTTGTATATCCTGTATCCCAGTCTTTGGCTTCTTGCTACTCACGATGTGCAATGTGAAATGCTCCAGCCTTTGCCTCTGCCTTAATGTGTTTGAAATGCTAGCAGGCTAGTCTAACCATACTCCTTTCTCCCACCCACTGTCTTTTAAGCAAATCATGCTGGTGCCATTTTGCATCCATCTCTTCTGCACTGTCAGACAGGTTGCTCAGGGACAACACAGAAGGAAGCATTGATATGGTTATTTCCATGGAATAACTGTCATCATAAACTCATACCACCACCACAGCCATCACCTTTCCTAGTGTGAGAAGTAAGGCTGAATGTTGTGCCTTTTTCTTCTCTTAAGGGGAAAAAATTAGCTATGCTTCTCTCTTTTACTACAGAGCACGTGCACACAGCCTTGTAACCTCCACACAAACTGTAGGAATGAAAAGGCAGCAGTGTCTTTGCTCACAGTTTCTAAGCTGCTTCAGACAAAAAGCTCCTTTCCTAGCATCTTCTGGGGCTTAGTCAAGCAGTCAAACTTTTGTGCCTGTTTTTAATCTTCTTTGACACTTCTGCAGCAATGCACCTGCCCCCAAGACTTAACTTGTCCCAGCTGAGCTGTTTCAGAGCCTGTAATGTGAAAAAAGGATGAAAAAGTCTGCCGCGCCCCCCCTGTACGGTACGTGCTTATTTCAGCCCCTGATGAAAGTGTAAGCTGTATGAAGAGTTGTCCAGCCAACTGGCTAACAGCTTCAGCTGAGAACTAATCAGAGCTAGGACCAAACATTTGGGCCAGAGATTAGAAAATTTACCCTGTGAAGGACGTTACAGGCTATTTATCTGGACTATCACTCCTGGGATAAGTTAGGTAAGGAACAGAAATGGGGAAACTGGAGTAAAAATAAAGAAGTTCTGAGAAAGGTCCTAATCTGATTAATGTTGTGTTTGACTTCTGGCTCTTGTCTTCCCTTTCAACATGTCAGGCAAGGGTTAAGGGATGGGAAACTGATCCTGAAAGCTATTTTTGCAGTTGAAGCCGTTAGGGTGGTTTTTTGGTGACTGTCTTCTATGCAGTGTAAGCATTTGCTTGTGCTTCCCCAGGGCGAACAATAAGGAAAAAGATGGAGGACTTGATCTCTGGCCAGCCTTCACCAAGCTCCTCTCCTCCGTCTGCTTTTGCACACTTTGCCGTCCCTAGGGGGAGACAGAAAGACAGAGGGAGAGAGACAGCTCATTTCCAAACGCTTGTTTCATTCAAATGGCTTTATTTTTAGTAACGCTGCACTGAGACTGCAAGCAACATGAGTGGTGGATGGTGCTAAAACTCTGTCCTGGGCACATTACCAGCTGGAAGGATATCACAGGACACTAGCCCCCCAGGGAGACAGAAATGTCGGCATTGCAAGACTGGGACAGACCAATGCTTCACCCAGCCCAGCATCGTGTCTCAGATAGTGGCGTGTGCCAGCTGCTCCAGAAGAAGGCATAAAACACCCACTGCACACCTAATCATGTAGCATTATGTAAGGAGGAAAGCCTTGCTCTTCCACCTGCAAGCCATCAGGCACCATGTTAAAGCACAGAATCACAGAATCACAAAACAACCAGGTTGGAAGGGACCCATCGGATCTTCTAGTCCAATAATTCCTATCTAACACTAAACCAAGTCCCTCAAGACCTCATCCACCCGTGCCTTAAACACCTCCAGGGAAGGTGACTCAACCACCTCCCTGGGCAGCCTATTCCAATGCCCAATGACCCTTTCTGTGAAAAACCTCCTCCTAATCTCCAACCTAAATCTCCCCTGGCGGAGCTTACACATACTTCAAGCCCTTGTAATGTCCCCTAAGTCAACATAGTCACAGTAGCCACTTGGTGACCAAAAGCAGGCCCCACTGTGGTCCCACATACAAGCAAAATTGCTGGAAAATTGTCAAAATTGGGCAGAGTCTCTCTGAATGACATCAGTAACTAGCCCCAGTGTGTGCTGCGATGCTTCTCTGAGCACCAGGTCATTCTTCAAAGACTCGGGAAACCTTGGGCCACTTTGATGGCAGGGAAGTTACGGTAGCCTTTGCTCTTCCAGAGGATCAAAGATGAGTGCCTTCACTAGGAAAAAACAATCACAAAACAAAACAAAGGTCTGCACTGCGAGTTCCCTCTATCAGTATCAGGCTGCAGGTAATGCCAGATACCAATCAAAAGATGGCCTCTGCAATCCCCAGATGGAGGCACCAGGTTGACCATCATGTTGGAAAAGTTGGTCTGTTGTGTTGGAACTTCTCAATCTCTTGCAGTCCCCAGCATGTATGAAAAGGCAGGTCATCTTTTTACCATGTACTTCTGCCCTTCTAGTCTCTCGTATATTGACCCATTCCATCCACGCCAGCTTTGGGGAATTCACTTTCATTCCCAGGTCACTCAAAGGCCTAATCAAAGTCATGGAGAATGACAGAAGTGCAGTGCAGCATCTGAACTATGTCCTTTCTTGGATTTATACTGTCTCCTGTGTTGATATTACACATTTCACTCCATCCTACATAGTAAACACCCTTTTTAGCAGAAACTCAATATGTAAGAGATACTACTCTGCCAAAATATGACCACCTGTTAACTGCACACATAATGGCAAATAAGAAGTATGAACAGACATATGAAGACTGACCAAGAACTTTTAACACATATCCCATGCTGGGGATGGAAAACGCATTGTTAACAAATGTTTTCTACAGTGTAACAAACACTGATCCTTGCCTTTTTGGGGCACTATATGCAGTAAGTAGAAAAATCACATAATTACTGGATAATGACTACAGTGAGAACATTTTCCAGAGTTTTAGGTCAGAGGAGAGGTTGAAGGAGGCCAATTTCACCTCTCCATGTCAACTTCATTTCTTCCTCAGGAAGCTGCACCATACTTAAAAGCTGAAGTTGGTCTCTGGTCCTTTCAACCAGCCATGAAAGACCTCCAATGCCAGGCCACCCTGTACAAGCCTTGCTGCAAGACATGGTCCACCCTCTCTGGTCTGCACTGCACAGGTCATGTATGACTCGGGGCATACACAAGGCTCTCTCATGTAGGCCTACCATGTAGTCCCACTCCAGTGAATGCCTTTCCAGAGGCAACTTGCAGCCCTGCACACCTTTCTTGTGATGAGTCAACTTCTCCCCAAAGGGCACTGGCAACATGCACACCAAGTACCCTTTTCACCAAAGGTTTAAAACCTCATTCAGAGAATTAGTGGTGGGCTCTATGCAGCATCTTAATTATTATTTACCTGAAAAATTACTTGGCTGATGAGGTTGCCAAAAAAATTATTCTAATTAAGATCTAGAAAGGCTCTGTTTGTGCTATTACAGGTAACTTTGCTCAAGCACTCTTTGGTTTTACAAATCCTTGATCATAATTGAACAGCATCATTTTGCTTTGAGTGAAGTTTGGAATATGTGCAGCCCATCTTTATTGCTAACAAAAGAGAGATGTGGAGGCACAGGCAAGATCTACAACACTAAGTGAAACAGGGTCAGGGGCCATTCTCTGATCGGGAGGCTAAGCAGCACACACTGCCTAACTCCCTGTGGTCTAGAGTCTGGCCCCAGCCGCCACCCATTGAGCCCTGTAAGGTAGGCTTAAATTCCAATTTATTTATTTTTCAGTTCAAAGTGGGAAGTGCTACACATCCTGGAGCATGTCATGAGAGCATTTAGAGGTGCTTGAGGGTGCAAAGCTCGTTGAGGTAGAGATGAATAATTGTGTTGCATGGAGGCCACCAAATTTCATGCATTCCTATCCACAATGCCAGTCAGAAATGGCTCTTGGCACATGGCCCCCAAACCACAGCAGATCACAACCTCAGAGTATGCATCTGGCCATGATAAAGCCAAGTCAGGGAGGGAGCTAACACTTACAGTCTACGTGTGACCAGGAATGAATAATGCACCAGAAGTTCATGTCCTTGTTTTTGAGAGTAAGAAGCAGAAGATATAGGATAACCATAACTTGCATCCCTAGTGGACAGATCTTGGACACCTTGCACTGCTCAAATCTCACAGACCTCCCAGATAAACATAAGAGACACTGAGATGCTCTAACTTACATTCTCTCTACATATAGAATCACTTGGTTGGAAAAGGCCTATGAGATCATCTAGACCAACCATACTTGTCCACTATTAAACCATATCTCTAAGCACTTCATCTACCCATCTTTTAAATACCTTCATGGATAGTGACCCAACCACCTCCCTGGGCAGCCTCTGACTGTGCCTGAGAACCCTTTAGGTGAAGAAATTTTTCCTAATCTCCAATCTGAACTTTCTCTGGCACAACTTGAGGCTGTTTCCTCCTGTCCTATTTCTTGTCCCTTGGGAGAAGAGACCAACACACTCTTTGCTACAACCTCCCTTCGGGTAGTTGTAGACAGAGGTAAGATCTCCCCTCAGCCTCCTCATCTCCAGGCTAAACTACCCCATTTCCCTCAGCTTCTCCTCCTTTAAGACTTGTTTTCCAGTCCCTTCACCAGCTTCATTATCCTTCTCTGGACATGCTGCAGCCCCTCAACATCCTGCTTGCAGTGAGGGGTCCAAATCTAAACACAGTATTTGAGATATGGCCTCACCAGTGGGTACAGGGGCAAAATCACTTCTCTGGTCCAACCAGCCATGATGTTTCTGATACAAGCCAAGATGCTTCTGGCCTTGCCTACCTGGGCACACTGCTGGCTTATGTTCAGTTGGCTGTCAACCAATACCCTCAGGTCCTTCTCTGCCAAGCAAGCAAGACTTAGAGTCTGCATTCTCTTTTAAATGGTATACCTTATAGGTACCTAGATTTAGACCAGCCATAGCACTTGATGCCCAAAAAAGTAATGAGAATAAAAGCAAAGGGTCAAGAGCACTGTTTCCATCTCCTGCTTACACCTTTGACACTTTTGCATGTGAGTGAATGAAAGCAGGTGACATCATATATAGTTCAAGAATTTCTCTTGAGAAGTATGCTATTAATACTTTGTTTTGTAGTCTTGCTGCTTGTTACTTGAGAAAAAACACGCTGTCCAAAAGGCAGGCATGACTAAATTTTGTTGACCAAAACTTGATTCAGAGGTGGCACAGAGCAGCTCCAAGCATCCCCTTCAGACACTCAGTGTCCAAGAGAAACACTGTGGCCATGGTCAGAGCTGAACAGGAAATTCTCATGCACCTTTGCCTTCATTTGACTGATTCTCCCCTGTCCTGCAGAGGGCAGGGTAGGTTCATGACCAACAGCCTTTCACGTTGCTGCATGAATTCTCACCCCTTGCTCTCCCAACCTGCAAGACCATGTGGGGAGACACCAGGGAGCACCCATCACAGTACCAGTGGAGAAACGCAGGAGGGAAGGAGATGCCAATTTGTCTTGACAACTTCCACCTATGTTCTGCTTTGCCGCATCCTGACAGTGCCCAGCAAACCTGGTCAGCAATACAGTAGAACATTGCCTGCATCTTCTTAAAGACACCCGATCCTAGTTCTACAGCTCCTCTCCAACAGCACAGGGGATGGGTACAGACATGACTACTCCCCTGAGCTGCATGTTCAACACAGACAGGGTGGAGGGGTGAGAGCTGTATTTGCTGACAGTAACCGGACAGCTGATACCATAGTTCTCTATTGGAAACCCATCTTTTCATTGTCTATCCTGCTCTTCTAACCCTCCTCAGCCTCTCTTGTGCAGTACTGAATCCAGCTAGACCACCTACACAACTCTGAGCACCACAAACTGCAATTTGGAGGTCCTGAACACCTCATGAGCAGTCACTCCCTTTTAAGCTGAAGCCACCTACACCACCACCACTTTTCACAAAGAGCACCCACCACAACCATTCTCTTTTTCCTTCCTGCAGAGAAAGCTCTGTCAAACAAAGCCTCCCAGCTATACTTCAGCAGCTGTCTCCCTCTTCATACAGTAAACTGGTTTTCATTTCTCCCACACAGTATCCACTTTCTCTGGACTAGCATCTATGTAACATCTGCATAAGTATTTTTTATATTTACAGCAGTAACCTTCCTCTTAGTTTTTTCTCTCTCAGTATTTGTTCTTATAGCCTTGCTCAGGGCTATATCAACAGGCAAAAGGTCACGTGCCTGCTCTGTCTCTAGTACAGGGTGTATTTGCTATGAAATATATTTGACTATCTTTTCTGTACACAAACTAAATTAGACAGAATATCTTTCTCATTCTTAGAAAGTAAAAGTAGCTTTATTTCAGCAGATAAGGAGCATTGCAGATATGAAAACTAATGGAAAACCTGTTTTCTGTGCTGGAGAGGGGGAAAATATCTGCAGTTTTCCCATGTCTTCAAAATCTAATAGGGTCTAGTTTCTATGACTGGATTTTAAATCCAGTTTAAGAGGATAAATGGAGTGTGAAAGATTGTCTGACCCTTAATTTTTCCTGTGTTTATGTCTAGCTTTTATGTTATCATCAATACCCCTAAACCTATTGGAAAATTAATCTCCAGTGAACAGGTGAACAGATAATGGAGCAGTGATTCTTCTGCCTCCATTTATCTTTTCACTTATATAGTTAATTGGAAATAGGAACTTACTTAGTAACATTTTTCAAGATATATCCTATTAAAGAGCATTGGTGTCCTGCAAGCAATTTGTCTTTTGGTTCACTGGCACTTCTTAAAGGCTACAAGTTAAAGAAAATATAAGCCCTTGGCTTTGCCCAGAGACCAGGGCTGATATATTAATAATGTAGCTGTCACTCTTCACATTTATCACACTTGCCTTAAATCAACAGTCCTTTCCCACCAAACCCACTGTCATCCTTCATTTTTCTTCAGGTTTTGGTTTAAGCTGTCGCATAATGTCCTGAAATACAAACACTGTATCTTCAAAACTCTACACAACCACAACTGTGAAAAAATATCCATGAAAAGATCTCCTGTATCAGTGCTCTTGCCTTTCTTAACCTACTTTTCCCATCTAGAACTACAAAGGCAGCACCACATCCCAAACTGCTGATCCCAATGGATACAATCAGCAGATGACTGGAAGAGAAACATATTCATATGGCCTTCTTTCTGCTACAAGCCCTTGTGCCATCCTGTTGTCTTCTCCTGCTATCAATTAACTGTAAAGCAGTAGTTGTGTATGAGAGTCAGAGACATCAAAGGGCAAGTGATCTCAGAAATTCAGAACGGATGGCAAAACTAACTCTGACAGTAATCCTTTAGAGAGTAATCCCTGCTGTAAAAAGCACATTGCAAACAAAAAGCAGAATCTTGAGGACGTGGTGGTGCTTAAACATGCATTGCCATCATAATCTTATGAAACCTCAGATCGTGATTTGAAATGGCTAAAAAGATGAGTCACAGCATTTGGCACAAACATGTCCATGTGCCTAAGATAAGGCACATGATTACACGCAGCTATGACGGAAACCCTATTATTAATGTGAGCTTCCTGGGAAAAAAAGTCCAGTAAGAAAAGACAGAATTCTGTTTCCAAAGAGTTCAATTTTTTGTGAAACAAATTGAGCCCTAATGTGAGTTGCATTACTGCTCCTGTAGGAAATTACTCTACCTAAACTACAACAAAAACAAATGCTGCCAGCAAAACACATGGTTTCCATAGTTCGTGATTTCACAAAGGAACAAGCCCAAGAAAAAATTGCCTAAAACTCGAAGCTTTCTTAAAAGATGAAGGTAACAAAAAAACACTTTGCAAGACACGTAGATAGAGGTGGGTTTTCTTAACTGAAATTGCCATTAAACTTTTAAAAAGAAAGATCCCCTTCTCCAGCCTTGACACTGAAATGCTGGACTAGCACAGGAACACCTGGAGTGAAAACAGAGCAAAGAAGTTTCTCCCCATTCCACAGGCAGGAGGGTTGAGGAGGAGATTTGAGCCTTTCACTGGCTACAAACACTTAATCTCCCACCCCACAGTCCCAGTGGAGTTGTGAATTATGTTTCAGTGCAATGGTTCACCACTGATGTGTTTGGGTGTGCAGCAATGACACACAGGACAGGTGGGAACACATAAGGATGCTATGAGGGGCTTGAGGGAGGGTTATATGGAGGTTGGAAAAAATCTGTGGGTTTCTCTGATGGAAAAGGCTCAACATCATCCCTACACCACATGGTTAAGAACACCAGCTTCTGCATCTGAAGGCAGGCAGAGTGATGATGTGACCAGTGCTGCCAGGGGGCTGCATCCCACCTTTGGCAGGGAGATGTGAAGCAACATCATCAGCTCTGCTCTGCCCCTCTCTTCACTGCTGAGTTTGGCTGCAAGAGCTCTCCTGCTCTTGGGACAGCCATGATCCATGCAGAAATGCAAAATGCTGCATCCAGTTTCCCCTACAAGAGTTTAAAGATTACTTTGAAGGGGGGGATATAAAACAAAGTTTTGGCATTACATTTTCCGCGATAATGCTTAAGGGTGGAAAATAAGGGTGGAAATCTTCCTCTACGTTGGGGTGGAGGAAGGTGGGGAAAAGGCCCCGCTGCCTGAATTTAATAAGTCATGTTCTCATAGAATTAACATTTTTATCTCTTTCTCTGCCTAAATCTTCATCTTTCAGATCATTCATGATATTTTCTGCCAGGTTTCTAAACAAAGTAAAGAAAACTGTAGCCTTTCTCCACTTCTTCCCTCTGTTCCTACTCTTGAACATCCCTATAGAAATCCAGAGGAATAAAATCAAGCTGGCCTGTCAAATTCAGAAATGAAGACTCCAAAGATGGAGTTCCCCCAATCCTGACAAAACCCTTCCCTACGTCTGCTTGTGTATCATAAGCTGAAAAAAATTGAATAAAGGTTTCCCACAAAGGGATTGTTCATCCTGTCTCACAAGTCTTCTGAGAGTAACTGTGAAATTAAAACACAAAACCAATTTATTTCCACAGAAATACTAAGTATTACTAAACCTTGGGAAAACATAGTGTTCATTTTGATATATAAATGTATGTGACCAAATCTGCCCAGGATGTTCAGTAGTACCTTCTTCATATATCTGACCATGCATACACTGCGAAAGTCATCATCAACATCTACAGGTGCACAAGCTTTAGTTTAGGCACCCACATCAGGAGGGGTTTGGGTATCCCTGTATCGTTTCAGCCTACTCAAACCCTCAGTAGCTTCCAGCCCAGCTGTCAAGCCACACCACAGCTGCTACAACTGTAGAATCACAGAATGCTTTGGATTGGAAGGGACCTTTGCAGGTCATCTAGTCCACCCAGCCCCCAGCAGAAGCAGGGACATGTTGAACTAGATCAAGTTGCTTAGAGCCCCATCCAGCCTGACCTTGAATGCTTCCAAGGATGGGGCATCCACTACCTTCCTGGGCAACCTGTTCCAGCATTTTACCACCCGCTTTCTTCCTTATATCCAGTTGGAATCTACCCTCCCTTAGCCCATCCAGGAGAATACTCTCAGCACCTTCCCGTCCACAGGAGAGGGGATGCTATCAACATCAACCCCTGCCAAACTACACCATGGAGACCTGAGTGGGGACTGTTTTTCAGACACCCATGTGTCCCCAACACCCCCGAGTGGCTGTCCCTCTTCCTCCAGACAAGGACAGCCCTGGGGGGAGAATGTGCAGCCCATGGGGAGAAGATCCACAGCCCTGGGAGCAAGGAGGGACACCCCTGAGGGGAATATGGACAGCCATTTGGGTGGGTTCGGACAGCCCTGGGAACAAGGATGGACAGTCCTGGGGGTGATTTTGCTCAGCTCTGGGCATGAGGCTGGACAGTCCTTTGGGGTCACGTATGGACAGCCCTCGGGTTGAGGCTGGACAGTACTGGGGACAAAGCTGAACAGCCCTCTGGGGTCAAGTCTGGACAGCCCTTAGAGGGGGCGTTGTTGGTGCCCCTCAGTGGATGCTGCTGGTGATGAGTTTGTGATCCATCCACTCACCTGCCAGTCGCCCTGCACTATGTGCAGGGCAAGCTCGCCTGGGACCAATCCCTGACAAGGGTGGCACTGCAATGAATGCTGCCCACACACAGAGTATCTTTTGTTTAAGGTTGTGACAAATAAATCCTTTTCCTGCACACTCTCCCCTTCCCTTTCAGCTCCATGCAAACAGCATGTGTGTCGGGGACAGAGAGGGGCACTCAACTGTGCTACCAAGGGCAATAAGCATCTAGGAGGCAGAGAAGAGGTGAAAGAATTTGAAGGTAGGGATAAGGACTGTGTCTTGCACAGCACCCTGAAGAGATGGGCAGACATCTTTTTCAGCTATAGTTTTAAAAATGATTGAGTTAAAGTACCTGAGTGCCTGCCACATGCAAGTGATGTGTCTGAAAAATAGGTTTATAGCCAGCAACTTTCAGTGTCAAAATTATTCCAGGAACAGACCTTCACTGAAAGAATGAAAGTGAAATATCAGCAGCATTGATTCTCTTGCTTGTTGTTGTCTGTTTTTTTTTTAACTCACACATATATAGGAAGTTTAGAAATGGGAGGGGACATCTCTCCAGTGCTCTGGAAGATCTATGCAAGGAGCAAGGACTGAACAGCATAGGAAGTTTGGGCTTCTATTCAATGCATGCAATATAGCACAGAATGGGAGAGAAAACAGAAGTGGCCCCTGCCAGTGCAGAGCTCCAGCCTTCAGTATCTGTGCTACATCTTGCAGTAAGAATATGCATATGGCTAGTTATGAGTTTGACAGAATAGGATTCACAGTTTGTTCTGAGGAGGGGCAGAAATCATGGGTTAAGAAAGAAAGGACCCTAGCACTAATGGGTTTGCATTTCAGAAATATTTCAGTCTCATTTTAAGATACCCACGCAGCTCAGACTAGGCTGTGGGAATAGTGACAGTGCAGCTTTGGAGTCAAAACTTGGAAAAGGTCCAGGAAAAAAAGTGAGGGACCACCTCTTGGTTCTGCTGCCCTAAACTTGCACTGACTTCTCTAGGGCCAGAATTTCACCCTGGTTTTGATCATGAATAATGGAAATGGCAACAGGCAATGTATACATATGATGTAAGTCTAGAAGAGTTAGAAGCATTTGTGATTTATGGTGTAATTAAGAGCATTAGGAGAAAATTTTCCATAGGGAAAGGTTATTCTATAATTACCCTCTCTGCAGTCTTTTTGTCTTCCCTTGAAACACCTGGAATCAGACAGTCTTAAAGACAAGGCACTGGATTCACAGGCTGTGCTGGAGTAGCCATAATAATTAACAGAGTAAGGCAAATTCTTTTCTATTTCATTCCTATTTGATATTAAAATGTGCTGTTAGGAAAGGCCATTATTGTTTGATAAATATTTTCTTTTTTCCTAACCCTAGTTCACTATTATCAGTCACCTCCTAACATATATGAGGAAAGTTTATAACACAGAGGAATATTTCCTGAAAAAAAAACTGAATAGCATTTCCTAAGAAATTTTGCCTTTTTCTAAGGCTCAATTGCCTTTGAATGAGCTCTGTTTAAGCTGCCAAGGGCTTGACATCAGATGAAAAAGCAATGGAGGTGTGACTGTTAATGGCTAAAGGCGAGGCTGCATGCAGCCCAAGGAAGAGTTCCATATGAAGTTTGGGGATTCTAGATGCCACCTACAGGATTATCCTTTTTGTTGTGTTTCCAGCTGCTTTTCCTCAGAAAAAGTGCTTTCCCACCTTTCCCAATCCCAGCAGGGAGTGAGGAGCATCTACTGGTCACCTACTAGCTTTGCTTTTGTTGGCATCTGAGTACTGAAGGCTCATGCTGAACAAACTACGCAGCGTGGTGTCATACTGCCAGAAGGACCTGGCTGAGGCCTTGGAGGCACTTTAGTCCCATCAGCCCTAATGATCAGCCACAGATAGTGTCCCAGACTAAACAGGGCTACTCTCCTCCTCATCCTAGAGCTCCATGGGAGACGTCAGCTTCCAGAGAACCACACCCAATATTTGGAGATAAATCACTAGATGAGCAACCCAGACCTAGCACTCTGGTTTAATTAACTGCAGCTGGGGGCCATGCACTTCAGAGCTGCTAAGAGCAAGGAAAAAGATTTACAAGCAGATGCGGGAGCCAATCCGCCTCTTTGGACCTCTGCCATCAGTGTGCTATCGGCTTCAGAACTGACATATATTTTCCACATAGGAGGACATAACCATATCTCTCAATATCTGTATTTTCTACAGTAGGCTATGCACAGAACCATCTATATGCCAACTCTGGTGGCGCAACCTCTCCCTCTAGGTCACTCTGCAATCTTAGGTTAAGCCATGCATGTCTTGGGAGAAAACTTCCGTTGTGTTTTTGTCTTGGTGCAGTGAACTGAGACAAGAGCTGTGACGGTTAGGCGCGCCCTGACCATATCTGGAAGTCCTGTTGCATGGATTGTAGCCAGAACTGAATGGTACCAGAACTGTACAGGCTGGAAAGTACTGGAATTGTACAGTTGGTAGAAAGCACCATGGTTACTTAACATGAGTTGCATCCAGAATGGAAAAATACTGACCAAAGTCAGTCATCTCACAGTCCTGTAAATGGTAATTTGTGAGACCCTTGGAGCTCTTCTGAATCACAGTGGGCTGTGGCCAACACCTCCCCCTGAGCTGGGATACCTCTCTGGGTAGGATTTTGTAAGGGTCGTCCACTAACAGAAGCTGATGAAGTCAGATTTTGCAAGGATTCAAAGATCATCTTTTACCAAATCCAGTGAAGGATAAGGGTAAAGTCAGATTTCTCAAGGCTCAACAATTGGCTATTGAGGAATGTTGGTGCATTAAGAGTGAGTAATTCACTAAGCTTGAGATAAGGGGAATTTTTATCACAGGTTAACCTCTGTGTGTCTGGATATTTATGTGTCTTCATATGTGTGTGATTTGATTTAGGAAAACCTGCAATAAGTCTTGTGTGAATCTTGCCATTCTTGGATCTTCCTTTAAGTTGCTATTTCGATTCTAGTAAATTCCATTGGATCCTTTGTTAAACTGGCACTTTTACAACATCTTATTAAACCCACTTTTGCTGATACCTTTGACAATGGTTCTTTAAACAATCTAAGTTGCACTTCCATGACATCAGCACTGTCCTGTTGCTGACAAGCTCTTGATACCGGAGCCACTAAGTGACATTCTCAGAGTAGGCACTTAGGGTGTGATTGCAAGGGGAAGCTCAGAGTTCACACGGATTAGATATAACCCTGCAAAGATAATATGGGTTGTGATTATTCACGTTGCATCTCGGTTTGTGTCTGCTACAGCTGAAGCACCCTCTAGGATTTGGAGACCAAGCCCAAAGCTTGAGATTCTGCAGGACCTCTGCTGCTCTGGCTGTCTGTGTGATCTCTGGATAAACCACCAGTTGACCTCAGCTCTGTCCCCAAACTCTTTATGACCTTCAGAATTCAATAGTGCAACTAACCCAGAATTTGGCAGTTTTCTAATGTTCCTCTGATGTTTCTTATTAGCCCGTCTCTACTATGCATCTCAGCTTGTGAGAGGGACTGAGTTTTATGGATACAAAGAAAGAATTAAATAACATTTTCAAGCTCTTCCAAAAATTAAAAACCTGGTGCAGAAATTAGTGGGTGAATGTATTTGGAATATTTATGCCCTCCCAGGCCTATGAAATCTGCAAAATGCTTGATTTTTCTCTTCTGTCTTGCTATGTCCCCTTCTTACCTCCCAGAGGAGGTCACAAACCCGGGCTCTTCTGTTCCCACACCAGCCTGCCAAATGGGAAATCCCCCTAATGATGCTGGCATGGGATTTGCCATTGTAGGAAAGAATGGTTTTGTCTGTGACTGGGACCATTTCTCAATCAATTCCTTCAAGAAAAGAGAATTAAAACATCAGACAAGAAACAGGTGATTGCTCTGAACATCTTTAGCTTCCAACTAGGCTGACACTGCAGAACAAATGGTGATAGGAGTAGTCAGGAAAGAGATACCACCTCCACTGCAAAATTAAATAAGTTTTCTGTACTTCACGCGTTGTCTTCAACCTTCACTGTTCTGAAAGTTTTCCTTTTCAGGCCCTTCCCTTTGTTTAGGGTGATAATCATGGTTGTTTTCCCTAAGTACCACTTCTGTGCTTTTTATCTTTTGCTGCACTACCACAAGGGACCTTGTCCACTTCCTTATGTGTCTCTTTGCCCTTAAGGCAATTCCTCACTCAGTGTGAACTGAAATAAGGATGCATAAAAGAGGTGAGGGTATTTCACCTCTCCCCATCCTTCTGTAGACACATCCTATGGATGGGAATTCTCACTCTGGACTGGAGATCAGGATAGATTTCCTGCTGGAAGGCTGGAAGATGCTCAGGGACCCCTGCAGCACTTGAACTGCCCCTTGAACAAAGAGGACAAGAGTCCCCACTTTGACCAGGTGACTGAGAATCTCAAAACTTCCAAGACCAGAGGGGGCAAGAAGATCTCGGAGGGAAAGAAAAGAAGACAGATGTCTTTGACAGGTATGTGAAAATGTGGTGTGGTTCAGATGATCAAACCGGGTCACAGCAGCTGCTTAGAAATTCTCTGATGGGCCTGAAAGCCACTCTTGCTTCAAGAAAGTGCTACTTTGCAAAGAAGTATCTGCAAGAGGAGTCAGGCACACTCTAAATCAATGGGCATGTGGTTGTATTTTTCAAAGGTGCTGTGCCACAACACCCTTTCTGGTCTAGGGGATCTGTTTAGAACTTGTCACAGAGCAATAAAATAATGAGTGCTTCTTGCGGGAGGATAGTTGGTATAGTTAGGAGGGTTAGACATTTAAGAAGGCAATCTAAGATAAGTAGTGAGGTGATGTCTCAAGGAGGAACCCAGCAGGAAAACAAGGTTGCCCATCAGATGAGGGGGGTTTTTGGTCTTTTGCTTGCTTATATGTTTGGCCATGTGTACCCTTTCCCAAATGCAATAAGGAGCACAACTCTGCCAACTAGGCCTTAGGAGGAAGATCAGAAACCAGAGAAAGCATCCAGATCTCCTGCTAACTTCAGCTTAGATATTATACTCAGTGAAGCCATCCAACAATTTTAAGGGCAGATGGATCTTAAACTTGGTCAGGTGTCAGTCCTGCCTCTCACCAGGACTTGCCCTCAGGAGTGGGTTTTAGCACCCAGGAAAGAGCCTTATGTTTTTGTAAGTCTTCAGCATCCTACATGCTAATCCCTTCTGAAAATGTAGCCCATCTTTTTCTCTTCTCAATGGGATTTGAGCTTGTTTGAAAAAAAATCCCATATATTAGATTTCCCTTGAACATATTAAGAGTTTGGTTTATCCAAGACTGAGGTTTTCAAGATGAAGACCAAGGATTTTCTTTCAGGAATTTGATGTGAGACTCCAGCTTGAAATTGCCTAGAAGATAATTGAAGCTAAGGTTTCAGGAAACACTTTTATGAACAGCGGGGTTGATCTCAATAAGTCAGACAATAGACTAATTTGCTGTTTAAGGGTATGAAACTTAATTGCTAGCGAGAGGTTCATGAAGAGGTTGGAGATTAATGAAGAGTGGAATATTGCACACTGGAGTACAGAACAATGGTATTTAATGAGTGTTCTTTTATTCTCCAAAGCACTTTACAACCATTAACTAATTAACAGTATAATTTACAAGTAGGAGTACAGAAGTGTAATTCAGAGCAGAACATTGTGATGGTTTGAGGGAACTGCTGTTCAATTGTAAATCTCTTACTAGGTGTGTGGGAGTAAATTATGCAGATATTTCCAGGGGATATTTTTCTTCCCTTTTGTTTTCCCCAGGCAAGAAACATTTCATCAGGGAATGTGGAAACCAGAATACCATGCTACACAGTCTTAACATTTTCCCACATGTGTTTTCCTAAGAGAAAACACTTTAGTCTAACAACAGTACACTTCTCCCCAAGGAATCTGGGTGTGTGAGATAGACCAAGAAAATAGTTTGCAGTCTTTTCTTTGGTAAGGCTGGAGATCAGTCCCTCTCTCAATCCTTTTTTCACAGATACACACACACACATATCCATCCTCCATATTGCCAGCTGAAGGATGCTTTAGAAGTTTCCGTCTGGCTGCAGGAATGTTTTTCCTGTGGGCATAACTGAATTAATTGAGGCACAATGAGGGAAAGTCATAACTACTGATACAGTCTGACCCCATGCTTCCACCCATTCACTCATCTGCCATCCCATAATGAAAGTTTAGTTTAGGATTTGAATTTGAAGTTGGATTTTAACCAAGTTATCTGCATTCTGCTTTGGCCAACAAGGAACGTTGTAATGCTTTATATTAAGATACAGCAATATGCATTTAATTTAGACTTTCAAAGACAGCTGTGGCCCATTAAATAAATACATTAAAATATTAAAAAACACCCATGGGGTTTTGTGGACATTGGCACCTCCAGAGTGGAAGAAGCAGAAGTTTTCCCACTGTCTTTGACTTCTCAGGCACACAAAGAGCTCACCAGTACTAATGCAGATTTTTCCTTTTATCTCCAAACCCTTTTATGCAAATATACTCCATCTCCATTCTTTCCTTTTTGGTTGCAGACCCAGTCTGGTTCTTCTCTATTTTCTGGAACAACTCGGATTCCAAAGCATCTCAGATGCAGACTATAGGCCTTTTTTGCCTTTTCCTTTTTTTTTTAATTCAGTAGTCAAAGTTGGCAAACTATGCCAGCTCTTCACTCTTCTTCTTTTCCTTTTTTTTTTTTTTTTGGCTGGCCTCAGTCTGACACACTTAGATCTTGGCTCTCCTTGGAGATATTAAATGCATCTTTGCCTCCTTTGCAAAAGGTCAAAGAGAGAGAATTGGTAACAACTCCATGTTTTCAGTAGCTGCAGCAGATAGTTTATGGGAAGGGAAGGAAAGGAAAGCAGGTATTTGGATGGGTATATTTAACCAACAAAAAACTTTCCCTCCTAGGTCCCTGTGGCCAGGCTTTCCTACCTCTATCTAGAATTCTTCCCAGGTAGAAACAGGAATACAGACTAATAAAGTCCTTTCTGAACATTTTATCTATTAAGTATAATTCCTAATGCATTCTTTTTGCCAAAATAAAAAGGAGGATAGTTATATAGAAGTTTTTTAAATGAAAGAAGTAAGTAGTCAGGATTACATTTGGTAATGTAAGCTTTTTTAATCACTGCTGTTCCTTTCCTCTGCTGCTTCTCTGAGAGAATGCTGTGAGTTATAATAAAAGCAGTATTTGCTTTTCTACTGAGTTAGCTGTGCAAGATCCTTCCCAGAAGAAATCTTCTCTCCTCAAAATCATGTCCTGCTCCAAAAGTTTAACTTTAGCTCAAGTACTGCCGCACTCCGTTGCACTGTGCCATGCAGATGTATCTTTCCTTAAGGAAGCTATTTGCAAGAATCTCCTTGCACAAACTTGACTGTGAAAGCCTACAGAATTTCAGCTGTCCCACCAGTAATGTTCTGTATTGAAATTAATCCAAGACTTCATACTGACATGACAGTTGTTGCCAACTTGACTGTATAGAAACTTCAGATTTAAATGTGGAGCCCACATTCTCAGCTGAAATTGGAGTGAATTCATTAATATAAATGCAGGCAATTTACATGAGGTAAATCCCATGAGCTCTAAATATAAATAACAATCTATCTTCTATTTCACCTAATTGTGCCTTATTTACCTGAAAAAAAGTAAAAAAGTATGGTTTATTGGTTGGGTCTTTTGCAAGGCTGAGAAGCAGGAAAAGAACTCATAGGGAAACTCCTGTGTTCTAATCATGGTTCTGTAGTTAAGATTGATTCAAATTTGCACCTGAAACAAAAGATTCAGTCACACATATGTATGAAAATGTAGTGGGTGTTCTCTCCATGAGCCACAGTGCTTGCTCTCTGAGCAAAGGATTAGTTATAATTCAGTGACAGTGCAAGGTTTTATGAGTCCTCCATGAATGTGCAGTTTGATCTAATAAGCAGAAATAGAATACCCCATATATATATAGTTCTTCTGTCGTTCTTTTTACAGAGTATTTTAGTTATTTTTAAGGAGGAAAAAAATATTTCTGTCTGGAAGACACTGCAGCTGTGGATCTAAAAGTTGGAGTGAAATGTCACATTACTCAGCTTTCATAAGAGTGTCCAAAGTCTTTTTGATCTCAGCTGGATTAAAACCAGCACATTTCCTTTGTTTTACTTGGTATTACACAGCTTTATGCAGAAAACGCTGAAGGTATTAGTTTTGTTAATTCATGAGCTATCGAGAAGTCTAATGTACTTCTTTAATAAGAAATTGAGATTTGAGAGATTGCTTGACAAGCAGCCCTTACCAGTGTCTTAACCCTAATTCTGTTTATGTGTTGTTCACCAGATGATTGGGGAAAAAAGTGAGTCAAAATGAATATGCAAACTGCTGCAAAGAAGACAACTTCTTGAAGGCAAGCACAGAATTGCTGTGCATGGGAGAGGTTGGAAACATCTGCCAAGCTTCCTCAACATTCAAAAACCAGGTGTGCAGGCTACGGATACTTAAGGGCATCCCACAGAGATGTGTTCTTGACAGCAGCAGCAAAAACAGGAAAAACTTTCATTCAGATGGGGTTAAGCCAAATAAACTGGAATCACTTTGTTGAGAAATTACTGGCTATATAAACCACTGATAAGCAAGTCTGAACATCACAGAAGATGGCTAAGGCTAGCAGTTTAGCATTGTACATGAGGAAGTGGTAAACAGTTAAAACAACTATATATGTAATGATATGCTTGGATGAGTCAGTGTGCAGTTGGGGTCTTTGATATTGTCCATCTTTACATACCCCTTTGCTTTTAGCAAGGACAGCTCACTGAGTTTCACCATGGACCTGGGGATATTAATTGACAGTTGACATAACATGAGCCAGCAGTGAGTCCAGGTGACCAAGATGGCCAATGGCATCTTGGCTTGTATCAGATACGGCATGATCAGCAGGTCCAGGGAGGTTTTTCTCCCTCTGTACCCAACACTGGTGAGACCACTCCTCAAATACTGTGTTCAATTCTGGACCTCTCACTATGAGAAGGATGCTGAGACTCTGGAGAGTGTCCAGAAAAGAGTGACTAAGCTGGTGAAGGAGCTGAGGAACAAGTCTTATGAGGAGCATCTGAGGGAGCTGGGGTTGTTTTAGTCTGGAGAAGAGGAAGCTGAGGGGACACTTTATCACTGCCTACAACCACCTGAAAGGAGGTTGTGGAGAGGAGGGAGCTGACCTCTTCTCCCAAGTGACAGGGGACAAGAGAGAATGGCCTCAAGTTGCACCAGGGGAGGTTCAAATTGGACATTAGGAAAAAAATTTTCACCAAAAGGGTCATCAGGCACTGGCAGAGGCTGCCAGAGAGGTGATTGATTCACCTTCAGGTATTTAAAAGATGAGTAGATTAGATACTTAAGGATATGCTTTAGTGGCAGATAGATATGGTTGGACACGATGATCTCAAAGGTCTTACCAACTTGGTGATTCTCTCCTTCTATGACACACTAGAACCAATTCCCACCTCTTTCTGTGTGTTTTTTTCATCAGATACAGAGTTTTGTTCTTGCAGCTATTCAGGGCATAAGTAATAGCACTAGATTGCAAACGCTGGGTCAATGGAGAAAACTCAAATTATTGGAGAATGTTTCCATTTCTATCAGCAGCCATTTTAGCCCTGTATATCTGCCCCAAACACAAGGATTTCATTGTAACAGGGAGAGATTTTTGGATACTTTCATGTATTTTTCATTCCTGTTCTCATCTGGGCCAAATCCAGCCTTTATTCTAGGTATATGAGTTTTCACAGTGAAAACAAAGAATAAATTTGCTATGCGATTGTCTACAGAGTTTTAAAATGCCAGCTCCTTCTAAGAACATAGTAAGAATGAGGGAGATTGTTTAGTTGACATGTTATGCTTTTTATTCATACTACTAATCTTTCTATAAGATGCAAAAAGGCATTAATAACACGGAAATGTCACAGAATCACAGAACAACCAGGTTGGAAGGGACCCATCAGATCTTCTAGTCCAACCATTCCTATCTAACACTAAACCAAGTCCCTCAATACCTCATCCACCCGTGTCTTAAACACCTCCAGGGAAGGGGAATCAACCACCTCCCTGGGCAGCCTATTCCAATGCCCAATGACCCTCTGTGTGAAAAACCTCCTCCTAATCTCCAACCTAAATATACCCTGGCGGAGATCTTGGTGTTGTATAGACTACTTTTCTATGGCATTTGTTATGCTTTTCCAACACCTACTTTTTATTTTACTTTTTTATTCCCCTGACAACTTGGGATAATAGAGATTTGCAACACTAATCAGCATGTAAGCTAGAAAAAAACCTATAAAATGTATGCACTAAGTGACACTCCTGCGTATGGCCTTCAGATGCACACAACTTTTAGTGAACTTGTCTGGAAAGAACTCTGTAAATATCGGGGTTTTAGAACAACATGATGATGGACCACTGCTCTTTGTCTCAAATCTTAACAAACTAAGCTTTCTCTTGGGAGGGTAAAAATTAACATGCACATGTATGTGTGCCAAGTATACACATGAGAAGTGATGTGTCTGTCATACACCCTGCATTACATGCCATATCAGGAGACTAGTGTGATTCTTTTTCCCCATTAAGAGCTACAAGTGTTTGGACACAAATAAGTGTTGATTTTCCCCCTGATGGTACAAGACAGTAATTTTAGTCTGTTTCTGTATGCCGAGATAAAGATCATAGAATCATAGAATCTCTAGGTTGGAAAAGACCCACTGGATCATCAAGTCCAACCATTCCTACCAGTCTCTAAACCATGCCCATCATGTACATCATCCACCTGCTCCTTAAACACCTTCAGGGAAGGTGACTCAACCACCTCCCTGGGCAGCCTGTGCCAGTGCCTAACTACCCTTTCTGTGAAAATTTTTTTTCATTATGTCAAGCCTGAACCTCCCCTGGTGGAGCTTGAGGCCATTCCTCTTGTCCCGTCCCCTGTCACGTGAGAGAATAGGCCAGCTCCCTCCTCGCCACAACCTCCCTTCAGGTAGTTCTAGAGAGCAATAAGGTCTCCCCTCAGTCTCCTCTTCTCCAGGCTAAACAACCCCAGCTCTCTCAGTCACTCCTCATAGGGTCTGTTCTCCAGCCCCTTCACCAGTTTCGTTGCTCTTCTCTGGACTCTCTCCAGAGCCTCAACATCCTTCTTATAGTGAGAGGACCAGAACTGAACACAGTATTCGAGGTGTGATCTCAACAGTGCTGAGTACAGAGGGAGAATAACCTCCCTGGACCTGCTGGTCACACTGTTTCTGATCCAAGCCAGGATGCCATTAGCCTTCTTGGCCACCTGGGCACACTGCTGGCTTATGTTCATTTGACTGTCAACCAACACCCCCAAGACCCTCTCCTCCCGGCAGCTTTCTAGACAGACTTCTCCCAATCTGTAGCACTGCACAGGGTTGTTGTGACCCAAGTGCAGGACCCGGTATTTGGCCATGTTAAATCTCATGCCATTAGACTCCATCCAGCAGTCCAGCCTGTTCAGATCCCTTTGCAGAGCCTACCTACCCTCCAGCAGATCGACAATTCCACCCAGCTTAGTGTCATCCGCAAACTTGCTAAGGGTGCACTCGATGCCTTCATCCAGGTCATTGATAAAGACATTGAACAGTGCTGGACCCAGCACTGAGCCCCAGGAAACACCACTTGTAACTGGCCTCCAGATGAAGTAAACTCCATTTCCCACCACCTTCTGGGTCCAGCCATCTAACCAGTTTTCCACCCAGGAGAGTGTGCGCCTGTCCAGGCCAGAGTGTGCCAGTTTGCGTAGCAGAATGCTGTGAGAAACTGTGTCAAAGGCTTTACTAAAGTCCACAAAGACCACATCCACAGCCTTTCCCTCATCCAAGAGTGAAAGTTGTTCAAAGATATGTGGATAATTGTGTGGTTGTATCCTGTTTCCACCTGCAAAAAAGAGATATTTGGTACAATTTTCTCTCTTGAATTTTTGATTTATTTAGGAGCAAACCTTGCTCCAGCTGATGTAAAAGGAAGCTATAACACAAGTGAAATAGAATAAGGGGTAACTTCACATTACATGCTTGCAGAGCCTTCAGTGTGTTTGTGGGCCACGTCTGTCCATTATATGCTTTTCAGCGTGCTGAGATGTAGCCTAAAGGTGCGGGACTGGGCTTTTTGTATGTTTAGGTTTATTTTTAAACTTCAACTAGAACTGGTGGAACTGTGTTTCTTATTAAGAAAAATTGCATAACTGTTTCTGTTTCTATGTGTGTTTGTGAATTTAAAGCAGACCAATGACACTGTGCACCTTTGAGGTTTGTACCAAGGTTTTTTGCAGAATTACTTTATTACCAGGATGCCACAAGCTGTGCATACACAGCCTAAAGTGTAGCATGCATGAGGTTGTCATGAAACAGCAGAGTCTTTCTTCTTTCAAGAGGAAAAAGGATGCTTCTCTTTATTGGGAGAAATAATGACTGTAAATGTACTGATGTCCCAAAGAAACAGTAAGGGATCATGAGGGGGGTTGTATTATTACCAAAACATCTCAGTGCTTGAGTGTACATTTAAAAGAATTATCTGCCTTAAATACTTAGTAATTGGGACTCTAATATATCATAGGAATTTGTAAAACAATTGTTTAAATTATCAGCAACAGGTTTTGGATACCAATGCAGATAGTGGCCTTGGAGTGGAATTTTGATATATTCAAAGTGAAAGGTAGAGACCATGGCTGAACATTTTGCCTGTCAGTGTTTCTAGCATCTTAATAAGCTGTGATTGTGAATGGAAACTCAGTGCTAGTGTAGGAAAGAGTTTTCTGATGATTAGACAAGGTGATTTCTTTTTGCTTACTGATTATACATTTGTTAATGGTTTTTTTTTTTGAAATGGCAGACTTGCAGATGAAGTTAATACAGTAATACAGAAGAAGGCAGAGGAGTGGAAAATACCTTTTTCATACTAATGTTTGCAATGGGAAATTCATATACATCTACTAGAGGATGTAATTGTGCTTCGTCTACTCTATATTACATCTCACTGATCTGTGGTGGAAGCACTCTCATTTACACCAGAAGAGAAGGAGGGCTGAGATGTTTTGCACTAGTCTTTTTACTTTACAGAGTAAATGGTCAAGCAGCTAAACCCTGTTAAGCCATGCATTGTCTCCTTTCTACATATATAGGTTTAAAATATAAAGGAAAAAAATAGCTTCTGCTCTATTCTTGTGTGTGAGGCAGCCAAAAGTAACAAGAAACCTCTGATTAATGTCTGAGCTTCATCCTCACAAAGGTAGATAAAGTATATATGTGTTTCATTACCATGCTGATGAAGGAACAGTAAACTATGGAATATTTCTTAAATGTGTTCAACTTGTGAATCACACTTCCTTCTTTAACATGGTTTGCACCAGGGGTTATGTTAGTATGTAGCAAAGCTGCAATATAGTGAGTGGGTCTAAAACATTCCCATTCTTTAAATGAGGCAGCAGTCCTGATTGAAAAAGCCATACGCTGAAGCTTAATCTGCTTCATTCCTTGGCATAAACAGTTTGTTGAATCTACCAAGCCTAATCCTGTAACAAAGCTGTTCAGGTTTTGTTTGCTGACCTGTGAGTCTGATGAGCTGCACGGTTCTATTGCTGCCTATCAAAACTCAAAGCAGTACATTCTCATAATGAGAAGCAAGGTGATGTGTTCAGAATTTGGGCACTAAAGATGAGGTAGCAGTACTGGTCTACGGTCTTGTGCAGCTATGAGAGGATCACACAACAGAAGGGAGACTGCAACGGGAGTCCACAATGTCCTGTACCCTTGGCATGCTGGTAAATAGGTACAACTACATTGACCTGAGCCCTCCTTCTTCCCCTTTTGTGAATATAAGCTGCATGTGTGATTCAACAGCCATAACCTACCTTCCACTGACACCGCAGTGTGACCAGCATATGTGCTAGGGAAATCAGTTGTTCAAATGTCTTCCATCCAAGATAAATGTGTCCCATGTGCAACACAACCTGAGCTGAAAATGGGACAGAGTAAGTTCCAGGGCACTTGTTTTATACTTTGTACGAATGTGGAAATAATCTCTCAGAGATGAATTATTTCATTAAATTCCTTTCAGCAGCAACTCAAGAAGGTTGCTTCACGTCAGTGGAAAAGCTGGGAAAAGGGATTCTCCATGTGCTTTTAGTTATTTTCAGGGCAGTGCAAGTACAGCAAGCTCTTCTACTTAAAGCAACTCCTCTGCAAACTGTTCTGAAATACCCTTCTGTAGGATACTTTCCTGTAGAAGCTCTCAATTTGCTATGGTAGATGCTTTATTATTTTACCATTATCCCTTGGATCCTTGATAACAGGCTTTGAGGGTGGATCTTAATATTACAGAAGTGTTTGTCTGGAAAGGAACCCTGAATGTAACTTACTCCATCCACTTGTGCCAAAGCAGGACCAGGACACGTTATTTCAAAGCCTGTGAACTGTTGTGAGAAATTATTTGCTCTGCTTACGTGGCAAATCTTAGGGGTTGCTAGAGTCAACAACATTCCTCCCGAGATTCAGAGCCTCTTCATTATACAAGGTGCTTTCTTTCAGGTATTCATTTTGCTTTGGTTGCAAAGCTGTTGATGCAGTTGAATGCCACATAAGCTGGTGTGTTGAAATATTTGTTTGTCAAATGTGGATATTTGTAATGTGATCAATAAATACTGGTACATAAGTATGTTTTAATAGCAAAAGAAATTGATTTTTATTCCTTTTAGGCAGGTTATTCTTGTTTTGTTTCTGTGCTGCTCTGACCTGGCTTCTTTACACTGATTGTAGAATCATAGAATGATTTTGGGATGGGAGGACCCTTAAAGATCATTCATCCAGTTCCAAGCTCCCTGCCATGGGCAGGGACACCTTCCACAAGATCAGGCTGCTCAAAGACTCATCCAACCTGGCTTGAACACCTCCAGGGATGTGGCATCCATGACTTCTCTGGACAACAGGTTCCAGTGCCTCACCACCCTCACATTAAAAAATTTCTTCCTAATATCTAATCTAAATCTCCCCTCTTTCATTTTAAAATTGCTACCCCTCATCCTGTCCCTGCACTCCTTGACATCCTGTCCCTGCTCCTCCCTAGCTTTCCTGTAGGCCCCCTTTAAGCACTGGAAGGCTGCTATCAGGTCTACTCAGAGTCTTCTCTAGGCTACAAACCAAACTCTTTTCAGCCTGTCCTTATATAGGAAGTGCTCCAGCCCTCAGATTATCTTCATGGCCCTCCTCCGTTGAAGACTCCAGAACTGGACACTATAGTCCATGTGGGGTTTCATGAGAGCACGGTAGAGCGGGAGAATCCCCTACTTCACCCTGCTGGTCACACTTCTTTTGATGCAGCCCAGGATATGGTTGGCTTTCTGGGCTGCAAGCACACATTGCTTGTTCATGTTGAGCTTCTCATCCACCAGCACCCCCAAGTCCTCCTCAGGACTACTCTCAATCCATTCTCTGTCCATCCTTTACTTGTGCTTGGGATTTCTTTGACACAGGTTCAGGACCTTGCACCTGCCCTTGATGAACTTCATGAGGTTCACACAGGCCCACCTCTCAAGGCCCACCTCTCTTCTGGGTAGCATTCTTTCCCTCCAGCATGTCGACAGCTTTGTGTCATCAACAAACTTGCTGAGGGTGCCCTCAACCCCACTGTCCATGTCTCTGACAAAGATGTTAAACAACATTGGTCGCAAGACCAACCCCTGCAAAATGTGTCACATCACCAGTCTCTACTTGAGCACTGAGCCATTGACCTCAAATCTTTGAGTGCAACCATCCAGCTAATTCCTTATCCACCAAGTGGTGCATCCATCAAATCCCTGTCTCTCCATTTTAGAGACAAAGATGTAATGTGGGATAGTGTTGAGTGCTTTGCACAAATCCGGATAGGTGATGTCAGTTATTCATACCTGATCCACTAATTCTGTCGCCACATTGTAGAAGGTCACAAAATTTGTAAGGCATCGTTTGCCTTTTAGTGAAGCCATGATGGCTGTCACCTTAATTTCCATGTTCCTCAGCAGAGTTTCCAGGAGGATCTGCTCCATGATCCTGCCAGGCACAGAGGTGAGACTGACCAGCCTGTAGTACCCTGGGTCTTCCTTATTTTCTTTTTTAAAAAATGGGGATATTTTTCCCCTTTTCCAGTCAGTGAGAACTTCAACAGACTGCCATGACTTCTCAAATATGATGGATAGTGGCACAGCAACTTCATCCACCAGTTCCCTCAGGACCTGCACATGCATTTCATCAAGTTCCATGGATTTGTTCACCTTCAGGTTCTTTAGATGGTCTTGCACCTGATCTTCTCCTACAATGGATATTTCTTCATTCTCCTGGTCCCTGCCTTTGCCTTCTGTGACTTTGGCAGCTGGCTTGAAGCCTTGCCAGTGAAGACTGAGGCAAAAAAGTTGTCAAATACCTCGGCCTTCTCCATATTCTGGGAAACCAGGTCTCCCATTTCCTTCCAGAGAAGGCCTATATTCTTCCTAGTCTTCCTTTTAGCACTAATGTACCTATAGAAGCATTTCTTGTTGCCCTTGACATCCTTGGCCTGTCCCACTTTCTACAATTCATCTCTTCTGGTACACAAAATATTGGCTTGGGCTGTGGGGTAGTATAAGCCAAGCTGACCTACAGTGTAGAAAATATGTTTCTTGGGTGGATATTTCATGGTTTCCCATGGAGGTATCACAAACCATATAAGAGGAAACTGAACTGGAGGAGTTACTTAGGAACAGCACTTCTGAAAAAAAATACCAGATCAGGAGCTAAATATGGATTTAAAAGTCTGATTCTCTAGGTCCCTCTTTCAGATGATCTTTTCCAAAGCCATCCTTTCACTTATAAGGAGGTGTTGAGAAGTGGTGGATTCATATGATCAGCTGTGTTTATTGGTAGTAACTGTGACACTGCCCATCAGTCCCTTCTGTAAAGGCAAAGAGCATTCCAAAGCACTGAGTAGCTTCAGTGGTCAGGGGGTAAAACCAACACGTATGCACCTGATAAATAAATATTTTCCCCAGTGTGGTATAAACGTGATATTTCTTCCTGTGTAATTATGTCAGCAAGAGGCCAAAGACAGCAGTTTGTCCCCCTGCATTGCTGATGGGCCAAAGTAAACGGGCAGTTGGATAGGAGAGTCCTGGACAAGTGTTTTGTGCTGGCTGGGGACCTCTAGTGGTCTCTGAAACTTCAGTAGAGGATCCACATTCTAATTAAAAATATTTTCACACACAAAACCCTCACACATTCTCACAGCACAGCAGCAGGGAAGGAAAAAGAGAGAAAACACACAAAGATTAGTCTGGTGTTACGCTGCTGTAAATGAAGCCATTGTGGCAGGGGTGGTATAATTGGTCTACCAACTCATTTTCCTGAAAATTTAGGTGGTCCTCGGCAAGAAAAAAGTGGAGAAATGCTCTTCTGGTTCCATTGGAAAAGGGAAATTTAAAGGATAAGGGTGATGCATAAAGTTTGCTGCTGCTTTTAAAGAATCAAGTATATTGCACTTTAAAATCACAACTTTATATCGAGCAGAAAAACTTTATTACTAGCATTTTAAAAACATCATTACATATATATCCTTGGTGTTGGATCCATGTCACTAAGTGTGTGATGAACGAAATCTCTTTAAAATTCTGTGATAGGAAAATGCTCATTCTAATTGTTTTGGATCATCTGCATCCTGTGCTTGGTTACATGGGATAAGAGAGGCCATCTGTCCCTCTTCTTCCCAGTATGAGGCTGAAGAGCTGGTTTCATTGACAGAGCGCAGAGATCCTCCCAACCATGTGTTGTGTTAAGAAAATGTGTGTACCAAGGACCAGCCAACCTTTCTGACCTTACTAGTCATGTATCAGATTCTTTGTATGGCCAAGAACCACAAAATGTACAATTTGACAAGTCAAGGAAAGCAGTGAACTCCAGGAATAAATGGAAAACACCAGCAACACCCCTTTGCTCCCACCAGCCTGCTGGGGCATTGGTCTGGGTCCCAGAGCAGCACAGTGATACTGTTGTGGGCAGCAGCATCTGGCACTGCCTTCCCTCAAGGGAAACGAGGGACGCTATCTAAACCAGTGTCTTCTGCGAGTTGTATACAGCCTATTCATATACTACTGTCACAGTTGTGTAGACGGGTGTACAGAATCTTGCTAGCAATCTGGGAGTTTGTGGAACAGAATGTGTTGGGCTAAGAGAAGATGGACAGAGATGGAGATGCAGAATGGAGAGTCTTACATATATAAGGCACTTGAACCATGTTAAAAGAGCACTAAGATGTCTCCAGCTCCTGTCAAGCACAAGTTTACTTATGTTGAAGAAAAATTTGTGTGGTTCAGTGCATTTCTCTATGGTGTCAGAGTAAAACAGCTACAGTGAATTTTATTTTTTTCTTAAAATGTAGGTTATTTGAAAACATACATCAGTTATCAACTCACTTGTCTGGCTGCAGGATGGTGGGGACAGTGCTGGTCAGATAAAAGCAGTGGTGGGGGCAGCAGTCTATCTCCCCCTGCCTCCATGGCAAGCATCACCTTGGTTTCTCAGCGCAAAAAATGGCAAGAGAGTTATTAAGAACTGTATATCAGTGGAGATAAATAGTATATGGCACAGGTATATTAATCTACAGCTGCCCTTCCATGAATGTACCTGTTGCAGTGATATTGCGAAATATTTTTAAAATAAATTTCTAAAGGCAACAAAGCAGCACAGCACATTTCTTCAGTCACATTAAATGCATTGTTTAAATTCTTGTGGCTAGACAACTTGTCTTGTCCTTTAAAAAGAAAGAAGTCATACTAAACAGCAAAGCAGCACAAAAAGGCAGGGATGTAGGATTGAGAGACTATGGGGAATTTTTATCTTGCCTGCTGCAAATCAAGATCTGCCTTTCTACCTTTCCACAATCTTTCTCGCTTTGTTTTTCATGATTACCACAAAATCTTATTCTAAGATTCTCTCACGTGTTAAAATTAGATAACGCCTCTGGAAAATGGTGCCACAGTCTGGATAAATACAGTCATGCATAAAGTATTTTATGTAATGACAACTTTCATCCAACAAGACTCCAGGGAATAAATTAAAAATAAATCCATATATTTATTATTTAGGAAACAATAAAACATTTATACATATGTTGTTGTTTTTTATGTATATGGATCCATATACCTATCTATAAATTTATAAAGATACATATGCAGTTTCATCTTATATGCAAGGACCTTTTTGCACAATACAAATTAACCCTGTTCCAGAGACAAAATGGAGTAGCAGATGGGTAACACTTAACACTTGTATTGTCTTTTCTATACCAAGGAAGCAACACAAAGCTCTTCCTGAGAGAGGAGCCTTGCAAAGGGTGTATCAGATGCATGACAAGCTCACCAGGGACTGCCAAGGACCAGGCAATTTGGGAAATACCAGAGGCAACGTGGGATTTTACTGGTGGCCAGTGGCATTTGTTTGCATCTTGTCTCAAAAGACATCATGCCAGACTCATCAGAGATGACCACAGAGAATATCTGTGATGTTTTAGGGCCATGCTGTGATTTCCTTGTGTTACAGCACACTAGCTATCAGAGAAAGAGCTGGTTAAAAAAAGCACAGGCTGAAAGAATAACAGAATCGGGGTGTTCACATCTAAATTGTCCGGCCTGGAGAAGAACAGGGTCATTTGCCAGCACCAAAAAGCCTGGTAGTGTCAATTTCAACAACACATCTCCAATGACTGCAGTACTCCAGGCAGTGGTTCAGGAATGAGTAAAATTCAATAGACAGTACATGTTCACAGGCAAAAGAATACCTGATGAAAAAGGAACAAACCACTTGTCTGTAGCTATAGGTGCATCAGTGTCACCAGTGAAGAGGAGGTTTTGCGACACATCCCTGAATTCCACATGTTCATCCAGCCATGCACTTGCCATGGTGTCAAAAAGAAGAACATAATCTCTCCCAAGAGCAAATTGTTTACTATTTCCATGTCAGTCTGTAACTATCTTGCTATAATTTGACATGGGAAGTAAACATAATTCAGATTGCTGAATTATTAACCTCCTTGCCTCTGTAGCCTGTTTTGAGAACAAGATTCATGCTAGCGACTCAATAATATATGTGTATGCATTTTATAGGTCAGAATAAGCAGATACATCCATGCAGCCACAGAACTCATTGAATAACATCATTTGTATAAAATGCAAATCTTACTCATGCCATTTTTCAGTCCCCACCAGGGTGTTCCAGCAGCATGACCAGTGCTCAGAGGACTGCAGGATCCAGCAGCAACTTCGCAGTTCCAGATGCCACAATTTGCTTCAGCCCACTTCCAGTTTTTTTTTTCTTTTTTTTTTTTTAAATTCTCTTAGGGAACAATAATGAGGTCGTCTGATTGTTTCGAGAAGGTGAGTGTCTGAAAGAGAGGAAATGACAAAGCACCCAAGTTCTTGTTCTCACATAGCAAACTTTTGCAGTATGTTAGTTCGTTTTTTCTCTAAAAATCCCTGAAACTCAGGGGTTTATGCTAAGTGCAAATGAGCAGACTGCTCTGTCTTGCATATTTGTACATGAATCCAGCCCAGTGGAAAAAAAAAAAAAAGACTATTGAAGGCGTTGAGAAAGAAAAATCAGTGCATGGAAAGGGGCTTAATACATTCACAATGTTATTTAGCTCTAACAAAGAGCAGCAACCCCAGATGACCTTCTAGCTCCTGTCTCCACCCAAGTTCCTGGCCCCTGTTCAACGTCCTGGCAAAAGTTGCAGACATCCGCAACACAATGCCAAGTAGCTGTTTTGTCTGTAGATATGTAACAGAGATTAGCGGAGTGGTGGTGGGGAGCTGCTACACATAAACCAGCACCTCCAAACAGGGAGCTGGCATGCAATTCCCATTGCAAAGCCTTTTTCCCGGCAGTGGCAAATACCTCCTCAAGGTTTCAGTGGCTGGGTAAGAGAGAAAAATTTTCAGCTTCAGCTATGGAGGGGGTTATACACTCCCCTGCCAAGCCCCCTCCGAGGCAAGTCTTTCATGTCAGTGATTAACTCAATGAGACAGTGGCTCCATCGCCAGCATGAAGGATGGATTGAGCGCAGGGCCCATTACATCATACTTTTCTGATGTGCTCAGCCATGGAACACTGATTTGCCTCTGACTGCAAGCTAGCAAAACTGACACTTGAATGGAAAAGGGAATGTAACCCTGTGCACATGGCTTGTTAACACCTCCTGTGTGTGATCACTTTTAAAGAGATGTCTGAACTATGCCCAAATGGAAATGGCTTTTGTTTTCTCATAGTAGGCTTTAAAACAAAAAATTTATTTTGACTTTAAATAGAATTTTTTCCTCCCTTTTTCCACCAGTGTCAGGAAACAGTTCTTTCACACATTCAGAAATACAAATTATGATTGGCAGATCATTAGGATGCAGAAAAAGAGCATTTGAAAGAGATCCTGGAGGAGCAATCAAGGCAGATTAAAGGTTAGGCCCTGCATCTAGCCAGCCAATCTCCTTGAGTCACAGCCCCCAGCTCTCAGGATTTTGTTTGTATTTTTATCATAGAACAGGCTCAACCTGCAATTTCAGTAAAATGCAAAGTGGGAAGGGAAAAGTGCTGTACTCTCCTTCTCTGTCTTCTCCTCCTTCTCCTGATATATGAGGTATAAAGAAAACATCAACTATAAAATGCTTTGCTTCAGCATATGTTCATTATTATCGTTTTGTCCTTTTACCAAGGTCACTGTGACTGAGGACTGAGTGCAAAGGAAGCTTCTCCAAAACAACATGTTAATTCTGTATAAAGTGATATGTCCTTTTATATTTTATTTTATAGAATCTGTAATAATTATGCAATATAGTATTAAATTCTCATTGTGCTAACATGTTGGGTGAATTTAATAGCAGGCTGTCATGATAAATCAAGCAAGAGAGCATGAGGTCTCAGTTAAGCACACAGATTCAGTAAACACTTTGGATTTGTTAAGAGGGGCAGCCTACACTATCTGCCATGAGGCTTTGCTTCCTGGCCTAGCCAAGTTACAAAATTTGTCACTCAGGACCTTCACTGAGAAGCAGAAGAGCCCGAAGGCAGTAGCACTTTGAAAAATTTAATTTCTTTCCCCCTCTCAGAAAGCAGCTCCACGACTGATGACTGGATCCGATGCTTCATGGGATGGGAGACTTTCTATAGTGTATCAAAAATGCTTGGCGGAAACTTTGCTGTAATTATTTATGCTTTGTTCCTTTGACCAAATAAACAATATCTTATAAGAGGATAAAAAAATAAATAAAATATTTTCAGCGTTGGCCACTGGCTTGTAAATGGAAGAATGATTCACTTGGCTTTTCAGACTAAAAGTGTAAGTAAACAGAAAATCATAGTCTGAGGTCTATTTAAGAACAAGAGGAGCCAAGATGATATATGAGGGGGTTGTTCAGAGAGAGCAGCAAGCAGGCAGAGCTGCTCTCCTGCCCCCAGGCTCCTTTTCCTCCACCACTGGAACAAGTTAGGATTCATCTGGCAGTGCAGCTTGTGTGGGAGGATGCTGCATGTATACATTCTCTCTGGAAATAATTAACCAAGGTCAACATTGCTGGAGCCTTAGATGTGAAACTGTCAAAGAAAACACAAGCACTACAGAAAGCAGTGCTGGTAACTCAGTATGTGGGAAACCATCTATGGGTCAGAGATGAACCAAACCCCTCATATAGTAGTTTACTTCACTTAGACTGTCTGAGAAAAACTTCCTGCCCAAACAGCACAGCAAAGACAGGAAATGGAGATCCCAAAAAGCACGTGATCTTGCACTTATTGTAGAAAGAGACTTGAGACTCCAAACTATTGGTGGACAGTAGTTCTGCCTGCTCAGCTGAACTGTTGTTTGGGATGGTATCCAGCACATACATTGCTTGTGCAGCAGGAGAGCAAGCACAACCACTGCACTTTTACCTAAGAGATAGCAGCATTATAGTCTGGGGGGAAGTCACCTATATCTAGTTTGTAAGACACTCCTGAATCCTTTAAGGAGGAAGGTGACCATAAATTATTTCTATCCCACAATTGTAATTCCTGTCTTCATTTTTCTCTACAGTCCTTTTACAGCTGAAAACTCTTTTTCCTTTCCTCTTCTGAAAAGTAATTGCCTGTGTCTTTTTTCAACTAATAATGAAAATAACAAATGCATACTGGAGACTTGTAGAGAGCTGTGCTTGAGAGCACTGATATGTTGTGAAGATGACAGGGCGAGAGAAGAGACCTTTGGCTCTGATGAGACCCAGATGTCCCTTTCTGGATGTGTCCAGAAAAGTTACTATGTCAGGTCTTTGTTTAAATTGGGTCCCAGTACAGAGGGTATTTATTAGCATAACAAAGCTGCAATGGCCAAGAGAAGGAAAAGACGACTTGCCTAACATAAACAAATTGTGCAGCATAACCTGGTAGTACATAGGGCTCTATCATGGTATTGAATATCTCTCCTCATGCTGAGAGAAAGAGTCTTGACACAGGCGCCAGTAGGTCTGTAGAGCCATTGGTAGACAGCCAGGGCATACTATTTAATGGAAGGACATAATGAAATATGCCTTTATTTTTATTACTTTGTAATATTATTATGCAGCTGAAATAAATCACAAGTTATTTCTAGTGGGATTCAGTAACAAGCTACAAAAGCAGTGAGCTGTGGGGCTTGCTTCTCAAGCTCCCCGTAAGCAACCTATATTCTCTGCAAGGAACAAAACTTTTGCAGGAGGGTCAGCCCATGATCTTTTGCTCTTTCAATATTTATTAAATGCATTAATAAATAAGTTCAACTTCTTAAACTCCTGGAACCAAGTTCTAGGCTCCCGCCTCCCAAGTCTGCAGGCAAACATGGACTGCAGAGCACCTAGACAAAACTGAGCATCTCACTACTGATTCTACATCACCAATTCACTGGCCAAGGACTAGTATGTGCCAGAGGAGGAACAGGAGAATTTTGGTGCAGATCAAAGGTGTTTCAGCTATCTCACATGGTTCCTACCTGACTCACAGATCCCTTCCATAGATGAGCTGCATGTTCATCTATGTCATTAGCTGCAATGCAGCATCAGTGGACTGGAGAGGGAATTCGGTTCAATCTCCCACAACTGGATGGGTTGTCTTGAGGCATGCAGCACAGAAGTTAAAAAGGAGATGTAAAAATCTGTGACTGGACCTTTGCCAAACTGACCAATTGTCCTAAGAACACACTCCTCACTTCTGTACATCAGCAAGGATGCAGCCCATTGCTTGGTTTTAAATAGGATGAACACCCAAAGCTTTTCACACAGTCACTCGTTTTCTTATCTCCATCCAAGTAAAAACTTTGCGCTACAAAACATTTTGTATAAAAACTAGATATGCCAGTGGGAAGTTATTACCCATCAAACAATAATTTTAGCTTTACATATTTTGTGTTTGCTCTACTCACAGTCCACTCTGAAAGCACTCCTCAATGTGCAAGCTTTGCCTTGAACGTGTCTTTTCTTTTTTTTTTTCCTTTACACAAGCTCAGATTATTTCAGAGGGAGAGAGAACAGTAGACCATGATTTAGATACTACTACTGAAATACTAGCATTATTTGTGTATAGCAGCCATTAGTTCTTTCTTGTCACATTTAAGATGGCTTCTTATTTCTTTCTGTCAGGTAAATATTAACAGGAGGTTTATCATTAATCACCTCTGGGGTTTTGTAACAGTTTATATTATCCACATGAACAGTCTGTGTTGCAAAACTCCCTTTTTCACTGTTTAGATAGAAATTATCCGGAGTTTGAGTTTTAGCTAAGCTAAAGCCAAACAGAAACAGATAAGCTCTGCCCCAAATGGGAATCTCAAAACACATCAGTTTAAGTTCAGTTAAGATACAAGTATCACCTACTTGCATACTGAAATGTGTGTAGATCAGAGAGGCAAGTTACTACGCGTCAGGGTCAAGAAGAAACATTAACAGTATGATGTAGAATTTGAGGAGACCATTCACGTCAGCCATTGCATAAATCCAAAATAGCCCTTATGGCCTGCTCTTTTCTGCAGAATATTTGTATCACAGCCAAGCTTATTCTTACTGTGGCAAGGAGCAAAACCTGGACTCAAAAGCAGGTCTTTTCATTTGATGCACAAGTGTCACAAGGGAGACAAATTACTGTTCTTCCCAAGTTTCAGCCCCTAATCCTGTGAAAAGAACTTCTGTTTGTGAATAGAAATGAGCTGGAAGAAGAGCTCTACTATTTTGTAGTCAAAGGCTGGCTAATAACATGTTTTCTACAGAAGCAACATCCCCAATGACTTCCATGTGTTTCTGTGTGAGCAACCCATAGGTCCACTTCACTGTGCAGGTATGAGCAGCTGCAACAGTCACAGAATACAGGATCTGCTGAGAATTTCTTTATAAATGAAAAGCGATTTCAGAAGAGGTATCTCAGACTAACATGTGAAAGTGTGACGGTAAATCCAAGTCCAGCTGCTGTCTGGTTCTGCTACAGATCTCCCAGATCATCTTATCTAACCACCCTTCAGAGTATATCTCTTTCATACAGTCAAAGCAGTAGGAAACCATGTAGGAGAGAGGGGAGAGCTGAGTTTCAGACATAGCCACTCCAGCAGCTCACAAACATCAACACCATGAGAGAGCCTCCAAAATGATAGGTCCATAGGCAGAAATATTCATCATCGCCCACCAGCATAAGTTTCACAATTACGCTTTGTCATCTTTCTGAGGAGGAGGAGGATTCCCTCTATGTTTCTGATTATCTTTCAGCTCCTGTTTCTGAATGGGAGGAATGCCTCCTTACCATATCTTCCTTCTATCCCTCTGCACAAACACAAAACACAAAAACTTATTTGCATTTGGGATGTGGGTTACAGAGGGATTATGTTCATAAACCTATAGGGACCTGTGCTCCCAGGCCTGCCTCTTCAGAGCACTAATTCCCTCCTCCCTCTTTCGTCATGTTTGCCAGTGGAAAAAATTAGCAAACCCTATTTACAAATATTTTTGCCTCTTGGCCCTCTGCCTAATGCTGTGCTATTAAGGCTGTTGTTCCACTAAACAATTGCCAAATGTTTTTGCATGCATGCATTGGCTCACTTTTTAGTTCAGATATGCTTATTCCACCAATTACCACCCTTTACTTCATTCAAGGTGAATGCTCTAGATTTCAAGGTTGTTAGAAAATTTCCCCTTTATTAGTCCAGTCAAAAATACTATCCCAGCAACAATGGCTAAATTCCTCCACTAGGATGTTTTCCTTCAAACAGTGTTTCCATCCCAGATTCTTCTTTCATTCTAGAAAATATTCTGCTCGCATCGGAAGAGTATGCCCCAAAGCCTTACACTTAGATCAGATGAGGTTGAAGAGGCTGTAACCAGTGATAGCTCAGGGGAATTTGGGTACCTAATTCCAAAAACTCCTGGAGAAACATTTTCTCAGCTGGAACTTGATCCCAGAGACAAATAATCTCCATTTCCGCATGCCTGAAGATATCTGAGCAGCTTAGTGTCTAAGCTGAGTTACAATCAAGGAACAAAATATTTCTCCTTCTCTTTTCCCTGGGGCTCTTGACCTAGTAACCATTCTCAGAGCATATTTTTCAGGATTCTTCTCCCTCCAGAAGACTGTAGTAGTCAACACTTTCTTTTAAAGTATGAAGTATTGGTCCATGTTCACCTTCCCGCCTTCTTCCTTTTTCTTTACACCCCTGTTCTTTACACCATGTTCTATGACAAAGTGACTCTCCTAATGGATGAGGGAAAGATTGTGGATGTGGTCTTTGTGGACTTTAGTAAAGCCTTTGACACAGTTTCTCACAGCATTCTGCTACGCAAACTGTCAGCCTCTGGACTGGACAGGCAAACACACTCCTGAGTGGAAAACGGGTTGGATGGCCGGGCCCAGAGAGCAGTGGTAAATGATGTTAAATCCAGCTGGAGGTCAGTTACAAGTGGTGTTTCCTGGGGCTCAGTGCTGGGTCCAGCCCTGTTCAATGTCTTTATCAATGACCTGGATGAAGGCATTGAGTGCACCCTTAGCAAGTTTGCGGATGACACTAAGCTGGGTGGAAGTGTTGATCTGCTGGAGGGTAGGGAGGCTCTGCAAAGGGATCTGAACAGGCTGGACTGCTGGACAGAGACCAATGGGATGAGGTTTTACAAGGCCAAATGCCGAGTCCTGCACTTGAGGCACAACAATTCTGTGCAGTGCTACAGACTAGGGGAAGAGTGGCTAGAAAGCTGCCTGGAGGAGAAGGACTTGGGGGTGTTGTTTGACAGTGAATGAACATGAGCCAGCAGTGTGCCCAGGTGGCCAAGAAGGCCAATGACGTCTTGGCTTGTATCAGAAACAGTGTGGCCAACAGGTCCAGGGAAGTTATTCTGCCCCTATACTCTGCACTGGTGAGACCACACCGTTCTGGGTCCCTCACCTCAAGAAGGATGTTGAGCAGCAACGAAGCTGGTGAAGGGGCTGGAGAACAGGTCTTATGAGGAGTGACTGAGAGAGCTGGGGTTGTTTAGCCTGGAGAAATGGAGTCTGAGGAGACCTTATTGCTCTCTACAACTACCTGAAAGGAAGCTGTGGAGAGGAGGGTATTGGCCTCTTCTCCCAAGTGACAGGGGACAGGACAAGAGGGAATGGCCTCAAGCTCCACCAGGGAAGGTTCAGGCTTGACATTAAGAAATTTTTTTTTCACGGAAAGGGTCATTGGGCACTGGAACAGGCTGCCCAGGGATGTGGCTGATTCACCTTCCCTGGAGATGTTTCAAATTAGACAACTGGATGAGGCACTGAGGGGTATGGTTTAGTGATTGATAGGAATGGTTGAACTCTATGATCTGGTGGGTCTTTTCCATTCTAGTGATTCAATGATTCTGTTGATTAGCGCACTGGCCTAGGAAGACAGCTACTCACTTTCCTGCCCACTTTTGCCTCTCTCCATCTGCAGGGACTCAGTCTTCTAGGATGCCCTTAAAGGGCATCTGCCATCCAGCTGGGAACCAGATGTCCAGCTAGCCTTGTTCCTCATCACTTTTGCTGAACCTGGACCAGCATTGCTCAAGTGACTATATTACACATGCCCTGTTTGAAGGTTCACTGCCATAATGAATTATTTCTTTCTGCCTTTTCTAGTCAGCAGAGAAATCTCTCAGGTCTAGTGCCTGTACAGGCCCTTTTGATTAGGGGTTGACATGTTAGTGTCTGGCAAGCAGACAGCAAGAGTTATGCTACATGCATCGACACATGCCATCAACATTCAGAGCCCATGGATGGTATTACCTTTCTTTTGTACATCAGCTTTGCACTCAGACAAAATATGAACTGTATGTACAAATTATAACTACTCCAAAAAAATTTTAAAAAGGAAACTTCACAGGTCAGATGCTCATTCAGTCTTTTAATTTCTGTGCAAGTATACTCATGCTTCTGTGTATAGTGCTTAATCCCAAATGTAAGGGTGATAGTTTACTAGCATTTCAGCAGCAGTTGAAACATCCAGTGATAAATGGATGTTGAAGAGCAGTCAAAGAAAGCAAGTTTCATATCTGTAATTTCAAATGATAGCATGGGAAATGTGATTCTGAAACAACAAAAGAAAGATTTATGTCTCCAATGAAAACAGCTCCAACGTCAAATACAGCATAACTTCCCAGACAAGATAAAAACACAAGAATTATCTCCAGAAATTACTCACTGAAAAATTCTGAATAACAAATGCAGTTGAGAAAACCATTCAGACAGTTTGCAAATGGGAAAAGAAGGACATAACAGATTTATTAATCATTATGATTTATGTATCTAGTTTTACTAGCAATACTAGACAATAAATTAAAGCACAGCCAAAATTTCTTCCACACTACTTGGTCAATGAACTTCATTCTGTTCTGAGGTGCTGCTGGTTTTAGGTCAGTCTTGCCAAGCTCAGTGATATTTCTAGGGTCATGACATGCCGGCACACAAGATCCATATAGTCTTCACAAAGAGTATTCCAGCACTTGATTTCTTGTCTCTGCAGCTGAAAACTGGTGATATAGGAAATATGACTGGCACATGTAGTAATCACATTTCTTCCTTTGGTTTGTAAGCGTGTGTTTATATATATCACCACTGCCTTCCTACTCCTCCAGTGTGTTACCAGGTCCAACTATACCAATTTAACCTTACATCTGCCACAGGAGGAAGGGAACAAGTTAAAATGTACTCCTTTTTTTGGCTATTCAGTCATAGCAAGCTCTAAGGAACTGATCACACTTATCTAGATAAAGCCTTAGTTTTAGGAGTTGGACAAATATGTCTTTGCTCCTGAATTCCCCCCTTCTTGCCTGTCAGACACTAATGTGAATGCTCACCTTTACCAGAAGAATAGCAAAGCTTGTTGTCCAGGTGTGAATACAACCAGCAGGAATACTGTGATATGTGCAATTAAGCTGGATTCTTCTTGTGCTAGGCATTTCCTAAATGTCAACTTGACAAAAACCTATGCTGGGACAGGCTGTGTGGAGAAAGTCTGGAGGCAGAGCCATGAGGACTACTGAGCATGTTGGTCTTGACCATCTTATCCATCTGTTGAAACTTTGCTCCAGGACTGTGTCTCTAGCTAATCAGTGACAACTTAAGACATAAGTTTGTTATCTTCAGATTTATATAAGGAAAGTTTATGATGTTATAAGGGCCAGTGACAGTACACTGGAATTGGATAAGGTTTAAATGTTGCTTTAGAGTCACAGGAGTGCAAAGTCATCCAGTTCCCCTTTTTATTATATTTCCAGATCACACCACAAAGCCCTAAGTCTACAAGGATGAAGAACATTTTCAGAATATGTGTAAAATCTTCTTAGGTCTTGTATATCCACTCTGAAAGAAATACACTCATTTTTATCAGGGATTATAATCAAAACTTATTCTGTAACTAACTGTCCTAGCCTCTCCTGAGTTGTACCACGGTGACCAGCTGTCATTAGTGAAAAGGAAGCAAGCAGATATCCACTTTGCCAGCTCATTAACACCTTTCTATGGGTGCTGCCAGACCCTGCAAGCATCTCAGGCGAAGTCTTTGACACACCCAAGAAGCAGAATTTAACCTTCCTTATGACCTAATTGTGGCATCACCACAAATGAAGTCTTATAACTTAATGCCATAGGGCACTAAAGCAAGCCAGTTGGCTCATCCTTTGAATTTCAGTTCTTAATAAAATGACACTGACATGATTGTCCTGGCTGGAAATGGAGGTGACTTAATGCATTAAGAACTGGGTCAAGCTCTGTATCCTTTTTCCACCTCCATTCAAGCACTCTTCCTATCTCACTGGGGTAAATCCCAAACCTCTGTTATCCTCCCCATAGAGATAATATGGAGGACAAAAGGACAGATGGTCATTCAGACTAACTGGCTGGGAAGAAGTGCTATTAAAGATATTTTCATTTGACACCCCAGATCACACTGTGACTGTATACATGAATCTCCATCATCGACTGTTATCTGTGAAATCACAGAATCTTAAAATACTTTGGGTTGAAAGGAACCTTAAAGAACATCTAGTTCCAACCCCCCTGCAATAGGCAGAGACACCTCCCACTAGATCAGGCTACCCAAGGCTCCATCCAAGCTGGCCTTGAACACCTTCAGGGATGGGGCAGCCACAACTTCCCTGCACAACCTGTGCCAGAGACTCACCACTCTTATTGTGAAGAATTTCCTCCTTATGTCTAGTCTAAATCTGCCCCTCTCCAGTTTATGACCATTTACCCTAGTCACTACAAGCCTTTGTAAAATGTCCCTTCCCAGCTCTCTTGTAGGCCCCTCTCAGGTACTGGAAATGAAGTGACCACACTATTGCACCCCAGGTAGCTATACAGGTCAAAGATATATCACAGCACTAAAAGAGAATTGTGAAGTGCCTGCAATACATCAGCCTATAAAACACTTCCCACCAAATACAGCTCAAAAAAAAAATGTGAAGAGAAATTTGGAAGTTATTAATGACCATGATTGAAGCATTAAATCAGCTGGTTCTGGACTCATTTTTCAACGTTATTGTAATGTGGCTTCAGAAACAAGGAGACTGTATTGAATTAGTGCAAGCAGAAAATCAGTTCTTTGAAAAAAAAAAAAAAAAAAAGAGGAGGGGGGAGCTGTGTGGGAAAGATTCTTTTAAATAATCTTTAATTTATTTTCTTGATTGGAGAACTCTGAAAATGAGCTAGAGGATGGCAAATTTTGGTCAAAATATTTCAATATCCAAAGTGCAAAAATTCTGGCTTTACTTCACTTTACAGACAACAATATGCTCAGAAAAATGTCAATAATAGGAGGAAAAGTCAATTTTGGTTTTGTTTTCCACAGCAGAGCCTCATCATCAGTGCAACTCTCATTTCAGCCTGTACTGGCCACAAGCTGCATGGGCCAAAATTCTCTCCTTCTTCTCCTCTGAAACCTTGCTGTGGAAGGTAAAAGAAGACAAAAGGATGGGAGGAAGAGAAGGTTAGTAAAGAATTTCCAGCGAGGACTAGGACAGAAAGGAATGCTGGACAAAGAAAGAGGAGGAAAGGGCCCAACAAGGTGTTGGGGAGAGAACAGGAAGGGTGAAAGAATGGAAGAACCGGGCTATTTTTTTCTCCCCCCTCCCATTACAATAAACTTAATTTCCTTTTTTTAATCTGTTGTAGGAAACCCAGGAGATTCATGGTTTAAGAGGTAAAGGCAAAGGCTGGAAGGGGAAAGAGAATAAAATGTGTCGTACAAGGTCACAGTCTATTTCACTTTCTGAATCCAGATGCACACCTTTGTTCACATTACTTTAGATTTAACTGTCATTTATTGATCTCCTGCTATCCATTATTTTCATAAGCAGCCAGAAGGTAACAAAAATTTGGCAGCAAAAATTTTCAGTGAAGCTGATTTAACACCACATCATTTGAGAAAGTTACAAGGTATTAGCAAGCATTGCTTTAAAATACTACAAAATCCATTGCTTTAAGGACCTCTGGCATGCAAGACAGAGGACAGCCTCAATTCTGAGAACAGATCTGCCTAGAGTATTTATGACACAGATACAGAAAGTTGGCATCCCAACCTGCCTTTGGCATGTCAAGAGAGATCTAGTATTTTGAAAATGCCTACCCACACAAACAGAAGAGCTGTTTGGAAACAGAGGGTTTGGAGCTGGGGGGGGAAAAAAAACCAAAAACATCCAAAAACCTTTCTATAGTACATTACTTTCAGAGTACAATGGGTAAACAGCAAGCTTATATTAAATTGAAGACGAAAATTTTCAGAGACCTAAAATGAATTCATGCACTGTTTTGTTTGAAAAATATTACTTCTTCCCTTGAATATATTGTGAAATTGAGGTGGAGCTGCTTAGCCTGTGTATAGCATCAACTATTTCTTCCTTACTATACCATGCGATTTATGCTTCAAGGTGTCCTTATCACAAAATCATTCAACCATGCCAGGTTACCAGAGGTCTGTGGATGAAAATGAACACAAGACCTGTTCTAGACCTAGACTATCCTCTGTAAAGCCCCCTTAGTCTTGCCTGGGCAGATGGGAAGCAGTCTGATGCTCTTACCACCGAAAATCCTTGTAGAGCTGCTAGCAGAGTTTATTCGTGGCCAAAGACTTTACTTCATTGCTACTGGTCAAGTGGCTGTGACAGGACAGAGGTTGGAGTACTGGGTACATGTGAATCTTTTGGAGGGCAAGGAGGTCATAAAACCGCATCACCGCATGCCTGCCCAGTTGATCCAGATGCATCCTCAGCAGCTCTGATAGCTTGTAGGGTATGAGCTTTGTCTTTACATTGGTGCCATGAGCACATGGAATGTCCCTAGTACACTGGGTTCCTCTTGGAAAGGGTACATACAATTCTCTTAAAAGTCTGGCAAGAAGCACCAGTGAGCTGTGGTCATTTATGCTAAACTCAACTCAATGACATGCTAGTGGTGCTAGTGCCCAAATCTGTGGCTATGATAAGAAATGAGGCAACAGGCTGTGCTGAGAACACCATCAACCTGACAGCTGGGGTGATTCTTTATGCCAGGGATAGCCCCATTCAGAAACAAAATGGTGAGTTTTTCTTCTCTCTTTTGAACCGTTCTTCAACAATCAGAGACTTGGGTATTTCAGTATGCAGCTTCTGGACTTCAGAGTTATCTCAGGTCTGGACTACAACACTCAGATACCCTTTTGGACCTGTAGGGCCGGGAGGCTGCATCCAGCTAAAGAAACTCTTGAAGCAAACTTACTTCTGATTGAGTGGTTTCAGATTGCACCATAAGAATCTAAATTATCCATTTACAGAATCACAGAATCACAGAACAACCAGGTTGGAAGGGACCCATCGGATCTTCTAGTCCAACCATTCCTATCTAACACTAAACCAAGTCCCTCAAGACCTCATCCACCCGTGCCTTAAACACCTCCAGGGAAGGGGAATCAACCACCTCCCTGGGCAGCCTATTCCAATGCCCAATGACCCTCTGTGTGAAAAACCTCCTCCTAATCTCCAGCCTAAATCTACCCTGGCGGAGCTTGAGGCCATTCCCTCTTGTCCTGTCCCCTGTCACTTGGGAGAAGAGGCCAGCTCCCTCCTCTCTACAACCTCCTTTCAGGTACTTGTAGAGATTAATGAGATCTCCTCTCAGCCTCCTCTTCTCCAGGCTAAACAACCCCAGCTCTCTCAGCCGCTCCTCATAGGGTCTGTTCTCCAGCCCCTTCACCAGCCTCGTTGCTCTTCTCTGGACTTGCTCCAGAGCCTCAACATCCTTCTTGTGCTGAGGGGCCCACAACTGGACACAATATTCAAGGAGCGGCCTCACCAGTGCTGAATACAGAGGGAGAATCACCTCCCTGGACCTGCTGGTCGCACCCTTTCTGATCCAAGCCAGGATGCCATTGGCCTTCTTGGCCACCTGGGCACACTGCAGGCTCATGTTCAGTCGGCTGTCGACCAACACCCCCAGGTCCCTCTCCTCCTGGCAGTTTTCCAGCCAGGCTTCTCCCAGTCTGTAGCTCTGCATAGGGTTGTTGTGCCCCAAGTGCAGGACCCAGCATTTGGCCGTGTTAAACCTCATGCCGTTGGACATTGCCCAGCGGTCCAGCCTGTTTAGGTCCCCTTGCAAAGCCTCCCTACCCTCCAGCAGATCGACACTTGCACACAGCTTTGTATCATCTGCAAACTTGCTAAGGGTACCCTCAATGCCCTCATCCAGGTCATTGATGAAGACATTGAACAGGACTGGACCTAGCACTGAGCCCTGGGGAACACCACTTGTCACTGGCCTCCAGCTGGACTTAACACCATTTCCCACCATTCTCTGGGCCCGACCATCCAGCCAGTTTTCTACCCAGGAGAGTATGCGTCTGTCCAGGCCAGAGGCTGACAGTTTCCGTAGCAGAATGCTGTGAGAAACTGTGTCAAAGGCTTTACTGAAGTCCAGAAAGACATCCACAGCCTTTCCCTCATCCAGTAGCCGAGTGACTTCGTCATAGAAGGCGATCAGGTTGGTTTGGCAGGACCTACCTCTGGTAAACCCATGTTGACTGGGCCTGATCACCTGGTTCTCTTGTAAGTGCTTCATGATAGCACTCAAGATCACCTGTTCCATGACTTTCCCTGGCACTGAGGTCAGACTGACTGGCCTGTAGTTCCCCGGATCCTCCCTGCAACCCTTCTTGTAAATGGGAACTACATCAGCCAGTCTCCAGTCCAGAGGTACCTCCCCAGTCTTCCAGGAATCATAGGAAATATTTTTTAATGCTTTACATAGAGTTGTTTATTAATTGCATTTCCCCTGTTTTTCTTTTTTTCCCCCATTAATATTGTAGATGAACATGTATTTCCCAAAAAGATTTCAGTAGGTTTTTACAGAAAGTGAATTTACCACTACTGTCCGTGGGTGCTCTTGGTGGAAATCTCAGGGTTGCACGCATGTAACCATGGAAAAGAAATGACTTTTTGACCGTCTAAATGCTTGCAGGCAAACTACAAATAAATGATTATTCACAGAAATTATGGGCAGTATTATTTCAAACAACAAACACATTCAAGAACACCCAGGCAGGCTCACAGATAGTTTGCAAACATAAAAAGGGCCAAACACTTCCATTCAGTTACTTGCTGTAGATTATTCACGCAGCTCTCATAAAAGTCCCCTGTCTCCATGAGTCTGCATCAAATGCAATCCAAAACTGGGGTGGTGGTGAAAGCTCCTGCTCTGTCATTATGAAAACCCATAGTTGAAGCTTTTTCTGTCCATTCATTTCTACAAAACAAAGCAAAGGATAGGATTTTCTTCACAAGGGTTTGTTTAGAGTTGCTTCATTTCAGTGGTATGCAGATATTTTCACTGAGGTTTTGCAGGGTGACCAGGAACACTTGTTAACTTTAAAAGAAAAGCATAAAATCCCTGCAAAGCCCTTTTTTGGGGTTTGGGTTTTTTTCATCTAATAGCTATGTACATTATGACAGAAAACACGGTTTGCAACAAACATTGTTTGGAAGCAATAGAAAACATAGTGATTGCTGTTGATTAGTGGCTGGTGTTTGACAAACAGCCTACCAAAGGCTATACTTAGTGCAGCCACCAAGCTCTTAGACAAACACCCTCAACATCTCACAGTTTCTCACCACCATTCCTCAAAGGTGGCATCCACCTCCCAGCTGTTCTCCCTTCCCTTTCTGATGCTATACTGGGGCCCCAGCTGGCATGTCCATCACAAGCTCCTTCAAGCAAAAGCCTTAGGCCCTCTCTCGCAGGTGCCCAGTGGGGTTGTTCTCACTGCAAGAAGCTGATGTTCAAGCCTATCCTCTTAACCCTTGGTAGTCAGCATGGCTAAAGAAATTGATTTGGACAGTTGGTATTTCACTTTGAAATACTCCTTTCTTCTAGAGATGTTGGTCATATCTTCACACTTTCCATGAACCAGGGAGTGGTTTGATTTCCTCCAGCTCAGGGGTCCTCAACAGTAACTCATCTAAATGAGTGACTATATTGTATCAGAAACAGAGTGACCAGCAGGTCCAGGGAGGTTATTCTCCCTCTGTACTTGGCACTGGTGAGACTGCTCCTTGAATCCTGTGTTCAGTTCTGGGCCCCTCACCACAAGAAGGATGTTGAGGCTCTGGAGCAAGTCCAGAGAAGAGCAATGAAACTGGTGAAGGGGCTGGAGAGCAGGCCTATGAGGAGCGTCTGAGAAAGCTGGGGTTGTTTAGCCTGAAGAAGAGGAGGCTGAGGGGAGACCTCATTGCTCTCTACAACTACCTGAAAGGAGGTTGTAGAGAGGAGGGATCTGGTCCCTTCTCCCAAGTGACAGGGGACAGGACAAGAGGAAATGGCCTCAAGCTCCATCAGGGAAGGTTCAGGCTTGACATTAGGAAAAAATTTTTCACAGAAAGGGTCATTGGGCACTGGAACAGGCTGCCCAGGGATGTGGCTGATTCACCTTCCCTGGAGGTGTTTAAGGGATGGGTGGACGAGGCGCTGAGGGGCATGGTTTAGTGTTTGATAGGAATGGTTGAACTCAATGATCCAATGGGTCTCTTCCAACCTGGTGATTCTCTGATTCTATGATTCTATGACTGTCATTTATGGGTCAGTTTTGGAGCGGAACTTATTAGTTTGAGAGCTGGATGACCATACTACCATAGCCCTGGCCACAAACTCATATCACTTCATGTGCTCTTCACACTAAAGCAGCAGGGTGGTATGCCTTCTGCACCTACTCTGGTTAAAACTTGGCCCACTCAGAAATGCTGAGCGCTGTCTGTTGCAGGCATTGCCTGTAGAGGCCTTCTTTACTTGAAGGATTTGCTAGTGTGCCTTAATTAAATGCTGCACAGGTCTGTGGTTGTTTATTATAAGAAATAACCATTTCATCTGCACCAGGCTCTTAAGCAGATGTCTCTGTGCTGCCAAGAAGCAAACTAACAGTGCCCTGGGGACTCTGTCCATCAGGACAGACATTTGAGTGGATATGTAATTCATCAGTTCTCAAGTCAAGGGTGCACATATGTCCAAGTCAGTCATCCACATTTTGGACTTGCAAGAGCAAAATTCAAAGGTGCCCCTGTGAAGCACATCAGCTGGACTAGAAGATCAGGAGAAGTGCAGGTGTATGAAGGACTGACAGAGATGTGCCCTATCTTAGCCACCTCCTCTGCTGAAGAAGCACAGCACCTGGGAGGAGCTTTGGAAAAATGCTGTTCCTTCCTGTTTATCTAAGCAACCCCTCTGCATTCCTTCTGTTTCTCATGGAGCCCAACTCAGTGTGCCAACTTGACATGTTATGTGGAAGAAATCCATGGCCGTTCTCCATACTCATGAAGGAACAGCATGAAGTCAGCTTCATTTAAGGGGTGAGCTGCCTGTCAGTCCAGGTAAGAGTGACCATGCAGACTTTAGTCCAGAAGCTTGGCCAGTTCAAGTTCAAAGAGTTGCCATGGTCAGGTGAGGAGATCTAGTGTGCCCGTGGGAAAAATTAAATTAGATTCCTCTAAAGAGAATCAGGCAGGGGTTTGAAGGTCCCACTTCCACTTTGGAGTATTTACCATCCTTACAGAATAGGGTTTTCCAAAGATGTTCATGCCTGTAACTTTCTCTGATCAGGGATGAAACCTCTGCAAGGAGATCTATCTACCAAAGCAGCCACACTTGCATGGATGCTGTTACTAAAGGATGCAAATTCTGCCCTATTTGATTAGGTCATGTCTGTACATGAGACAGAGGCTCTCAAGCTGTTCCTTGGGTTTATTACTCTGTGTTTCTGCAAGAGGGAGTGATGACAGAAACTGGGAAGTGCCCCATGTGCTCCAGTAGATCAGGCATCATCTCTGGAAAGCACAAGTACTTGTTCTTAAATGGGTCTTTGTAAATGATGGAGCAGGACATGTCAAAAAACATGTTAACTTGCTGAGATTCATCTGAAGTCTCTGTTAGAGCTAGTCTTTTACTAGCTGGCATGTTTTAATGAAAATATATGCCAGGCTTGTGCTTAAAATCATAGGCAGGCCAATACGTTTTCTAATAGGGCTTGTTTTCTTCAGTCCAACCTGCTGGAATAGGCAAATCCATTTTAGCTCAAGTTGCAAAGTTATTATATCAAAACTCAATTCAGGACTCTTTAGGGGATGGAATCCTCATTCACTGCAGAGAGAAAAAGAGATAAGAAGTGAGGAAAACAGAAAGGGATCTCACAGGTACATCATGTCTGATGTCTTGGGCTTCACATCCTGCCCACCAAGGACACAGCTTTCTAACAGCTGCCTTATCTCAATGAAGTCATGGACACATAAATGAAAAATAACCAAATCTACTCAAAGTCTGCCTGAACATAGTTCAGACCTTGAAGTTCTGGGATGAAGAAGCAGGAAAGGTTTTTCACAACATAATTCACCTAAAAAAAAAAAGAGGTTCTCTGTTTTTGTTTTAAATCCATCTTTGCTTAACAGTTAGTCTCCTGAACAATGATCAGCCACAAAGGCACCACTGCTATCCATCTTCTCCAATGCCTCGCGGCCTGGCACATGAACAGCTTTTGTCAAACTAAGATTTGGCACATGGGCTGCTCAAACACAAAACTCTTTGGAAAACAGGAAGATTCCAAAACAAAATCCTAATTGTTGTTGAAAAAAAGACTGTTAACTTGAGGAGCAAATGTTTTCACACAATGATTGTCACAAAATGAAAGCCTTTCAGACAAAAGTTAAGAAATGTTAGATTTTGACCAAAAATATTTCATGAAGAAAGCAGACATTTTCTAAAAATACTCATTTAACCAAAGCTTGATTTCTCAATCAAAAAATAAACAGTGAAATAGCCAGGTATAGAAAACTCACATTACACTCCAAATATTATCGTTGTGTTAAGAGAACTTGAGATACAGGAAAATTATCTGTATGATCAGCAACAATAAGTTAATATTTAACACAGGGAGGCTGTTTAGGAGCTGTCATAAAACAGAAACATCTCTCTCTCTAGCCAGGACACACCAGCTCTTTGGTGGCAAAGCCAATGCCAGGCAGCAGGATATTTGGACAGATTCAAAGTACTATAACTACACTGAATAAGCAAACAAGTTGAGACGCACAGACCAACTCTAAATGGAGCTCTCCTCCTGCACTGCTTCCTTTTGCCAGAAGAATGAGAGCTATCCCAGGGATGCAGTGGGAGAGCAGAGTTTCAGAGCACAACACCACAGGGGCAGACTTCAAGTGCTTCATAAAACCGCATGTGTGACAAAATATTCATATATACACACAGTGGAACCATGTGATGTCACCTCACCATTCCCAGGCTGAGCAGTAAAAAGAAAAGCAACCTTTGCTTTCTGAATTGCATTGTCCTCTCCCTTCCTCAGCTCCAGGATTGAACCCAAGGCTCCCTCTGCTGAGCTCCTGACATAAGTGATGTCTTTTGGCTCCAGCACAGAGATTCTAAAATTTTCCCACCTCCAGCACCTTCATCTCACCCTCTAGGCAAGTGGCAGGCCAAGGAGGAGGCCTGCTCCACCATTGGGGTAGAAAGGGGCTTACCTTAGGAGGCAATTGTCCTCAGATAAGTATGTGTGTGTATGTATACACTATAATACTCATACATCTCCAAACTCTTTCATAAAAAGATCATTGGTGCAGATTCTCTGAAGGATGCTAGCTCAGCCAGCCTCAGTGTCTGGGCTGAGGAACTGACAGCAACTTCTCAGACACTCCTTCAGTTAACTGCTGAGATGCAGTAACCAAGACAGGGATAAAACAAACCTTCAGTTTCAGATACGATTTTGAGGGTTCTATATCAGATGCAGAACAAAGCAAGTGTTGTTCCAGCTAGAAGCCAAAACCTTATATGAACCAGCAATTTTCTTTTGCACCATCTTTGTAGTATTTCCAAGTTATCCCAGGAACATGTTAAATAAAAAGAAAGAACATGCAGAGATCTTGTTTCCTCACTGCTACATTAATATGCACTTGACTACACATCTAATTCATAACTGTACTTTCCTGGTCTCAGAGTGATATATTTCTACATATCCTCCATTTCCATCCCTCTCACATCGTGGCTTTTCAAAATTCAGTCATTTTTCCCCACTTTAAAAATAGAGTCTGTCTTCCATGTCCCAAAATACATTTTCGTCTTCCCACAACCCATGAAAAAACTTGCAGTTACACCAACCTTTCCTCATTTCCTGCTTTAACCATGCCCATGTCTTCTGATTTCCATTTCTACCAAATAACCTAGATAATCTCTGTAAGAAAAATCTCATGTCCAAGGTTGTCAGGAAATCTATTTGAGACATTAAAACCCAAATTAGATCCTTTTTTTCCCCTTAAGTCAAGCATTTGGAGCCCACAAGTTTAGTGATCTATCCTTATGCCTTCTATAAGGTACAGTACTATTCAGTAAAGCTCCAAAGTGCTGTTGTCTGTAAAAGCACTGCTGCAGGACCCCAAAGTTTCCATGACCTGTACTCATCTCTCATGCTCAGAAGTGTCAGGATACATCTCCAGATATTGCAACCTTTTAGTATTTGATTAAGGTTCTTAAGGCAGACAATTGATTCCTGGTATTTTTTGACAGGTTTCCTTATACTTCTGTTCCTCAGTTCCAGACCTTCAGGGTTCAGTGCCACAGCAGAAGCCTGTCTGTGAGCTGGACAGGTTTCCCATCAACCTCTCCATAACTAGAAAGGCAGACTATGATCAGCCTCTTTGCCCATTCCCTGTCCCACAGCCAGGCTGAGCAAGTCCTCTGTGTCTCTTGCCCTCTCTCAATTTGTTTCCAAAATATACACTCTCTTGTTTAGAAAGCAGCTCTGGAAATTTAATAGAGATGTTCTGCTTATATGTTTTGCCACCACAGTAACAAGATAGTAGTATACCACCCTCTGTGAGTTATTTATACTGCCAGCATGGCTGCAAAGTATCCCTATCTGTGTCTTAAAGGGAGCTGAAGCACAGAAGGATTAGAGGCTATAGTTAGACCACCTACTGTGGTATTCCTGAAAGACTTATATTTCTCTAATGCCTAATTCAAAAGACTGAAGGAGTGTTTAGACCTGCTGTTCCCAGGGCTGCCAGAGCACGGCTCATCGCAAGTCATTAAAAAGAAGTAGAGCTATATTCAGTTCCCTTCTCTTCATAACTAGCTTGAATGTTGTGTCACAACACTACATCTCACTCACAATCTAAAAAAGTTGTCTCCTCCCTCGAGAGCAGGAGTGAAGACCTTCTCATTGCTCCATTTAGCCCAGACCCCAGAGTTCATCTCCCAGCAGCCATAGCTGTACCTGATTCCCCATAGGCAGGATGGAGAGCACTGGCAGGGCCAGATACAAAATTCCATCTACCTCTAAATCAGTTTGTCACTGTTACCAACATTTCATCAGCCCATCACTACAGAAACTAGGCTTTACATAACCGAATTACACCAACCACCCTGCCTCATACAGACACCTCCAGTGCAGAGCAGTTATGTGGGGGAACTTACTTATACCTTCACCCATTCAATAACTCAGTCTAGATCTCAAAAGACCGTCACCATGGATTTCACAGCTCCTTTATACAAAGCAGCATTGTTCCCTAACTATTTTTATCAGCTGTCTTTGTATGTTGACAAAGTCATCTTTTTTGTCAATCTAAAGAGGGTAAGAACACAGAAGCTGGATAAATGTCCCTATCCCAGGGCATAATATGTTCATTTCTACTGCATTTTAATTGTTTGAGTTGAGTGTGAAAAAAGTAACTTGTGGCATAGCCCTTGGACACCAGTGGGTGATGATTATCAGATTTATTTTATAGACAGGCAAATCATAGCCCATGAGATGAGTCCATGTGCCAAAGACAACACTGTATTAGCAAAGTCAGGATGAGGTGAATTTGTCTAAAACACTTGGGAGATTTGCCTAGAGTGCTATAAAAGTTAGGAGCTCAGCATGTTTTAATCAGTGGCAAAACACCCTCTTGCATCTTTCCATGGTGCACAGCCAGCATCAGCGAGGTTGCGCTGACTCATCAAGCAAAAACTCACCAAATATCCCGTTTCTCTGCCCTTCCACGCCATCCTCCACCTCATATTTGTTTGCCACATATTTCCTCTGGATTTTGCCAGTGTTTTCTCGAGCAGAATGCCCGGGAAGCAGTCTAGTGGCCCTGGGAGCATTGGTTGGAGCTCACTGACACCTACTGAGTGAAGCAAGGAGCGCACAAGCACTGAGGAAGGAGAGGAGTAGGCAAAGCCAGGATGACGGAGAAGGCTCTGGAGTCTCCATCCTTAGAGATATGGAAAACCTAACTGGATACTACCCTAGGCAGCTTGCTCGAGGTGGCCCCAGATAAGCAGAATTGGACCAGCTCATCCATTAGGCAATAGAAAGGTCTGCCCAGGGAGGTGGTTGACTCACCTTCCCTAGAGGTGTTTAAGGTGCAGGTAGATGAGGTACTGGCAGGCATGGTTTAGAGATTGGTGGGAATGGTTGGACTCAATGATCCAGTGGGTCTCTTCCAACCTCATGATTCTATGATTCTACGTTCACCACAGGCCCCTTCCAATCTCAGCCATTTGTGATTGTGGAAGAAGGGATGAAGTGAAGGAGAGGAAGGACACAGTTCCTGGCTGCCAAGGTACCAAGTAAAGTCAAACACTGTCAATGAGACACTTCCCACCTCTGAACTGATTAGCACCCCACATGTTTAGCCTCAGAGGGTACAAATTTAAGCAGTCATGAAAGGCTGAAATGTTCAGAGACATAGGAATGTTCATATACATATGGTCTCTGTCTTCTGTAACCGTAGAGCCTCCATGCCTGCTCTCCAGCTCCTGAAGTACCCTGAAGGCACCTCTCTTACAGCTCTGTCCTTTCACACCACTGTCCCACTACCAGTTATTTATCCCACAAAAGCCATGCCTTGGTCTCAGGCACTACAGGTCAAAGGCATCTTCCCCAAGCCACTGGTAGTCAGTGCATACATAGGACTGATTCGGCATCCCTGTAAGACAGGAAAATTGCTGTCATACTTTATAATGGCTAACACAAAGATTGTTTAAGTAGCACCTGGTGTTAAAAAGACTATATCTTTATGTTAACACCCAGGAGTCCTTCTCCCCTTGATTCCCAGTATTTTGGCAGCCTAACACTTTGGTATCTTGGGACAAATGTATGTTCTGTCAGAAGCACCAAACACAAAACATTTTCAATTCCTTCCAATACGATTATTCATCATTCCTATCTATGGAGACTTGTACAGCATGTCATCTGAAAAAAAAAAGTACCATTCAGTGTAAGTGGAAAGACAGGAGTTAACCTTAAACAAGCAGAACATTTATTCAGGCAGAAGCACTATAATCCAGAGGCTACTTTTATGAAAAGTAAACCTTTTCATCCCAGGAGATAGCTGTGCACCAAGGTGTGACATAGCTAGGCATAGTTTTGCTAGAAAGCCAGTGCCTGCATGTGAGAGGACAGATTTGCCAGCTCCTACAGTGTTAACTTGGGTTTCACAATACCTGGTCTTTTCTTATTACCCCACTACTGATATTGTGTGGTTGTTTTAGTTTTGAAAGATAGGAAGAAAGCTTTTGGCACTCTCAGGGTTGCCAAGGCATTTAAACTGTGCTGGGGGAAAGGGTAAAAATTATAAATGGAGACCTACGTTTTAATCATTTCTAGGTCAAGTTCTCAGTTTAGGGGAGGACTAAGCATTTTAAAAAATTAATGTCTGCAGTATTAACCCTACAGTCTTCTACAGGAAAAAAAAAAGTCATTCAACCTCCCCCATTTCATGAAAGGGCCCATTAAGGATACTTCCTTCCTCTCCTGTTCACTGAAGTGTTCACATGAGAAATGACATAAAGAAAGTACAGGAAAAAAGGTCAGACAGTATTAACAACAATAAGGGAGACATCCATCTCAATTTTCCTTTCCTGAGAATTTTAGAATTCCCATAACTTCATTGCTCCAGAGCACCAGTGAGCACAAACCAGTGCTGTACCATTACAGCAAAACTTCGGTTCATTTGCAAACCAAGGGCAGTGATGCTGGTATAGGCAGATGTTTTCTGAATGATGTTGGTTTGCAAGAAGAGGGATAGCATCATCATCATGAAACACACACTGAATTTCATCAGAATACGTAGCCCCTAGAGGAAGAGATAGTGTGAGACCTGGCTTGCTGAAGTAAGGCAAGTAATACATTTGTGGCCCCAGCACAAGGTTGCCAGCAGCAAGCTGGGGCATAACAGATTTATCCACTGCTCTTAAAGCAAGCAATTCAGCCATGCGGCTAACTTGCCATTTTTATTTCAAAGGTGGTAACTGTAAACCAGCCTTAACTATAACCCCAACTGCATATAATATATTATAATCTGCTATCAGTATGGTCCCTCAGCACCACCAACAAGCTCAGCTATTTCTCAGTATAAGTAAGACCTCACTTGGGCTTCGTTATTCCTTCTATGAACTTCACATCTGATAAGCATTAAAATCCAGTCAAAAAATAGAAAATTGGATCCTGTAAGGGCAGTCTTGCCCTCTGTAGTGATTCCTTGTGACTCTTGACTTTCCTTCCCAACTACAAAGCTGGGGAGGGGCAGGACAAGAGATGCCAATTTTTACCCTCAGATGTGCATAACCTCAGATATTGATGTTAGCAGGATTTGCATCTGAGGACAGAAGTCAGCCTGGAGTTTCCTGTTCATGGTGTTCAAGGTGCCTGTTGAAGTAGATGTGCCTCTAGGTTTACCTGCTTCTTAGCTATAATAAGCTCAGTTGTGATTTTTCTTGCCTTCCATCTCAAGCAGAGCTGAACTACATTGAAACAGGCAGACATAAAACAGTGTAAGTGACAGAAGAGTCTGTGCATCTTTTACAAAAGCAAATCCATAAACCTCTCTAAAAAATAGAGACATACGATGCAAGAATCCAGCCCCAGAAATGCTACTAAGAAACAGGAGAAAGGGCTGGTCAGAGCTATTGGATTTCATTCTGTATTGATTGAAATTGTCCTGAAGCTTTTCATCTGCTGCACTTTTTCATGTAATCATAAGATCAACTTCTGCTCTCCAGTACAGTGGGATCAGTCCAAATTACTTTACTGGTATCAAGGTCGTTACTCCATACTTAAACTTAGTACAGGATTTAGCCCTTTTCAATGTATCACCACCTCCTCAGCTTACCAGCTGTCACCCAGCACAGCACAATCTAAAATTACTATTGTCTTGACTTAACTCCACTAAAAATCATCCCTAAAGTCTTGTTACAGCAGTGCAGACATCTCCAGCCCTTGGTGCTCAGCAGGTATAGGTCATCATCAGTGGCCTAGAGATTTTACAACATAGAATGGGTGTGTGTATTTTTTGTGAAACAAGGAAGATAAATAAAACAGCAAAGACTCTTAAAGAGGCCTTCTACAATCAGTCACTCAGAAGTTCTAACTAGACACTATGAAAAAAAAGGGAGGGGATTCAGGAAAGCCTTCCTGTATACACACTGTCATTGCCCAGATGTGTTAGTACCAATGACTACCAAACTGCTGCCTCTGCATTGCCAGTCCTGAGCTCACCACCTACTCAAGGCAAGAAAGCGAGTTTCTCCAAAGGGCGACAGTGAACAGCTCAGTTAAGCTATTATCATTCTTTGATTTACTAGGTGGGACTTCAAACTCAGGCACCTAATTTAGGAGCCAGAATGGAAGGAGGTGAGAATAACCCCACTGTGGAAATCCCACTGCCTGGTGACTCTTAGTTCTCCCTCCAGAGCAGAAAATACAGCCGGAGGCTGATGGACTTGTGCAGCTTCATCTTGGTATGGAGAGCCTAAGGCCGCAAGAGGGCAGCATTGATTTTCTTTTTTTCTGAGTCGTCGTGTATGTGACCTTAGACAAAATCTTCCTTAAGGGAGGGAGAATTCTTGAATAACCTTCATGAAAAACTGATGTGGGTTTTTGTCATGTGAAAAGTTACAATGGCGTGTCACTAAGAAAATGTAAGTGCGGCTTTGGCAGGTTTCTGGGGCACAGAGGCAGCTCTCTTTCCTGGTTTATAAGCCACTCCAGTTAAATTCACTATGATTCAACCTTCTGAGACAGAACACTGGGACAAGGACCAGGCCCCTTTGAACATTCCTGTCTCAAAAGCACACTGACTATAAGTGGGACTATAAGTAAGTAACAACAACCACCTACTGCCACTGTTTTCTGTGTCCCTTTGGAGTACATATCCAAACATTGTGCACAGCTTTCTGAAACAGAAGTTACTTGTTTTGCTGGTCAAGATTTATAACAATTTGTTTTTCATAAATACCTCATAAAGGACTGATGGATAAGTGTGATATACCTGTCATCAGCATTTATCAGGGGTGCTGTGAGTCAAGGGTGTTTTATCACTTGTCGTAAGCAACACTTTGACCTCATGGACTCTACAAGAATTGAGTCATCAGTTATTAACCCTGTAATAAGTTATTTGTATAAGTAACTTGAAGAAAAAGCTTGACATTTTTTCCTTTGTGTAACTCAAGCAGACAATTTCAGAGTAGGAAATTATTTCCCCACTGAAGTAAGTGAAAGTATCTTTATTGATTGTAATGAGACTGTCATCAGGTTGAAAACAAGCAAGCCTGTAGCACTTCTTGCTTGATTTTTCCCTGCTAAAGCTAATTTATTCTATCTTCTGGAGAGAACAGATGGACTTGATTTTCCAGTCATTGTCAACAGCAAGAGGCTTGACTGGAGATTTGTGAACAAGTATAATTTGAGCATACAGAACTCCCAAGCCCTACACCAGATTTGCTATCAAACTCAGAATCACAGAATCACAGAACAACCAGGTTGGAAGGGACCCATTGGATCTTCTAGTCCAACCATTCCTATCTAACACTAAACCAAGTCCCTCAAGACCTCATCCACCCGTGCCTTAAACACCTCCAGGGAAGGTGAATCAACCACCTCCCTGGGCAGCCTATTCCAATGCCCAATGACCCTCTGCGTGAAAAACCTCCTCCTAATCTCCAGCCTAAATCTACCCTGGCGGAGCTTGAGGCCATTCCCTCTTGTCCTGTCCCCTGTCACTTGGGAGAAGAGGCCAGCTCCCTCCTCTCCACAACCACCTTTCAGGTACTTGTAGAGAGTAATGAGGTCTCCTCTCAGCCTCCTCTTCTCCAGGCTAAACAACCCCAGCTCTCTCAGCCGCTCCTCATAGGGTCTGTTCTCCAGCCCCTTCACCAGCCTCGTTGCTCTTCTCTGGACTTGCTCCAGAGCCTCAACATCCTTCTTGTGCTGAGGGGCCCACAACTGGACACAATATTCAAGGAGCGGCCTCACCAGTGCTGAATACACAGGGAGAATCACCTCCCTGGACCTGCTGGTCACGCCGTTTCTGATCCAAGCCAGGATGCCATTGGCCTTCTTGGCCACCTGGGCACACTGCTGGCTCATGTTCAGTTGGCTGTTGACCAACACCCCCAGGTCCCTCTCCTCCTGGCAATTTTCCAGCCAGGCTTCTCCCAGTCTGTAGCTCTATCATACACAGCCAAATGTCTACACGTTTAAAAGGCAGTATGAGAAAGGAAGTACTAAAATGAGAAAATCCTTGGTTCCTCATGTGAATTCAAGCAATGCAGGGAAGTCTCTGGTCCTCTTTCACCTGAGCAGAGACAAGCCACTGACTATACCAAAGCAAAGATTTTAGGAAAAACTGTCTGCACACAGCCAATGTATGTGAAGAAGTAAAAATGCTTATGGGCATGTTTATACACTTAGTCTTTTCAATCATGATTTTCTTCCTGGGAAAACTCAAGAAGTCCAAAATAGCGATTGTTCAAAAAAAGTAACATGACCTATTTCTTTATTTGCCCAGGTCAGGTAGGAAGGATGCTGTATATGTTGACCTCCACTGACAGAAAACACTTCACTTTCTTTTGCTTCTTTTTCCCCAAACATAAAATAGAGCACATCAGATTTTGGAAATATATTTATGCATTTCTCTCTTGAACACAGCAAGGCCTATGTTGGAAGTAAAGCCACCATTCCATTTCCAGAAGACACTTCAACCCTGAAGGGACTAGTCACCTTGATCGCCTGCTTGTAAGGCTTGATTTCTTGAGTGCCTGGTTCATTTTTGTTTCACTGGGTAAAATTTCATGTAAAAGTCTTAGCTGGGTGAAAGATGCTGAGGATTAAGGGATACTGATTGGCAGAATGTAGCTAGCTTGTTACTTTTGTGGCTACAGTGGGTCTGTGCATTCTAAGAGACACATCTGTGATAAGAATATTTCTTTAAATATCTGTCCTCCTTGGACACTTGTCCATGGCACTGAACTGGGCAGACCCTTGTGCTGCTGTGCCAACCTGTAGCACATTTTTCAGGGCTGGAAACTACCCTGGTCTGACTAAGGTGTGTAACCCAGCAGCTAAAGACCACATCCTCTTCACCCACCACATTTCTGTAAAATTGGACCAGCTTTCAGGAAAAGTATTACATTTTACAGTGTTGGTGTATAGCCAGTTCACATTTCTGCAGCCTGGCAGAGCAATGCTGGCATAAAGCTGGGCTAATACTGTAAGAAACCAATCCTGCCTGCTCAAAAGTGTATTAAAATTATAGTGGCAATAGTTCTTCTAAAAAGAGCCTTGAAAGCCTGCAGTGAAGCAGTCTTCTTATCTGAAAGTATGCAGATCACAGCAATCCATAGATTTGGGGATAGTTTCAATTTGGTTTGGTTTAAGGCAAGCTCACACCACCGGTCCTGGTCCATACAATGGCACTAAACTAAACTGTGTTTCTCTGACTCCGTAACTCCAATAGATCATTTCTGTCACCTCTCTCCTATTAGTGCAAAGAAAAAAAAATCCAACTCTGCAACAGGGAAGTAAAAGCTCTTTTTTTGGCTTTGCTGAGAAAAAGGTAGGTACCCAAACAATCCATAAAAGATCTCCCATTTAGTCTAGGGGGGATAAAACACAACATACTCAAATTCAGAAGTGTGTATCAGATTAAAATAATAAATTGTGATTCCATTTTCCTTTGCATTTGATCATGCATGCTTTCTGTGCTTGCTATAGTGTCCTTTACAGCCCTGCATCCTGACTGGCATTGTAAGAAATCTTTTCTGTCCTGATCCTGCTGAACTGACACTAACATCACTGTGTGATTGGAAATTGCTTCTGAGTAAGAGGCGCAACATCAGTGTCTCCAGGGAAATTAACTCCTCTTTAAGGCAGGTCCACACCTTGCTGCTGCTTCTGCATCAGTCCACCCTCCATTTCAAATAAATGCATTGATTTAAGAATGCAGAAGATGTGGCAGTCACAGACACAGAAATCTGACTCATCCTAGCTGCGCTCTGTGCATGTAGGTCACATGAAATGTCAGCTATTAGAACGCATAATACAGTGTATTAACTCCCAGGGCCAGTGAATGCTGCTTTGCTTGCAATATTTGGGGAGGAGACAAAGAAAATTAGGTCCTATTAAGCTTTGATTAAATGGAAGCCTAGACAGTCTCCAACTTTTCTGAACACAAATAAGAGTGAGTCATATTTCCTTCAGATAACTTACTGTTTCCCACACCAAGCAGAGATAAGTTGTCCCCAGAGATTGTTATGCCAGAATTTCACTTTCTCTTTATGGATCTGTGCTCAGACCTTGCAGGTGTCTGAGCAGAACTAAGAAGAGCTATGGCTTTAGCTCAGCTGTGGCACACCACTTCTCACTGCTTTCTGAACCACTGTTGGGATTTAAACAGGTGAAAACAACAGAGAAAATCTAACAAAACCCGGTCCTTAATGGACTATCCTTTAAGGGCACAATTCACTCTAGACCTGAAAGTCCTGAGGGATCCTATCTGAGGTACACCAAGTCACCAACCCAATCTTCAAACGAAACCAGGTTGAAATGCAGCATTCTTAGATAATATGGAGTCCTTCATGCACTGGACTGAGTCCTCAAATCCCTGAGCCATATTCAGCCCCATGACAGCGAGACGGGTACATGTTAACTAGAAACAGGTTGGGCTTTGCCTCGTGGCTTCAGTGGAGTTACCCTGAGTTAACTCCAGGACTTAGGAGCAGAATTTAGCCCAAAGAGGTTAAATGATGTACCTGGGTCTGAACATCTGATGCATCAGACAAGACAGTAATTTAACATTGACATTTTTCTTGTGCAATCTAAGCTGCCCTCCAAGGCTAGTGACCCTTCTGTACTGAGCTCCAGAGCCTGGTCCTGATGAATGAAATAGGATGGATCAGAGCTCATAAATCACATACTGCTATTCCACTGCCTGACCGTACAAACACAGACACCATATGCCCCTGGTGAAGTACCTCAGGCAAAATGGTCTCAATATGCAGTAGACACCAGGAATAAAATATCCTTTAATACCAGGAATGTGACAAGCATCAAAAAATGAATCCAATGTTTACTTACAGCTTTGTTCACACAAATGCAAAATTCAAAACAGACCAATGCCAAGTGAAAATCACTTTGCACTTCGAAAACAGCTCCAAAATAATCAAGAGCATCTGTGGTTCTAGCAACCACTGACATCTGATTTGGGGCACTCAGGACAAACTTGAGAAAACATTTGGGTCTTCACGCAGAAAGAAGTCTTCAAATAATAAATTATGTCTCCGGCTCTCTGGGAGTGCTGAATGAGGTGTACGTCCTTATCTCTCTTCCAGTTTATCAATACTGAAATTATCTACACGTATTTTATAAAGGCAACCACTAGACTAAACAATGTGAGCTAAGCTCATGAGAAACCATCCCTACATATGTCAAGTTTTAATCCTTATGTCTATGTGGCAAGAAGGAGAAAGTGAGCTACCTCAATAACTCTCAGATTTTTATGCCTTCTTGCAAAACATCATTCATTTACAACTGCCAAAGGCAGCATCCCTAAACTAGAGGAATAATGGTGTGGGTTAGACCAGTAGTTTCCATGTCCTGTGCAACACTCCATCAACACAGCTGTCAGATGACCTTCCTTCCCCCTTCTTACTGTTAGTGACACGAAATTTCAAAGAAGATGAAAAATAAGATTCTTTTTCTTTTCCTCATGGGGAGGAAAACAGTAAAAAAAAATAGAAACCTAATAGGAAAAATCAGTAAAGTTTGAAATACAGAGTCTGAAATAGCTGGAAATGCTGGTGTGTGGTCAAGCTGCCATTACTATTGCCATTCCCTAACCGGGCAAGGATATATTGTAGATGTATTTGGAATGTTACACTCCCACCTTGTACTTTATAAAATTATTGGCTTGGTTACAAAAATACCTTTCACTGAACTTCAGTACAATACCTTCTCCAAGAGTTCTCCCAACATCCAAATAGTCTGAGCTCAGACAATTTTCTGAAAGTCATATGGCTTATCGGTTTAAGACATTTCAGATCTATTTAGCACTTTTCCATTTGTTAAATGTCCCCTCATATTCACATGAAATTCTGCACCCACAACATCCTGTGACAAGAAGCCCCATGAAGCCATACCCCCATACTTCAAGGAAACAACCCTTTCTGTGTGTTCTGAACCAAGTTCCTTCATCTGATCCCCCCTGCAATCTCTTCTATTAGAAGATGAAAAGACAGTCTGTTTTGACACTCTTCATGTTATTCACTCTGTCAAATTTGCCCACACCTTTCTCATTTCTAATTAGGCAAAACAGTTCTGATCTATTCAAACCATTGTTCACATAGAACATATTCTATATTTCTGACTCGATTCTTGGGATACCTGTTCCACTGTGTGAAACGTAGCTTAAAAATCATAGAATACTTTGGGGTAGAAGGGACCTTAAAGATCACCTAGTTTCAACCTCCCTGTGGTGGGCAGGGACACCTCCCACTAGATCAGGCTGCCCAAGGCATTGTCCAACCCAACCTTGAATGCTTCCAGGGAGGGGACAGCCACAACTTCACTGGGCAACCTGTTCCAGTGCCTCACCACCCTCCTCATGAAGAAATTCCTCCTTATGTCTAGTCTAAATCTGCTCCTCTCCATTTTATGCTCATTCCCCCTAGTCCTATCACTACAAATCTTTGTAAACAGTCCCTCCCCAGCTTTCTTGCAGGCCCCTTTCAGGTAGTGGAATATACAGAATATATTGGAAATGAAACTAACTGCAGTAAGTAATCTGAAAGAAACCCAGTTTATTTCCGTGTTCTTCTTTGTAAACAGCTTTCAATAAGCAATTGCATTTTTCTTCCACTGATGTAACATCTAATTAAAAATTACAAATCTATACTTAAACTATCCACTGAAAAATGAGAGAAAACAAAGGAGAATATCCAGTTTTTGGGTCAGCCTCTGTTGGTTCAGCTTGAATCTAACGAAAAATCCTGAAATAGCAGAAATTTATGTACCAAACAATTTCCTTTGTTAGGTCACAGGCAGAAAAGTTTGTCAGGACTAAAATGATACACTCCTCCCTTATGGTGTAATACAAATTTGGGAGCTGTTGCATTTCTGTGGGACAAACATTTGTGAGGGACTACTCCCTGAGATTGGAAAGGGTTGTTATTACTCCGTCTTTCTTAATAAAGTGTGCGTGACAGAGAACATGAAGAAATGCTGTCAGTGCCATCCCACAAAAAATAAAAAATAATTAAAAAAAAGAGACTGGAGAGACCAGACAGTCCAATTTCTCTCTTTTTTTTTCGTGGATGAGTTTCAGTATCTACATGGGAATTGAAAAAAAAAAAAAAAAAAAAAGAAAGAAAGAAAGAAAGAAAGAACACAAATTCCCATAGGAGGCTAATTAAATATTCTCTCCATCCCCTTCTCCTTATTCATTAGCTCTGTTTCTTTCAATCGGCAGGGTCCCATGGCGACCAGCGTGAAAGAAAAGCATCCTCTCCAGCAGCCGCACCTCGCCATAGCAACCAGGACGTCAGCACTGGCAGCCCGAGCCTGCCGAGGGGCCGGGAGGAGCGGGGACCCCGGGGAACCCAACGCGGACAAGACGCGGGGCGCGGGGTCCCCCACGTTGGGGCTGCGGGGCGGGCGCTGCTGTCCGTGGTGCTGACGAGCCCCGACGGGTTGGGGGGGAGGGCGGGAGGGGAAGAGGCGGGAAGAGGAGGGTCCGGGGCCGAGGGGTCCTAAGGAAGGACGGACACGTGATCCGCATCCCACATGACAGAAAGAAACTGGAGGCAGTAGCCAGCCCTGCGTAACGTCATTTTTTATTCCATCAAGGAAGAGGGGTAGAATACCCCGTTCCTCCCCCTCAACTAGATTTACAAAGCCGCAGATGTGAATATACTCCGTGGTTTCCAGTATGATGGGCATCACTCCAGGGGTGCCTTCGCTTGGAATTACAGAGAAAGGATGAGATCGGCGCCTCTGGGATTATGCTCTGGAGCAGGTATGTGGATGGATAGGTGCTGTGCTGAACATAGCTGCGGCTAAAGGGTTAGTTCTCTTTGCAGAGACAAGCAACAAAATCTTCTACCAGTAAATTATCTTCTTTGTATTCACAATGTGCATTTAAAATCCGTGAGTTTAAGCAAAGAGGGTCCATTCCTCAGGAGCCAACACTGTGTAGGGCTTGAATTTTAAGCTGATTCTGCTGAAAGCAGAAGGATGTGTAGAATTGCTGCAGAATAGCTACCTATATTTTCTGCACAAATCTATGTTCTGTTTATCTTTATACATTATTTTTAAATTATGCCACTTATTTGTCTTAAAGCAATGCCCTGACATGACCGGTTCAATGAAAGTACAAAATTACTTTTACTGAGATGGAGCAGACCAATCTGCCCACTGAGGAGTGGCGGGGGTGCAAGGGGCTCTCTAGATGTATTTAAACAGCTTCTTCCTTCCCTGTGTAATTGCACTTAAATACCTGCTTTTGTATTTTTCCGCCATTAATTTGAAATCTTCCTTCCAGAAAGCATTGTCTCCCTTTTTGTGCGTAGGTGTCTGGATGTCACTACTTAGGGAAATACCGCACTCTTTGCCAGGAGAGGTGAGAAGGCTATGCTGGTTTTGCTAGTTCAGGCACATACACTCTAAGAATGCATAGTAATATTTTTCATTTATCCAGCTGTTTCCAGCATGTCAAACTGTATGTTGGTTGTACAGAGTAATGGAGAAGTAAAATGACCTTCTGTTTTCAAAAGGCCATTTGTGTGCATGAGGCAGGATTCATAGCCAATTTTCTGGCAAAGATTTTGAAATGTAGTTCTTGAAGATTTTTTATTAAAGCCATTGATAATAAAAAACCATGGATGCCAACCCAGAAGCATCTTTAAAATCTAATGTTTATTTTGGTGTCTAAACATGGAATTTTGGAAGCTTGAATTATGAGTTTATTTTAAACATCCTGGTCTCAGATGAGTCAGTAAGGGGAGGAATTTCTGTACCTTAGATAAATTTGGGGAGCTCTGCTCCTCAGCTTAAAGTAAGAGCTTGCAGACTTACTCCCCTGCAGTTCTGTGAAGCCACTGTCTGCAAAGCTGTGCAGTGCAATTTCCCCTCTGGGTCACACCATGTGATGTCCATCTGCATTTCCCTTTGCAGCTCCACCAGGCACCCTCCTTCAGGAGTTCAGCAATTTAGAGAGCAGTTTGAATCAAATAGTGCAGAATAACCACCTAACATCCACAACCAGAGTCTACACCCTCTCCCCACCACAAACACAGTTCTGTCAGCACCAAAACATGACACAGCACTTGAGTGTTCAGGATTTCTCCATTTCAGGAGCTTCTATCATTCCTTATACTTCCCCTCTGACAGGCAGCCAAAACAGTTCTTGCAGCCAGCACCCTGCCCAAGAACACGCCTCCAGTTAATGGATAGTCAAGTCAGCAGGCCAGCATGTTGCCTCAGTGGCTTCTCTTAGCCTGCTTATGTCCTCCTTGAACCTAGTTCAGCTGAGACATCCCTTCCAATGGTCATCTCTATATCAGGCACTTCAAACCTGAGATTTTGCATGGCCTTCAGCCCTTCTGGCATCTCCAGCAAAGTTAGGAAGACTATGAAATGGTCTCACTAATGACCATATCCATTTATGGAGGTTCAGGGGAATGTTCTCCTACTGCTCATCCAGATCTCCTCTGCTTATTCTTTTCAGATAAGTCCTCCTGGAAGCACCTAGTGATCTCCAGCAACTCTGTTCTTGGCATGATTATTAGCCACCAGTGCCATCCCACTCTCTGTCACTGTCTGGCACAGGTGACCTCTCTCATGTGAGAACTACACCCACATTACTAAAAAAGGGCCAAGGCACTCTCACATCCCAGCATAAATGTTTGTATCAGTGCAAAAAATCCTGTTACTATGTGAACTACTTATGTGCTGAGAAAGTAACTTTTACAAGATTTGGTATGAATAGTTCATTTCTATATGATCTTTTTGTATAAAAGCAACAAAAAGCCTCTAAAGTTCTCCTAGGAGAAAAATTTGTTCTTGCTGCTAGCGAGAGGGAGAGCTAATCTGCCAGAGTCCTCACTGAAGCTGCTGGCATGTTTTCCCCGCGGGGGAGAGGACACCTGGCAGGGAGAGGGTGAGCATTTCCAAGTGATGGGGAGAGAAATCAGCCAAGCGTGCTATTCACCACAACTTAGCTCTCAACACCCACCATGACAAACCAGCCCTGGTAAGCACTGTGTTCTTTGTGTCAAGCAGAAGAGTGTGTTGTGTTGTGAGCAATGCCTGGTGTTGCCAAAAATTAATGTAAGTATGTGGGAGAAAGCAACTATTTTTTAAGCTGTGAATCAGTACAGCCTAGTCATGTCCAAGGACAGACTCAATCCCCTAAGGAATTTAAATAGCCTGCAAAAATATATTTCCACCTTCTCCTCAGTCTTCTTGGACGACTCAAGTAGGTAAAATGTATTTTGACAGCAGAGATGGTAATTAGGTCGGTCCCTCTTCTCCTTGCTCCCACTTTTTCATGCCCCCACAGTCACAGTGTGCATAGGTCTGGGTTCTGCCATCTTTTTTAGATCAGTGCTGATCTAGAAGTTTGCCTATTAGTCACAGCAGTAGGAGGATAAAATAAAGCTCCGACACATTTAAAACTCTGAGGGTCTTTGGGGAAAAAGAGTCACATCTACAACCGGAGACTCAAACCCACTGTGTAACTGTTTGAAAACAGTGTGTTGCACTCACTATGCTCATGAGGTAGTAGACAGAGTGTTTTGTTGTTTGTGTCTCCAGTGATTAGCTAGACCAGACCATCGACAGTAGGAGGAGCCAGATGGAAAAATCAGACTGTCAAAAGGTCATGGGAAACCAAATAATTCATTTGGGACAACCCAGGTGGAAGGAAGGCTGTGTCTCTCCTGGACCATACAGATGATTCAGCCACTGTAGGTGACCCTACCTATCCAGAAAGGTCATTCTCTCTACGAATCTGAGAGCTTCAAATACTACATGTGCTTCAGCAAAGCCCTGATTGAAGAGTTACACCTGTTCCCTTGCTCTGCAGATGCCAGTGAGATGAGGATGTCTGTCTGGGTGGCAATGAGTGGAAATCTGGCTCTTACTTTACCACTACCTGCCTCTGAACCAGAGCATGATGATGGGAATAGGCAGGTACTGTTCCTTCCCATTGCCGACAGAGAATAGATGTGGTTTTAGGACTTAGGTGCATGAATAAATTATTGTGTCTTAGCAACTACCTCAGGTCAATAGAGCTACAATAACTGCCTACATGTCAGTCTTTACTCACCATAAATACATGAGAAAAAAAATCATTTTATTCAAAAGTAGGAAAAAAACATTACTCCCAGAACCTGTAACACCACAATGAGATGTTGCTAAGAAGACTCAGCCAATATGCAGTAACTTTGACTTTTTGAACCCTGACTACTCATCAAAATTATGCCCCATGGATTTGCCCATGATCAGGTCTCAGACCCAGTGCTAGAGGTCCACAGTCACAGTAGTTGCTTCACAGGAGCTGGCAGATCCAGAAGCAATATGGTGCACCCTGTTCTTGGTCTAGGTAGTTACTGCATGGCTCATTGCTTCCTAAGCTCCATTAAAGGAATACAGCGGAGAAAGAATTCTTCCTTAAGTAACTAGTAAAAAAAAAGATAAATTCCAGCAAGTAGATTTAATACCTTGTTAAAATAATCAGGTAAGAACAGGAAGAGTCAATGAAGGTTGATGGCAAAGTGACTGTCTGGTTGCCTTTACTTTCCTCAAGCACACAGCAGAAAAATCTTGTTTAGATCCATGCTTATGCAGTAGCCAAGCGTAACATGTATTCTTTAGATGTGCTGGAAATTAAGAATGTTTCCTTCCTTTATTTCATTCTGTCCATATTATCTGCTCCCATAATCTCACCCTGCTGGTCATGCTTGTCTGTCAGAGGCTGATATAAGATGCAGTAACATGTATCAATTTAAATCATCACTTCAGTTCAGAAGCTTTTACCTTAACCTGAGCTGAGACCACACCGTCCCTGAAAGTTTCATCCACAAAACAGCCTATCCACGCTTCTAGTCATCTTTAGCTACCCATTGTGCAGAACAGGAATCTCCACCAGCTGTGTAGAGCCAGGGAGCAGGCAGCAGTACATGCGATAGGGATGTGGATCTTGAAAGCTTTGCTCCATCCAAAACATTTTATTCTGATAAAAGAGGGATAGATATTTTCTATCCCCATGCATTGTAATGCAGAGAGTGAGAAAGAATACACTTCTCCTCAAGAGATTTTCAGACTTTGCTCAGAAGAGTTGCCCAGAGAATAGAAAAGCCTTCATAAGAGGAATAGGACAGCTGAGCATTTTTATGAGCCCTAGACCAGGGCAGGGAATCTGTGTGCTTATAAAATGTGTATCCACCAGGAAGTGAAAGTACTAAATGGCCACAATACGCACACAGTCATCTTTGCATAGCAAGAAACACATAGAGGTTAAAAGACTTTGTGGTCTTCTATTTTTACATTGTGGCAGTGCATGCACAGGGTAGTTAATTTGAATTTATGCAGAGATGAACATCAACTTCTAGCATCTAACACCCAGACAGAAGCCTCCTCATTATGATTCAGTTTACTCCCACTTCTAATGTTGATTGAACTCAGATAAAGCATTCCTCTTCCAGTCTGGCAGCTATTCCCAAGGTATTCCTCAGAGAGAGAAGTTCATGGAGTAAATTACCAGCTTAACGCTTTTGAAATAATTTGCTGGGCTGACGCTTACTTGGTGTTTTACAGTTACTATGCAGAGAGATAACATACCTTGAATAGCTCTGCTAGTGCTAGGTTACATAATATGTCTTTTTAATCTTAAAAAAACGGTGGTTTGGGGGGAAAAAAAGGTTTATTCTTTGAATAAAGTATTAAAAATAATATTTATTGCAATCCTTTGCATATCTTATTAGAATCATAGAGTCATTTGGTTGGAAAAGACCTTTGAGAGCATTGAGTCCAGCCATACCTGTCCACTTCTAAACTAGATCCCCGAGCACCTCCTCTACCTGTCTTTAAACACCTCCAGGGATAGGGATTCAACCACTTCCCTGGGCAGCCTATGCCAGTGCCTGAGAACCCTTTCGGTGAAGAAATTTTTCCTGATATCCAATCTGAACCTACCCTGACACCACTTGAGGCCGTTTCCTCTCATCCTATCACTTGTTACTTTGGAGAAGAGACCAACACCCATTTCTCTACAACCTCTTCTTTCAAGTGGTTACAGACAGTGACAAGGCCCCCCTCAGCCTCCTTTTCCCCAGGCCAAAGAACCCGAGTTGTTTAGGCTTTACTCTTCCAAAGTTTAGTAGATTTTACCCTTCAAAGTGCAATGGATGCTACGTTTCCAGACAAGATGCAAACACATAGTAATTATGCCATAAGGGCATCATGCAACAGCAAAGTAGATCTGGCAGTGATTATATGAAGTGGTTCTTGTGGCTGACATGCTTCATCTCTAAGTAGATCTGTATTGGAGAGTTAGCAAGGGTATGTTTCCTTCGGTATCAACCCAAAGGGATAGCTCTAAAAATTGACTGTTTGGGCCTTGAAACTGCAGATTAAGGTCTATAAAACAGAAAATGTAGCATAGGGAATACCTCTTTGACAATTACAAGTCATTTCACATCCTTTCTTTTTCCCCAGCAAATGTACAAGATTAGGATTTTAAAAAGCAATACAGGAAGTCCTTGCATCAGTATTAAAAATTGCTACTCTAAAATGTTCAAAATAAAAAGTGAAAATTCTGATGCTGCTGAATTCATGCAGACTCTCGATTACTAGAAAATATCCTTTCACTCAGATCAGTGATATGTAAGTTAAAAGGGAAAATCAAACAAAAGAATTGTTGTTAAATGAAAATGTAATTAGACCACATATATATACTGTATGTTACTTCTACTTTTTCCATTTCAAATACTGTCTTATTGACCTGCGAGTCAGAGAGAGACTAATGAACTTATCATTATTTTCTTATGCATCTGATACATGCAGGTTCACTAATAATTAAAACTTGTTTCAATAAACGATGCAGCAAATGGGAACACAGGAATTGGAGCTACCTCATGTAGCAAGATACAGAATCACGAGTAACTCTTACCCTGGACCCATACAGAGCCCTGCACATGCTGAGCTTCTCACCTTCATGTTGCCATTAGGAGTATTACTCATCATGCTGAAGTGTAAGTTTCTGCTCTCAAAAAGAAACTTAAGGACAGAAGGAAAACAAAGGTTGGACCATAGTTACTATCTCAGCAGTAGCAAGTAACGTCAACAGAGGATTCCTGAGCTCCCAAATTTGACACATCCCAAGGCCAAAACAAGGCAACTTCATCCCTTCCCATAGCTGAGCAAGGGCTTCCCCAGGACATAGATGCAGGCAGAGGTTCCGTGTTCTGTTAACAGAAATCTGAATTAACTTGAAATGCCTCTGCTCCACCGGTTAACCTCACATATAGAATGTTTCTCTGAAATCTATTACTGTCACTAAGATGCATACTACTTAGAATTATCTTCCTTTGGTTAAAGTAAGATCTTTGCGCACACTTGTTAAATAGAACCTTCTCACTTTTCTCTTTATGCAGCCTGAGCAAAAGACGTGGGTCATGTTTGCCTACAGCATGGACAACAGCAGCAGTCCTTTGGTTCATCCTACCTTATTGCTCCTGCTGCAGAACAAGAGCTCCCCAGAAATCTCCAGCCCTCCTGCTGGCTATGAGAAGACGGAGTCTCCCACAGTACCTGGCTCAAGCAGGAACCACACTCTCTTGCAGTATGACCTGAGGCCAGGGGAAATTGCAGCAATCAGCATGGTTTGGGGAGCGTTGTGGCTGGTTTCCATCTTTGGAAACTCCCTCGTCTGTGTAGTGATCCAGAGGAGTAGAAGGACACAATCCACCACGAACTATTTTGTTGTGTCCATGGCTTGTGCAGACCTTCTCATCAGTGTCACAAGCGCACCCTTCCTGTTGCTCCAGTTTACCTATGACAGGTGGACACTGGGAAGTGTGATGTGCAAGCTGATACGCTACATGCAGCACCTCACCCCTGGCGTCCAGATATATGTGCTCCTCTCAATAGCTGTGGATCGATTCTACACTATTGTCTACCCCTTGAGTTTTAAAGTGTCGAGGGAGAAAGCCAAGAACATGATTCTGGCCTCTTGGCTAGTTGGCACTGTATTTGCGTCACCAGCTCTCTTTTTCTATGGCTCCAACAGTGACAACCACTGCAACTTTTTCCTCCCTGGTTCTTGGGAAGGAGCCACCTATGGTATCATCCACCTCCTGTGGGTATTTTTGATCCCATGCGTCTTCATTTTCCTCTTCTACCAGAAGGTTGTCAGGTACATTTGGAGAATAGGCACTGATGGCAGGACTGTCAGAAGGACAATGAATATCGTCCCAAGGACAAAAGTGAAAACCATCAAGATGTTCTTAATGTTAAACTCTTTCTTTCTCCTAGCCTGGCTCCCTTTTCACATGGTACAGCTGTGGCACCCACAGGAAGCAGACTACAGAAAGAGCTCCTTGGTTTTCCTGGCCATCACCTGCATCTCTTTCAGTGCTTCAGCCACTAAGCCAACTCTTTACTCCCTCTATAATGCAAATTTCAGAAGAGGGATGAAAGAAACTTTTTGCATGTCTGCCATGAAATGCTACAGAAGCAATGCATACACTATCACCACCAGTTCCAGGATAGCAAAAAAAAATCATGTTGGCATCGCAGAAATCCCAGCTCCAGTCAAAACTGTCACCAAAGACTCCATCTATGATGCTTTTAACAGGGAGGCAAAGGAAAAAAAGCTTGCCTGGCCTATTCAGTCCAATCCTCCAAATACGTTTGTCTAGTTGGCCTCATTGCTTGAAAAATTACTATGTTGCCCCAGAACAAGGAGCTTTCTCTTGGTTTTCAATCAATTTGTATTTACATATTTTTAACACTACTTTTATGGAATAAGAAAAAAAAGATGTTTTATTTTATTAAATATCTTGATTTTCATATATCTGGTGTATTTTATTTCAGTTAGATTCTGCTTTTTTAGTACATTCTACTCTTGCTAAAGCAAGACTGTTACTTTAAAAAAAAAAACAAACAGAAAAGCTCTTTTGGTCTCTGTATGAAGGGGGAAAAAAGGAAAGATAAACCAATGCTTTGCCTAATTCCTGTCCATTTGCCATGGTGTATACATGCATAAAATCTAAATCCACCTGTACTTCCTGCCATGGACAGCCTTTGTAATACATTTGTCACCTTCATTGATAAGAACAGGACTGAATCTGTGTATGGAATATGGATCTATTTTCTTAATTCTGGTAGTATTGCCCAGAATTACAGTAGCAAGCCATCAGAAACCATGGAACTATTTATTCCCCAAATGAAGTCAACACTAGCATCCTAATGATGAATTCCCCTCAGTTTCTTTGCTGGAACACTGTGCTCCCCTGCGCCACAGCCATGGAAGATAGAGCCCAGGCTGCTGTACTGTGAGTGAAGTCTGGAGGCTGGCTTTCTCAGCACATCTTTCCATGTCAGAAGATGGGAACACGGAATTGGTGGCACTTCATGTATGAAGATACAGAATCTCTAGTGACTTTCATTTCAGACCCATCTAGAGCCCTGCCTACGCTGAGCTTTTCACACTTGTGTTGCTGTTAGAAGCATTACTCATCATGCAAAAGTTTAAGTCTCTGCTATCAAAACCAGGCTTACCCATAGAAGAAAAAGACAGTGGGCCACAGACACTAAGGTTCTTAGTAATAAATCAAGGCACAGCTCTGATCTCAGTACCACCTAGGAATAGTAGCATTGAATACAGATCCTATAGTAGAAAAGGTAATCAGTTTTGCTCCATTAGAAGGAAAAATTACTCAGGAATGCAAGAATCTCAGAGCACATTGGTCAATCAGAGAGTATCTACTTTTTAAAAGAATACAACAAGCCACTGCTGTTCAGCCAGAGTGATCCTGTGCTCACGGTAGTTAGAAGTCCATGTTACTGCCCTTACTTTAGCTCCCTGTAGGCAATTTGCTGAATGACTTTGGATTTTTCTAAGGAAGAAGGAATCCCAAAAGGTAGTATGACTTGCATCTGAGTTTGGTGTCTCTTCTGTTTTACTCACAGGGAAGAAACCACCACTACAGGAGACATGTCACCAAATACTTCCGGTCTCAACACAAACATACAATCTCTACTGAAGGCTGGCACACAGGAAGCCTTCTCCCATTCAGGTTTTGCTCCCTCTGTTCCCAAAGCTCTAACACAAGACCAGCCACCTCTCCAGATACATACCTAGCTAAGCTCATAAATCGAGCTTTAAACTAGGTGTGAAGGGGGAGGGGATCCAGTCCAGGCTAGACAACTGCGTGTCTGGATGTAGGCCACTGGAGTTTAGGAGGGGGCGTTCTGGTGAGGACCACCAGCACGTTACCATACAGGTAGTGGGCGAGAATACAGCCTCGCTCAACAAGGGAGATATAGATATTCTGGCATCAACTACTCCAGGAGGAGTAGTCCCCTCTAGGAGGGTTGAAGGCTCAGCTACTCAGCTGAAGTGCATTTACACCAATGCACGCAGCATGGGGAACAAGATGGAAGAGCTGGAAGCCATTGTAGGGCAAGGTGCCTTTGATGTCGTTGCCATCACGGAAATGTGGTGGGATGACTCTTATAACTGGAGTTCAGGTATGGTGGGGTATAAACTCTTCAGGAGGGATAGAAAGGGTAGGAGAGGGGGTGGAGTAGCCCTCTTTGTAAGGGAGGACTTGGACACCTCTGAGATGGACTGTGGCGATGAGGAGGTTGAGTGCCTGTGGGTTAAGATCAAGGGAGCCCATAACAAGGGAGACTTTGTGATGGGAGTCTGTTACAGGCCACCCAGCCAAGGAGAAGCAGCTGATGAGGTCTTCTATAAACAGCTGGGGTCAATGTCCAAGTCAGTGCCTCTTGTCCTTGTGGGAGACTTCAATCTCCCTGATATCTGCTGGAAGTACAACACAGCAGAAAGAAAGCAGTCTAGGAGGTTCCTGGAGTGCGTGGAAGACAACTTCCTTGCACAGCTGGTCAACAAACCTACGAGGGAAGGTGCCCTCCTGGACTTGCTGTTTGTCAACAGAGAGGGACTTGTGGGGGATGTGAGAGTAGGGGGTCACCTAGGTCTTAGTGATCATGAGATGATAGGGTTTTCGGTCCTAGGTGAAGTGAAGAGGGTGCTAAGCAGGACGGTAGCACTAAATTTTCAGAGGGCAGACTTTGAACTGTTTAGAAGGCTGGTTGGCAAAGTCTCCTGGGAGACAGCACTTGAGGGCAAGGGAGCCCATGAGGGCTGGGAGTTCTTCAAAAAGGAGATCCTGGCAGCTCAGGAGAAAGCCATCCCCGTGTTCTGGAAAAAAGGCCGGCAGGGGAAAAAACCAGCTTGGTTAAGTAGGGAAATCTTGAGTGAAATTAGAAAAAAAAGGAAGATTTATAGGCTCTGGAAGAGGGGACTGGCCTCTTGGAGGGACTACAGGAGGGAAGCGAGGCTATGTAGGGAAAAAATCAGAGGGGCTAAGGCTGAGCTAGAGACCAGATTCGCTAAGTCTGCAAAAGACAATAAAAAATCTTTTTGTAAGTATATTAACAGTAAAAGGAGGACAAGGGAGACCATACAGTCCCTTTTGGACTCAGAGGGAACAGCAGTGACAGGGGACGAGGAGAAGGCTGAGGTACTTAATGCCTTCTTTGCCTCAGTCTTTAATTGTAAAGAAAGCTGTTCCCTCTGTGTAGATACCCGGGAAACAGAGGAGCAATACGAGGCTCCCATAGTCCAAGAGGAGGTGGTCAGAGCCCTGCTTGGCCAACTGGACACCCACAAGTCTATGGGGCCAGATGGGATACATCCTAGGGTTTTGAGGGAGCTGGCGGATGTATTGGCCAAACCCCTTTCCATCATCTTCCAGCAGTCCTGGAAGACCGGGGAGGTACCTCTGGACTGGAGACTGGCTGATGTAATTCCCATTTACAAGAAGGGTAGCAGGGAGGATCCGGGGAACTACAGGCCAGTCAGTCTGACCTCAGTGCCAGGGGAAGTCATGGAACAGGTGATCTTGAGTGCTATCATGAAGCACTTACAAGAGAACCAGGTGATCAGGCCCAGTCAACATGGGTTTACCAGAGGCAGGTCCTGCCAAACCAACCTGATCGCCTTCTATGACAAAGTCACTCGGCTGCTGGATGAAGGAAAGGCTGTGGATGTGGTCTTCCTGGACTTCAGTAAAGCCTTTGACACAGTTTCTCACAGCATTCTGCTACGGAAACTGTCAGCCTCTGGCCTGGACAGGCACACACTCTCCTGGGTAGAAAACTGGCTGGATGGTCGGGCCCAGAGAGTGGTGGTAAATGGTGTTAAGTCCAGCTGGAGGCCAGTGACAAGTGGTGTCCCCCAGGGCTCAGTGCTAGGTCCAGTCCTGTTCAATGTCTTCATCAATGACCTGGATGAGGGCATTGAGGGTACCCTTAGCAAGTTTGCAGATGACACAAAGCTGTGTGCAAGTGTGGATCTGCTGGAGGGTAGGGAGGTTTTGCAGGGGGACCTGGACATGCTGGACCGCTGGGCAATGTCCAATGGCATGAGGTTTAACACGGCCAAATGCCGGGTCCTGCACTTGGGGCACAACAACCCTATGCAGAGCTACAGACTGGGAGAAGCCTGGCTGGAAAATTGCCAGGAGGAGAGGGACCTGGGGGTGTTGGTCGACAGTCGACTGAACATGAGCCAGCAGTGTGCCCAGGTGGCCAAGAAGGCCAATGGCATCCTGGCTTGGATCAGAAACGGTGTGACCAGCAGGTCCAGGGAGGTGATTCTCCCTGTGTATTCAGCACTGGTGAGGCCGCTCCTTGAATATTGTGTCCAGTTGTGGGCCCCTCAGCACAAGAAGGATGTTGAGGCTCTGGAGCAAGTCCAGAGAAGAGCAACGAGGCTGGTGAAGGGGCTGGAGAACAGACCCTATGAGGAGCGGCTGAGAGAGCTGGGGTTGTTTAGCCTGGAGAAGAGGAGGCTGAGAGGAGACCTCATTACTCTCTACAAGTACCTGAAAGGAGGTTGTGGAGAGGAGGGAGCTGGCCTCTTCTCCCAAGTGACAGGGGACAGGACGAGAGGGAATGACCTCAAGCTCCGACAGGGTAGATTTAGGCTGGAGATTAGGAGGAGGTTTTTCACGCAGAGGCTCATTGGGCATTGGAATAGGCTGCCCAGGGAGGTGGTTGATTCCCCTTCCCTGGAGGTGTTTAAGACACGGGTGGATGAGGTATTGAGGGACTTGGTTTAGTGTTAGATAGGAATGGTTGGACTAGAAGATCCGATGGGTCCCTTCCAACCTGGTTGTTCTGTGATTCTGTGATTCTGTGATCTCCAGCCATTCATCTTCCTCTGTAGGCACCCACTCCTTATCTGTCCACACATGCCTCACAAAGTGCTTCATACTTTTTGTTCTTGGGGCTGCTAAATTCCTGTCTTCTCAAAGACATGTTTGCAGAGAACCAGGGTTAGACAGGAAATAGCAGCTTTTAGGAAAAAAAATTTAACAGGACAGTAAAGGTACTATTTGTGTACTACAGCCCCATAATAATTTTGGGGTTTAACCACCTGCGTAACAAAACATCCCAGGGCTGAACAGACACACATAGAAGATTGGGCTTACCAGAAGAAATAGCATGAGAACATGACAAGAAGGGAACTTAGGGAAGAAAAGCAGTACATCGTGCTCTTTTCAATCTGGTTTACAGGTTCCACAGGTATTATTCTGTCACAGGTAATTCTGACTATTGTAAATTAATGGGACGTACTGTCAGTGCATCCTGCCACTATGTCAGAAACAGCAGCCCAAATACCCTATGGGCAGCTGATGGCAGCAGGATCTCTCCAGGGGAGCAGATCAACGCGATGGAGGTGGGGAAAGACAAGCAGGAGCTGTTTGAGAAACCAGCAATCATCTAAGTGGCAAAGCTACTAGAAAATAATGATGGGATTCAATCAAGGCCTCAGGACACCCCAGGGCTCCATGCTGGGTCCAGTCCTGTTCAGCATCTTTATCAATGACCTGGTTGAAGGCATTGAGTGCACCCAAAACAAGTTTGCAGATAACACTAAGCTGGGAGTGTCAATCTGCTGGAGGGTAGGGAGGCTCTGCAAAAGCATCTGAATAGATTGGACTGCTGGTTTGAGACCAATGGCATGAAGTTCAACAGGGCCAGATGTTGGGTCCTCCACTTGGGGCACAACAACCCTATGCAGTGCTACAAACTACGAGAAGTCTGGCCAGAAAGCTGCCTGGAGGAGAAGGATCTGGGGGTGTTGGTTGACAGCTGACTGAACACGAGCCAGAAGTGTGCCCAGGTAGCCAAGAAGGGCAATGGCATCTTGGCTTGTATCAGAAATGACATGGCCAGCAGGCCTAGGGAAGTTATTCTCTCTCTATACTTGGCACTGATGAGACCGTACTTTGAATCCCGTTTCATTCTGGGCCCCTCGCTACAAGAAGGATGTTGAGGCTCTGGAGCATGTCCAGAGAAGAGTAACAAAGCTGGTGAAGGGGCTGGAGAACAAGTCTGAGGAGCAGCTGAGGGAACAGGGATTATTTAGCCTGAAGAAGATGAGGCTGAGGGGAGACCTTGCTCTCTACTACTTCCTGAAAGGAGGCCATAGAGATGAGGGAGCTGGGCTCTTCTCCCAAGTGACAGGGGACAGGACAAGGGGGAATGGCCTTAAGCTGCACCAGGGGAGGTTCAAACTGCATATCAGGATGAAATTTTTCACAGAAAGTGTCATCGGGCAGTGGAACAAACTGCCCAGGGAGGTGGGCAGAAGGTGGGATGAGGTACACTGTCTCATCTGCAGATAGTGCTTCTCACAGGTGGTTGGCAGCTTAACCAGCACAGCACTCACTTCTGGCTCTCATTACTGGTGCCCCTATGTGTTACTTTGACAGGAGGGTGCCATACAAGAATCCTTTTTTAACACGCCCCACTGACACAAACCCACTTGTTACCAGACTAAAACTGTTTCAGCTACAACTGCAGCTTCTCCTGTGTCATGTTTGCAGCTCCCAAATGCCACCTGCATGCAAAAGCTGCTAAATAAGGCCAGCTGTGTTGGGAGCAGCACTGGTGACTCACGTATTGACTCACTTTCGGATGGTGCAGAGTCAGCAGCTGGGCACACTGTGAAGCGTGGAGTCCTCAGTGGGGTCCTTTTGCAGCACAGCTGCAGCTATGTAGGCTGTCTCATGGACTGTGTCCATGAAACAATCCTGTGCAGTGCTACAGAGTAAGAGAAGTCTGGCTAGAAAGCTGCCTGGAGAAAAAGGACCTGGGGGTGTTGGTTGACAGTGACTGAACATGAGCCAGCAGTGTGCCCAGGTGGCCAAGAAGGCCAATGGAGACTACCTGCTCAACCATAACCTCCTCCAGGAGCTGCAAGGGTTGCTCTCTCTCCATTGTTCTCCACCTTTCTCCAACTTTGTGTTATCTGCACTGCTATTTGCCTGGCATGTCTGCAGTGTTCTTCCTCTGCATCTGCTATCTGCAGGGCTGTTTCTCCCACAACTCTTCTCTCTCCATCTGCTGCTGTCGTCTCCCTACTCTGGTTTCTCCTTTTCCCCAATGGGCTGTTACCACTTTTGTTGCTGGCTTGGCCTTGGCCAGAGGCTGACCTTCCATGGAGACAGTCAGCCCTGCCTTCCAGCATCCTCCAGCAGCAGCCACTCCTGTAGTAGCTCTGCTACTGAAAGTCTTGCAATGCAAAACCAACAGATTCCTTATTGTCTCCTCCTTATCCTGGTCATGGCTGTCATGTACCACAGGATGTACAACACTGCCAAAAAGGACCTGCTGCAGAATCTGTATCGTGGTGCTTGCCCAGAAATACAGAGTTCACGCTTGCATCCATGCAGGTGACAAACACCCTCTGAAAAGCAGAGGGATTATAGATTGTATAAACTGTAGGGTTGGTGAGGGAGTTACGAATGAGGTCACTGGGTGACTGCTCTGTGCTGCTTTAGAGAAGGAAACAATGAGGGGGGCCCAAGTTCAACTACTGGCCACCAACTAGTTAGCAGTTTCACAGCTAACAGAACCGTATAACCCCTTGAAACACAGGCCTAACCTGTTCTTTGGCCTTGTGCTCACCCATTTGGTTACATTCAGTACCCAGCCTCAAAGCATGAAAGCTAAGTGTTACCAGTGCCCAGGCAAGGTCACATCTGTACAGAGGATGGAAAGAAGGAGGTCTGCAAGGGTCTGGCAAGCAAAGAAGGGGACCCTACTTAAAAGAAAAAGAGGAAAAATAGAAAGGATGCACTGTAAGCTGAGCCACTGACATTTCAAAAGTCAAGGGGTTAGGGTCCTCTGGCAATCACCACAGTTCTGCAAAGCCACAGGGCATGTCAACAGAGGACTCTTGTGCTCTCAAATTTGCCTCATCCCAAGCGCAAGACTGAGGCAACTGAGTCACTTTCTAGAGCTAAGCAAAGGTTTCCCCAGGAGACAGCTGTGGGAAGAGGTCCCATATTCTGTGTTGGGGTGAGTTGCTCATGGCAACTCTGTTTGCTTCACTTGTGCCTGGGTCACCCACAGATCTGCAGGAACTTCAGGCTGGTGGAGGACAGGTTCCACATGATAGCCTGAGTCCACAGCTGCACAGAGAGAGAATTGCTGCCTGGGAGGTTCCTGGATAAGGCAAGGACGTTGACCCTCTCCCAGGGTTTTCTCCAGAACATAGAGATGGTCAATAGCTGATTGCATCATATGCTTAGTTTTTCTTTGCTGCTTAATTACCTCCAACACAGTAAAATCAGATTTATGGTAAGCAGGTCAAGTCAACTTTGTAATGTTATTTTTAATGTTGGGTTGTGAGACTGAAACCCAACAGCTGCTCTTTTGCTTAGTAGTTTTATTAAAGAAATGGGACTGACAGGATGAGCCCTGAGGTCTCAAAGGACCTCATGGTCATGACTACCCACCCTCCACTACATCTGAGTCCACAGGGACTCAGGACACTTGCATGAGTCAGTCTTGTTATCTGGGCATCACAGACATGACAGGCCATAACATTCACTGTCCTGTTGAGCTGTATCTACAGAGGCTGTAGGCACTGGGTCCTTGTGCAGACACCAAAGATGTTCCAGTGGGTGTTGCCTGTACACACCTTCCAGCTCACTGATGAAGAGCAGGTCTCAGACCACTACAGATCCCAAAGAAAAGTACTGCTGCAGCCACCACATCTAGGAGCTGCTGCCTTCAGGCTTTGCTTCATTGCTGAAAAGGCAGGGAGGGAGAGAGAGAGTCCAGCCCTAAAGCACTGGCACCATATTGCAGACCAGCAGCCTGCCAGGTGTCATTTCACATACAAAGCCCAAAGAATTCATCTGAAGGTGTTAAACCATAGATTTCTGTGCAATTTTCCCTCTTGTGAACTCAACCGCGTTTCCTTACCTCCCAGAAGCTGTGAAACTACACAAGCTGGCCAGGAAAAGTCCAGGACTGCAATGATACCACAGTTAGGGACACAACGTTGGCAGTTCTGCCCTGCCAGTCTGGAAGATGGTTTCCTTAAACCACCTGTCACAGTTGTATTAGAACCCTTTTTCCTTAAAGCCCTGTCACAGTTCTATCAGAGTAAGCATGACCCTGCTCATACAGATTATTTTAGACAAAACTATACTGGTAAGAACACATTCTCATTAATATAAGCTACTTATGAATTTGGAGGAATTTGCCTGTGCAGCTGTCCCTTTATGCTGTTATACTGATAAACCCTCCTGATTTCTATTTCCATATGATGCAGCTTTTGGTATTGTTAAAAAAATGACCCACAACAATCAAACAAAATCCATTGCTCCAGTCACTAGCTAGCCAACCGAACCCCCGGTCTGCAAAGCCAGCCTTCATCACGCATCACAAGTGGAAAAGAACCACAATGTGCTTATACATCAGGTGCGTACATACCTGCTCTCTCCTATCTCCTTCCTTTCCCTTTTTCCTGCCAGTCCTCTCAGTTCTTTATCCCAACATTTGTGGCTGCTGACCAGGCTCACGCCTCAGTGAACACCATGCTTGAGGAAAGGCTGCCCAAGCCATCCTGGCAGCTCCAGCCTGTCATGACACCCAGCCACTGGAAATTTGGTGCTGGCACTGTGGGAGATGAAGGATATACAGTGCTACATCAGTGACGAAGATGGAAAATATCTGGCTGCTTGACAGTTGAAATAGCAACCTTAGGGTTCATTTCAGAAACTTGTAATAAAATGAACAAGTGCTAACCTGATGCCAGAGCAAGTGGAAATCTTTTCCACTCCTTCCACCATTTTAGGGCAGGTTATGGATGGATTTGAAAGCACCAACTGCCATGTACCCCCTGGTCTACAAAGGCCCCAGAGATGCCAGAGATTCAGTAGGAAGATCATGGATTATCAAAGCAAGAAATGGAAAACATTGCAGGATTTGCCTGATCAATACAAAGAAATCTCTCTACATTTCCTTACTACTCCTCATTGCCAATAGATTGCTTCAGTGATATATCTAAAGCAACAATACAGTTAACAAGAGGTGAGAAAGCTTTAGGACTAAATCAAGCAACACTTCTCAGAGAAAGGTACCTCAAAGAAATACACTTTAATGTGAGAATAGCCAGTGACTGCCCCTGGAGCTTCATACAGCTCCCAAAATAACCCAGAATGGTTGGGTAGATGCCTGGATTGCCAACCACTGCTCCTGTGTGGGTATGCGTGCGTATCCCTGAGCACATCTGTAAGCGAGTAGGAAACCAGCATGCCAATGTAGGCTGAAGCCAGCAGAAATTATTAGGGCAGTTTTGGCACTGAGCAAACAGAAACTCCTGGTTCACAACCCCATCTGCAAAGAGGCATGTCTGGGAGAGAGGACTTTTAGATCTCCAGCACATCTCCTCCTTAGTCCTAAATGTTTTCCGTGTAGGAACATGACAAAACATCAACCATTAAACCTTTTTTTTTCCATTAAGCAATCACCTGTTAAATGCAAATTACATCACTGCTGTTCATTTTTGTATTACGTAGCTTGCACTTGGGAATTAGTATTACAAATTGTCAAATTACATCCTCCCAGTTTTATTTCAGGAAAAAGAAGGATTTTTAGTTAAATAGATTTTTTTAAATTTCCAGTTGAGGGTTGGGGCCAGTGAGAAGTGAAGACACACTGCTGAATCTGTTTTTCTGTCAACCTCTTGGAGGTGATAGCGAGATGGCCATCACCCATACTTGAACTTAAGAGCTTCCATATGCCCAGTTAAGAAACCCCTGATTTTTTCCAGTCTCCTCAACTCAACCAGTTTCACTTTAGAATTAATTGCTGTTGATTTAGGATTTGGTTTTCTAAGGTGTCGAATGCACACCATCTGAAATGCTGAATGCTCAGCCTTTCTCAATATCAGATCCTTCCTGTTTAAAAGAACAAGAACCAGATTTGAACTTTATTAAAGCCAGACCTATGTGCTCAAAGGAATGGTTATTAGCTCCCTATGTGATTCCGTAAGTTAATACGTCTTTATTAGTGGGCTCTTTTCAACCTAGTGTTGTAGAATTGGCCTTTATAAATTACATAAGCTTAATTTCAACTGGCTTCTAGTAAAATGTAACACACCGACTGGAAGATTGTTACATAACTGCCACTTTTTGATGAGCAATCTGAACTGAAACAGGTTTATTCTACACTACTGCTGACACACGAAGTCTTGTTTCAGGTTTCTCATTAAACCAGTCCCTGGATAAAATTTAGAAGTGGTATAAATAGAAGTAATTCCTTCATGTTCAGCATCTCAACCATTTTAGACCAGCTCTTGCTTCAGTCCTACATTTGCAGGGGAATAAGAAAAAAAAAAATATTATGTCACTAAAGAGTTTAATCTGTCCTCATGCAAGGCCAGACATCTTTTTCACTGCATGGACAACTAAGAGCAATAGACACTTTTATTCTGTGGTTTGGCAGGGAGGGACTGATCAAGGTCTTTAATTTATTTGAGGCCATGTAGGATACATACAGCAGAGGATACATACAGATGGGTGTAATTACCCATCTTATTCCCAAAGGCACTACAGCACTTCTTTTCAGCCCTGGAGATTTACTGTCTCCCCTGCCATATGTACTCTCCAGAGTTCCTCCCAATATTGACCAAAATGCAGGAAGGAAAATGATTAAGTGATATCCAGAAGTAGCCAGATTTTAGATTATTTAATTATTAGCCATAAATACAGCAAGAGCAGCCCTTATGTTCTTATTAACAGGAGCTAATCTGCTGTCAGGCTTTCTGTGGACTCTGAAAAAGTTCTTGCCACATTATTCATTTGGTCTTTCATAGTAAGCTAGGATATCTTTATTGAAGTTGTACAATTTTTTCCAAAAGAAGGATGCTTGGGATGTGGTTTTGATACCAGGAGTTGTGCTGCTAGCACCAGCCTGTGGCAGAAAGCATTGAGTTTTCAAAGCTAAACCATACATAATCTTAGGACACCAGCAGAAGGCAGCCACCACTTCAGTACAGGCCAGAAAACAGACAGGCGTATAAAGAGCTGTTTCAAAATGTTACAAGGGAGGGTAGGGCAGAAGATGGGTCTTCACAAATTGCTCTTGAACCTACAACAGCACCTCTGTAAGTCTCACCGAAGAAGTCCAATCCTGGATAGGATGACAGGCATACTGCCTTTCCACTACCACTCCACAAACCTGTTCATTGCCCCCATGCTGCAGCTACTACGTGGGTATCCTAACACTACTACTAGCCAGCTTCAGACAGCCAAACAACATTTTTGTCAGTCAAGTTACCTAGTTGTATCTTCAAAGTACACTTCCCTCTTGTTGATCATCTTAACTGTCATGAGAAATTCCTGTCAAGGTAACAAAGCATTTGGAGTTTTGTCTTCAAGGGAAATAAATATCTCTGTCCTCATTTAAAAAAAAACTATTTATACTAGTAAATATTTTTAAGTATTATATTTCAGGTATTTAATGTCATCATGGAAATTCTGCTTGAGAAAGGCCACAGAAGGAGGAACATTGTTGACTGAAAATCACCCTTTCATCAGTCTACCAAAACTCTCCACAGATTTAAAGCACTTGTGTGAGTGTTAAGGGTGTACTTACTGCAGTGGCTTTTGTAGTATGAGTGAAGCATGCATGGGACACCCAATACCAGTGACCTTGCACAGTTCCAGCTCACTCTGCACAAATACAGAAGCAACTTCAGTACAACCTCATCATTGGCATGCAGAAAGTTTCTCAGCTAAACTCCTGCTTGTTGAAGAGAGAAATAATGATCTCTACAGAGAAAAACTCCTCACAGAGCCCAGCTACTTAACTGCCACACTGATCTAGAAAGAGGAGCATTCCTCACTCTTTACAGAGCACTTTCTGTAACTCATTCCTTACATCCAGTATTCTTCCCTGTGATATCCTTGTGATTGAAAGACCAGTAGCATTACCTCCTTAATTCTTGGGATTATTTTCTTCTAAATTTATCTTAAAATACAGTTTGTTTCCCTAAGGCTTTTAGCTTAAAGTAACAAATTTTTGGCATAATAAGACCACAGAGCATAACTCAGATCAGGGCATTCCACCTGGAGTTTTGTATCCAGTCCTGGAATCCTCAACATAAAAAGGATATGGAACTGTTAGAATGGGTCCAGAGGAGGGCTACAAAGGTGATCAGAGGGCTGGAGCACCTCCCATATGAGGACAGACTGAGAGAAGTTGGGGTTGTTTAGCCTGGAGAAGACTCTGAGGAGACCTGATAGCAGCCTTCCAGTACCTGAAGGGGAGCTAAAAGAAAGCTGGAAAGGAGCTTTTTACAAGAGCATGGAGTAATAGGATGAGGGGAGATGGCTTTAAATTGGGAAAGGGAAGATTTAGGTTAGACATTAGGAAGAAATTCTTCACAATGAGAGTGGTGAGGCACCAGAACAGGTTGCCCAGGGAAGTTGTGGATGCGCCATCCCTGGAAGAATTGAAGGCCAGGTTGGATGGGCCTTGAGCAGCCTGGTCTTACACAATTGTGTTAGTAGTTAGTCTGCATCAGCAATTTATGAGTCCCTTTACCATCTTCAACTCAAGCTGAAAGGGTAGTCATAAAGCTAATGCAATTTGGATGATCTAAGGTTGATCTGACTAACCTGTCTTCTTGCAGGGGAAAGCAAGACAGACCTTCATTAATCACCATTTTTGTACTCTGGGGGTAGCACTCCAACCAGCCAGTGCCGTCACAGAATCACAGAATGACCTGAGTTCAAGGGACCCACAAGGATCATCAGTAAACTCCTATCCTTGCATAGGACAACCCCAACAATTCACACATCTGAGTGCATTCGTGAACATTGTCAGGCTTGGCGCAACAACTATTTCCCCAGAGAGCTGTTCCAGTGCTACATCACTCTCTCAGTGAAGAGCTTTTACCTAATATCCAATCTAATCCTCCCTAGCTCATCCTCCTGCCATTCCCTCGGGTCCTATCACTAGTCACCAGAGAGAAGAGATCAGTGCCTGCTCCTCCAGCTTCCTTTGTGAGGAAGCAGTAAACTGCAACAAGGTGTCTCCTCAGTCTCCTCTTCTCCAGGCTGAACAAAATGACTTTAGCCACTACTCATACAACTTCCCCTCTAGACCCTTGACCAACTTTGTGGCTTCCTCTGGACCCTCTCCTGTAGCTTGATACTCTTTTTATACTGCAGTGCCCACACCTGCACACAATATTCTAACTGGGGCCACACCACTGTGGAGCAAAGTGGGACAAGTGCCTCCCTCAACCAGCTGGCAATGCCATGCTTGATGTACCCCAGGACATGGTTGGCTCTCTTGGCTGCCAGCTTTGGCTCACGTTCAACTTCCAAGCAACTCTGAAGGTCAGCCACAGCCTGGCTGTAGCCTATCCATCATCAGGACTCAGGGAACCAAAAGGGGAGCAGCTGTAGTTACTGAGTAAAGGAAAGGAAGAGGTAAGGCAAAGATCAGAAACTAAAAGGAAATCAGACTGTAGGGCCTTTACTTATGGAATATTGCAGCAAAATGAAAGAGGTCTAGTAATGCTAGCTATGAGCTTCTCTATTAAATTTAAGTGTATAGATTGGGACAGTTTAAGTAAAGTTTCTGCCTTTCAGATGAGAAATAAAAACTAACTCTAAATATTCCCAGTCCAATTAAAGACAAAGGAAAATGAGTTTGTGAAAACAGCCCTTCAGTGGTCCCAGGTATCAGAAATACTCTCTGACATAGATTAAAATATTGTAATCTTCCAAAAAGGGAGCTAAAATGACAATTTGCTACAAGACACATTTAAATGGAAAAGGAAAGTCAGCATACAGGTAGCAGGAGAGCTTGAAACCCTAGATTGTTTAATGAAAAGCAACTTAAGCTCCAAATTTCTTTGAAGGACAGACAAGGAGTTTATAGAGGTCCAGGCTTCTGAATGTCACCAACACACAAGACAAATGCTTACACAGGCCCCACACTTGATTCTTTCTTGTAGCCTGATCACTACAGGAGAAACTCTATTAGCTGAGTTTTCCCTGGTCTTTGCTATAATAAAGTTGTGACCACAAGAGTTCCCAATGCTCCTTGGAAGACTTAGCAGGCTGGCAGTCAGATCCCCCCACAACAGAAAGAAACTGGAGTGCATCAGTATTGATCCTCCACTCTACTCTTACCATCTCCATATAGAGCTTCAAACTGAGCTTGATGGGAAAATGGCACACATGGAAGAAGTTCCGCTTAGAAGCATACTTGACAAGCCCTGCACTTCTTCCCATCCTTACCAATCAACTTGAAATTGCTACTTTATAAAATTCTCACTGATGTCTAAATCCAGTTATGTACTAATGCAGACAGGGAAGAAGAGATTTTACAGTAACAATCATTTTAATCCACATTAACAGGTGATATTTAAAGTTACAGGTAGTGATGGTATTTCTGACAGATCAAGGCAAAGCTGTGCTAATTACAGGCACAACTTGTTTTTTGTTTATAGGACTTACTTCATGCAAAAAAATTCTGGGTGAATGCAATCACAAGAGGCAAATCCTCATTCTGCCTACATCTTTTTATCAATGCAGCCACAGAACTGTGCTCATTCCACAACAAGTTCACAGCAGATGGATTAAAATAGACAACCTTTATCACTGTTCTCCAGCTGTCAGTCAGGCTTTTTTCATCTGCCAGCACGTGTAGACAATATCAGCTCCATTAACAATGCCATTCCTTTAGTGGCATTGGATTGAAACAATGACAACATTAAGCAGCTACTGCAAAAAGACTCAAGATTACGTAAATCCAGAAAGCTGTAGTAGTTAATTGGCTGTTTCTCAAACACCCACAGCAATCCACTTTGGTCCCATTGGTATTCCAGTAATTAAAAAGCTAATTGCTGTTTTATTTCAGAAGGCAAGAAACCCTAAGAATAAAGTAATGAGAAATGTAGCTTGCCGAAGTGAGAATGGTAAGGCCCTCTGTTCTCATCAACAGATCCCTGTGGTATAAGCAAGCTATCACCTTGGAAAGGCTTATGCAAATGCTTGCCACAAGAGTAATTAGCTGATCAGAAAGAAACCTAGGCGATACCTCCTTCCCCTTTCTCTGCCTGAGATCACATACAGGGTTCTAGGTTTAAATAGAAAAATAACACCATTACTCTTGTTTTCCTTTGGTTAAACCTCTTCTGGCTCACATTTATGAGATAAAGGCCTTCAGACCAAACTTATCTCTTTCTCTAATTAATTCTACCCCTAGCATCGTAGAGTCTTTCAGGAACCCTATTTGAATTTAGTATTTTGTTTGCAAACACTGTCACAAGTGAAAGAACTCAGCAACTTGAAATTTCACAGAAATACAAGTAACAGAATAATCTAAATTACAACATTTCAGGGGAAAGAAGACTTAAAGGTTTATGAGTAGCATAACCGCTTCACCACATAGGGGTTGGATCTAGATGACCTTGCAACCTAAAGCATTCTATGATCCTGTGAACATTTACAACTGAATGATGTCATCATAGCAAATAGTGGCAGATGACAAACTATATTGTCATCCTCCTGATCGTATAGCTAAACAGAAGAATGCTTGAACAAGCGAAAAAAGACTCGAGGGTGAACTGGTATCAGCACTGCTTCCACTAGGCTCTGAGGAGAAACAAGAAGTGGCTCCTGAGCTAGAAAGGGTGGTGATATTATTAAGAGCTTGCAATGCTGAAGGGGTATTTACTCAGATGTTACCAAAAGCTTAAAATGCAGTGTGAGCTGCTGGGTATGCTACAACATGTATGCAAAGGCAGATAAAAAGAGCAGAATAACTCATGTTTTTATGTAGCCCTCTGGAAAAGGAATCCTCATTGATAGCTTTTCAGAACAGCTATCAGACCACTTAGGAAAGAAGGCAATTCACAGGAGACACTTTTTCTGTAGAGAAGAAGGAATGCATACTGAAAAGTTGGAGATGTCAAAAGTACTGCTTAGCGGAAAGCCCAGAAATGCAAAACAGAAAACACTGACCTAGCAACATGCCGGGATCTGTATTTGATAGGAAATAGGAAAAAATTGTTCTTACATCAGCAAACATTCAGAGCATGCCACATAAGGACATGGTGAAGTTGGAGGACACTGCTTGTACAGTCTTCCACAACACTGTCATCAGCACTTGATGAAAATGTATTTTGAAAGCTGTCATGAGAAAGAAGCTATGGGAAAAAAGTCCTCTCTCACAGCAAGCTATTACTTGAACACACAAAATCACACATTTTTATAACCCACTTGTAGTATTTTACTCACAAATTTATGTCATCAGAAGACCTATCAGATGCAGCATGGTTAAGAACACCACCAGTATTCAGCTGAATATGTAGAGATCACACCCAAGAATTGCTTGAAGCAGCATTTAAGCCAGTTGTGAGTTACAGGCAGACACATAAAGAAACAGGGCTAATCTCACACTAGAAGTACAACTTCCACATCCCAAGTATTTTTTATGGAGGAACAAAAGAAACTGAAAGACAGTTGATCAGTTTTTTAATTTTTTCTTTAAAGAAGTGTCACTGAAAATCATTGGCTGAATAATGACAGTATTTTCTAGTTACAATTTAAAGTAAGATAAAGAAAATACAAATAATGGTATAAATAATAACAAGCAACAGCCTTTGCCAAAATTGCTTAAGGCATTGGCTATAACTGACACTACAAATTCTAATTCTATATCTATATATACAAATCTATACATTCCATAAATACAGCACCAGTTGAATTTTAGTCCACAAGTGCACTACACAGTATGGAACTCCTCAGTTTTACCACGGATTAGAAGCGTCCGTTTTCTCATAAAAATCCACAGCAGAATCACACAAGAAATTCAGTTACTGACAAAACTTAATTAAGAAATTAATGCTCAGTGGGTAGTAACAGCAGCACACTCACAAGACAGTGTTTTGCTTTCCTTCCTTACTGCAAGGACTCCTTCATCAGCCTGTGTCAGTCATGCTGTAACTCTTAAGCATAATGAGAAGGACTGAGGTTCTTATTTCAGCTTTTCTTTTTGATTTCTCTACATTTTTAGACTAGTTTCAAACATTTGGTCCACATTTGGTCCTTAATTGTTAACTGTAGTTTTATAGCTAATTAGGTAGATTATAATTTCTTGGAAAGTAGTCAATGGGACTCTGATGCCAAATCTTCTCCACCTTTCATAAGATGCCAGGAAGAACTAGATTCCTTATTGATGTAGATTAATCTTCACCCTAAAACGTAAAAGGGAAAAAAAGAAAAATAAGTCAGTGATAGGTACTCTCCCAAATCTAGTGATAGTTTCAACTGTCAAGCAAGAGAAAAGCTTCTTGAAATGTATCCAATACATTAAAAAAACCGACAACCAAACATCTCTGATATGATAGTCTTTTGAAAAGCACTTAATAGAATGCAGGTTCTTTGGCAAAGATTATTATCAGATTATGAAAGTAGATCATATTTTAAGTTAGGGGTTTTTTTACACATATAGTTATGTTCTTAGTTAAGTGACAAGTCTATTAAATGTAGCCACTTCCATTTTTCAGGATTCTATGCCCCAAGTATATATTTGGGATTAAAAATATGAGACTTCTTGCATCTTTTTCTTACCAAGTCTTTCCTATCTGGTAAATCCTTGGGTTAAATTCTCCAAAAGGATGAGTGCAACTGTACAGGGCTTGCTCCGTCGGCATCAATTGAGTTCAATCGTACTACACTTTATTGTAATAGAGTCCTAGAACTGTTATAAACATCAACTACTACAGACATCATGTTTTGAAGACTGTGGATAGTTTCCAAGAGATACCCACCTTAATTGGGCAAATAGTTCTAGTTGACCATTACATTTCCATGGCAAGCAGAAATATGAAGCATTTCCAGGCTTATTTCTTTTCTTCAATGTTTGTGAGAGAGAACCAGCTGTACATACTCACTGTAGGAAAAATGAGTGAAAAGCTGTACCCATCTTACATAAAGAAAGGGTAAGACTAAGCCACCCTCCATTACTTTGGGTATTATATGAGACTCCTGGATAAAGGACCAGGTTCTATCACTTCTAGGAGACATCTCAACATGAATGAAGACTGTAACTGTTAACAGTATCAAATGAGCATGTACCACAAACATTTCTGTTAGTTTTCAAGGGGGACTGCTGAACTTGAAATTCCAAAATAAAGAACTCTTGGAGATCCATCCAAGCCCAGAACATTTCTAGCACAATCTGCCAAGTGATGGAAGCCAGAGAACTTTATCTAATGATCATTGCTGGGAATCCTACATTTCATAATGAACTACAGCATCTAGAGCAGTCAGGAAGATCTCAGAGCCTCTAAATCTGTTGCACTTATTTTGGCTTGCAGGACTAACATGGAAACAGTGTAAGATGATGGAGACTGCACAAAGTACTTCTCAGCACACACATGCCACTATTTGTGCCACAGAGCTAGGCCCAGGCTTGTCAAATGTAATCTTTTAAGGCCAACTGCTGGCAAAGCCAGGAAGCAGAAGCCACTGTGATGAGGAACAGATGAAAGCTGTTGCTCATCACAATGAGAAATTACAGGCAATGAGCAACTAGGGTATTTCTGGCGAGATTAGAGCTGTGTTTGTCACACAATCCAGTGCAGAGTAGAGTTGTTCTGGTCACACATACTGTAATTCATCTGCATGTATTCTACATCCCTGATTCAGAAAGGCACTAAAGTATACAAATAACCTCTGAAACATATGTTTAATTACAATACATAGTTTACATTTGCAAGTCTAATTCTAATCCAAAATAATGCATTGCTCTTCTGGCATGATCATGTTACAAAAATCCAACTACAGGGTTCACAGAGTATAGCTAAGGACATCTAGCCTAGTTGGGGTTTTCCCCCACTGCCCAAGAGAACCCAGAAAAGGGACAGACAAGCATTCAACACAAACAAAATCTCCCAAACTTATAGGTTTGCTTTGTTACTATCCTTCAGGATGATCTGCAGTTCAGAAATTAAAATACAGGGTGGGTGGATCCTCCCCATCTCTGCTTCAGTATTATTTAACCTTTCACAATAGTTTTCTATGTCTACGCAACATTTCTAGCAGTTGTGAAGTATGTGTGGAGGATCTAGTGAATAAACTTAAAATCATGCCTTAAGGAAATAATATGAGTGCTCAGAAGAGAATTCTGAGAACTGAGCTGCACACTGAAATATGGCACTTCTTTTCACTGCTTTTGACTAATCCTGAATTGAGATAATGCTAAACAGACCCAATTAGTTCAATAAAAGAAGGCAACACTCAGTCTAGCAAAGTAATTCATTATAATATTTATTCTGTGAAACAAACAAGAAAACATAAGATTAAAAAAAATGTTTCATGCATTTCACAAAATACAGAGAAAGGTACTGTCACAAACAAAACAGAATACGCAAGCAAAACCCCCATTGAAAATACCAAGAGCTTTCCTCTCCTCATTGGATCACATACATGCAAAAAGGCAAATAAAGGAGAAAGCAGTTTAAGGGAAGTGACAGGTTGTCTGTCAAGATCTTGGACGATTAAATCAATCCACAAGACATTTACTATCACCTCTCTTACTGTAAGACCAAATTGATGCAACTTATTTTCCTTGCTATCATTTCTTGGCCTTATCATTTCTTCTGGGAAACCAGGATAGCACAGCAGAATTCCTATTAAATCACAAACTAGAAAGATAACAGAGCTCAAAGTGTAGGCAGATACGGAAAGATAGCACGGCATGATAGGTGGGAGGAGACAGCAGCTGTTCCACTGCTAGAATAGGGTGGAGGGAGGTGCTCTGATGATCTTATCAGAAGCAGGGGACTCGGGGTAGGGGAGGTGGGGGGAATACATTCTGTGAAAGAATGGGCAGAAGCAGGGCATTTATCTAGCACATCCCTTAAAGAGCCCCGATAACAAAGAAGACATGCTGCATTATGAAAAGATGCTGAAAGCAATGTCTTTATTTAGGTTACAAATTACATTAGTATAAGCCTTCTTACTGAAAGCTTTTGATCCAGTCCCTTCTCAACATAAAGTACTCCATTTGGCTTTAGCAATACTATTACAAGATCCTCCTTTTGTTTTTATTTTACAGAACCTCTCCAGCTCCCACATATTAACCACATTACTACTGACCACAAAGCCAGTGTAATTCTGGGCTCCAACACAAAAGCAGCCCCCATCATCTACTGGGAAGGCCCAGAAGCTGCCATAGCTCTGTTTGGGGAAGGTGGCGTAGTGAAAGGAAGAAAAACACTCTGCTTACGCCAAGACCTATCACACCAAAAGCCTCACTCCACGCAGGCTTAGGAACTCCACAATCAAAGATTTTCATGTGGGGAGAAGCAAAGAGAAGACAGCAGGCTGGGATCCTTCCACCTGCACCCAGGGATGCATCCACTTGTCTGACAACAGCATTCTTCTGCTAGCTACCAAGCTATGTTTGCTGCAGTGCGAAAGGTTCTGCATTGGCCTCCTGTGAACAACCACCATGGGGGAAGATTGTTACATTTACAAATATGTTTTTCATGTTGCTTCTTAAAAACAAAGCTAGGAATTCCTATTTTTTAAGGATTTACAGTAAAGTGCAATTTAACTTGTAGCATGAAAAATTACAAAATTAGAAGACATGAAATACAGAATTGCCCATGCTACACCTTAACTCTGTTCCTTCACATGTACATATCAGGAATATGACTTTATATCACATGATCTTTTCATCTCTCAGTCCCTAGAAGAACTTTATTTTGTTCCCTGAACAAGCACAAATGAAGCCAGAAAGAAGACTCCATAGGCAATTACAAGTCCAGTATTTCTCAGTTTTAAGTGTTTGCAGCTAGAAGAGTTTCCTGATGCAGTTTTTAAAAATTCAATTATGTTTTTTGCATTAGGAAAATAGAAAACGCTCTAAGAGATTAAGGTCTCAGGTCTTCACAAGTCTCAGTGAAACACAAAGATTAGGTCTTCTTTTAAATAGCTGCCCAGCTTCCTAGTGTAATTCATGTGTTGTCCATGTAAATATTATACAGTCTTTGTACCACCCACTAAGTGCTTTGCTTCAATCAACTATTTGTGCCCAAAAGCACATCCTTATGTTTCTTCCTACACCACAGCCATCCTCCCACGCCACAAAAGATGTGACAAAATAGGAATTAATCATAGGCTGGATACTTACAGAGACTGCTGCTGTTTGCTTCTGTCTTCCCAGCCTTGGCAAGTTTGGTTGAGTTCTGCTGTGCTTTACCCAACTCCTCTCCAGTTAGCAGGGCTTTTATTTCAGAGGGGATTTTCCCTTGGTCCATCGCCATGCACCACTGCTTGTACTGAAATACGCAAACGTATTAGGCATTAGTAAACTGCCAGGACCACATTAAGTAGACAAAACAGAGCCATAATCTTTACCTTCCGATATATTCATTTAAGGTTCGAATGTACTGGGTCAAAGCTTCTTACAAAACTGCAGAGCCCTAATAAGCAATGCACGTGTCTATGGTTGTATACCTGGTCTCTGTACGTCCTGTTTCAGTCAATAAAATGCTACTCAGTGGTAGCACTAGACACAATACTGTAATTATTAAACAACATGGAACACTTTGTGCATTTTCTTGCTGCTGGCTTGCCAGAATACCGTTCCAGTTCATGGCCTATTAAAAACAAATATTCCGCATGACTCTGGGGCCGAATGACTATTAAGGGGTCCTTTCTGATTGTGCAAGGCACAGTTAGAGCACACGTAAGTAGTTCCGTCATCTTAAATGCTTCATTGGCAAACCCTGAAGCACACTGAAAACCTTGTGGTCAGTGAGCCGACTTTCCACCCAACCCTAAACCTACACACCTGTGGTGATTAGCTGTGCCTATTCAAACAAACCTTGTGCAAAGTCAAGGAGATATCCTCAGCTCCAGTGAAATTTGGATACATGACCCCCTTTATATTTTAACACATTTCTTTCCATCCTCTACCTCTCTCTATCTCCATCAGAATTTTTCCAAAACAAACATTTCAAAGACAGACTCATGCAATGGCGCCGCCTTTGCTTGCTTTGTTCAAAACCAGCAGATAACTGTGACATGAGATTCATATTCAACATGCAAAGTAGGCAAACAGCTGAATGCATCTGTTCCTGATGTTTTGATACCTTACAGCTAGCCAAATTCTACTCTCAGTCACAGTGATTTTGGGAACAAATGTCCACGAGGACAGGTTCCCAAATAATACTGAGGGTTAAGTTAAATGGTAGTTTCTTACCATTTCAAGCTCTTCTCTGAGAGCACAGATAGCTCGCTCTCTGCTTGAAACCAGCTCTTCCAGGTACTGGTACCTCAGCTTCTTCCTGGCTCTGCACTCTCTTGCACTCTGACGACTTCTTTCAAGTTTTGCTTTCAAGTCTATCTTGGCTGGTTTACGACCTCTCTTTCCTGGTTTCTTTACCTTGCCTCCAACCACCTGGAAAACAAGAGTACAGTCAAGATCCTGTTCTGAAAAGGTAATGCTGCAACCATGTCATTGTGCCTACTAGGTGCCTCCTAGCACCTAAATCAGGAGAAAGAGAGGAAATAAGAGGGCTGATGTATGATGTTTTCAGTGAAGGCATCAAAAACAAAAGTGAGGGATATTACTTCATAGTGAAGTCAGTGCTTAAGCAAGTACTATTGTCAATGCTACTAATCTGGTTTGAAGGAGCTCCATAGATTGGCTGAGGTTGGCAGGGACCTCTGGAGGTCATCTCGTCCAACCCTCTACACTCAAACAGGGCCACAAAGAGCTCACTGCCCTGGACCTCATCCAGAGGGCTTTTGAATTTCTCCAAGGAGGCAAACCACAAGCCCTCTGGGTAAACTTTGCCAGTACTCAGTCACCCTCACAGTAAAAAAAACAATTCTTTATCTTCAGACAGACGCTTCCTGTGTTCCAGTTTGTACCTGCTGCCTCTGGTCTCAATTTCTTTCAAAGGAATCTTCTCAGGATTTTTACTAAACAGGGAACTGAGCCCTACCTCTGCTGTACCTGTATTCCAGTTGTATCTAAACACTATGACCAGGCTTACCTTCAAAACATTTTAACACAGCCTAGAAAACTGTCTCCTCACACTTATTCATGCAACTTATCCCAGTGATCAACTCTCCCAAGAGCCTATTCTAGAACCCCCTTGCAGAAATGTAACCCCCTAGTTTCTTGTCCTACATGACGCAGATATTGCAATTATTTTCCCCTCTTCTTTTTTCACAGGTCAGAAAGCTTCTCTTGCTACAAACAAAAAAGAAGGAAATTGGTTCCTCAAAGTTTACTCTACACTTCCCCGCTCAAATATTTTACTTTTAACATGAAAGCATGGCACATGGAAGTGTTAAATATGGCTTGAAATTCAGTACAGTGGGCATCCAGTAGCATCTCCCTGTAAGCATTGCATCAGCCACACACCTACCTCCCCTCTGAAGTAAGGATTTCTCTCTATTTGCATTCTGACCACACTGTTTGAATGGAGGGGGTGTGGAGAAACGCACCTAACACACACACCTACATACAAGAATTGCACTGCCAGCTTAGTGTTTTGACATACTGTATATAGATGGGACTTTCACTAATAACAGTGTTCAAAATATCAAGAGTTCATGATTGAGAAAGGCACTTTTTATTGTGTGATACTACAAAATAATCGAGCTTTGACAATCAAAGAAGTCATTTGTTCTACAAACTGAGCAGACTGCAATAAAAACAGTAACATAGTGAACTGATGTGCTAGAATGAAGAAAAAAGTATTACACAATTGAGCCTATTCTTTCTTTGGAAAGTGAGTCAACAATCACATGCCAACATAATCCTACCCTCTATACTGCCTCTCCTAATTTATTCAGGAGTAACTGCCCACTATAAGCAAATGAGGGAACAGAGCGTACTTAATGGACATCTAGTGATAATGAAACAAACATAATACATTCATAAAAGAAAAAAACCCCAACAATCTCTTCTACATTTGAACTGCCAAATGGAGTCTGAAAAATGTGTTCACTCCACCAAGATGTTCTTTATAAGATCTTCTAGTTCACATAGTACATCCACTGAAATAATATAAAAATGAAACAGCCACAGCCAAGAGTAAAATAAATTCCAAAGAAAGGAAAGTGATTGTCCCCTTTCAGGAGTCCTATTTTTGTGTAGTGATTTATAGCTCAGTAGGAGTTAGAAATACACACAGTCTTCCAAGGGGGAGTTGTAGGCACTCACAGGTTGTTATCTATTATTACTGGCACTCGAAAGATTTCTGGATATTACGTTATACACTACAGTCAATGTACTGCAGTTCTCAAAGACTTTTAGTGCTCAAGACTTCTCTGTGCCAAAGAAAGTCAGTTTAAAGTAAATTTGCAAATTGAAGAGCTAGATAAGGTCTTGTAGAGACATACACTCCAGCTCTCTTCAAAAAACCTTTGCCACTGTGAGTTCTGACCCTCTAGAGGAGTGGGCTAGTACTCAAGTCCCAGCACACCACACATGGCTCTATGAAGAACATACTAACTCAAGTCATAGTTCTGTGCAGGAGCACACCACAGCCATGCCCTTTCATAAGAATGTCAGGCAGGCTAATAGTTGCTATCATGCTGTTTCTTACAAGCAGCAAGTTAAAGCTACTTGGGAACAGCACCCAACCTTTCCATAGCCAGCATGCTGGAGAGGCACTAGCAATGAAAAGCACTTGCAAGCAGCACCGCCTCACAGCACTTAAATCCATCCACCACCACCATCTCACAATTTTCTTTTTAAGGATTGTTATTTTAAAGCACCTCATGTATGTTTATATGCAGCTGTTGCCTTTTGTAAGGCATGGGTCATATCAGAGAAAACATACAAAGAGCAAGGGATATTGGATCTTTATGCCAATAAGATACCAAGTGAGCTCAAACAAACCCTAAGTTTAAAAACATACTTTTATGGTCAGATCTAGAGATGTGGACATAAAACAGTTAAAGGTATATTGTAATTTGCAAGGAAATTAAGGCATTTGTACAGCCTACTTTGCACATTGCAAATGCATCCTGGATCCCGGGTTATCAATTAACTGCTTTCCCTTCAGTAACTCTAGAAAGCTCTCTACAAACAGGTGTACCAGTTGCTCTCTTCTCCAAGCTCTTTTACAACTGCAGCAGCCTTGCACCCAAGCTCTCTTATGGGAGGAAAAAGGCTTGAACCTCTTGGGCCATCACTTGCCAATACTCTAACCAGCAGGACTATGGAAATAATGAAAAGTTTTATTCCCTTTTAACTCTGACATGATATAACAAGGTCCTCATAATCTGTCTTCACATCACCCAGAAGACTTGTACCATCTTTGTGGCTCTTAGCACAGCTAGCTAATTAATCAAACCCTGCATCCTTATCAGTTCATCCTCACTGATATACAGAAGTTCCCAAAGGCCTGATAAATCCTTTGCTCCCATGTCACATTATCATATCTCCCCAGCTTCTAGTCATGTTTGCCTACACATTTGCTATGTTGATGTGTCAAAAAGAAGACAAAACAGAAGTGCTAGTTGATGTTGAACATGGCAGCAGACCAAGAAGGAAAACAAGCAAGCAAACATTTTTTCATTCTTTTTTATTCCTCTGGAGTTTATAAAGACATGGAGTCTATTAGCACTCAGCAGTACGGATCTGTGGGTTTTTTCAGGGAGTCATAAGTAATGAAGACTTAGAACGATACTAATAATAAAACCGGCCATAGAAATATTAATAATTACACACATTTGTCAGAAATCCAACTAAGCTCCTATTTTGGTTCACTCACACTTCAGAAAATAGAAAAATCTAACTCTCTCTCTTTTTAATACAGTACTTAAATCATAATATCTTAACGTCACTTTTGCCTAGCATCAGTGTTCAGGTACAAAATTATTCAGCTTTGAATTGGAAATGGCTTCCATTACTTGCCTTGATATACAAAAAGTCCTCACATTGCTAGATTTTTTTTTTTTATTTAGACATGCCACCCTCTTCCAAAGGGTAGTCAGCAGCTCTCTACAAAAGCACTGCCAGACCACATGATGATGAAGTCCTCCTTTGAAAGGACATATATACATACCATGGCTACTAGCATTCAAACCCCCGAAGAACTGAACCACCTGCATAGAAAACTGTAATAAAGCCAGCCTCACCGTGACATCTGCAGGTTTTAGACAATTTGGCAGATTTAAATAATGCTATCCCAAAGCACTTCTATCAGCACTTCTGATTACACTGACCAGTTCAATACCTTCCAGCAGCTCTTAGTACAGTCACAGAATGGCAATTAGCTTTTAAGTGCCAGTACTCGAGATCCAGCCCAGGAAATCATCTTAAATGGATTCTTCTTTGTGTCAGTGGCTGAAGGTGTAGGGCTGCAAAACCTTCCCCTGGCATGGAGCTAACTAGCATCTACAGAATTTATATAAAACTATAAACATTATTAGCAAGCAATAAAAACAAACACGAACATTGCATTTGTTGAAGTAGAGGGCAGAAGAACCTATTCATGCCTGAGAACAGTTTCTCAAAGTCATTAGTCAAATGAAGCTAGTCACAAGTCTAATAAAGATTAGGTTATCTCATCTGCTAAGTCAAAGCACACCATTCACAGCAGCAGTATAAAAGCCAACTACAAAGTATGCTTGGTTAGTCCTGCAGCGCATGACATACCATACACTTAACACAGATTTAGTTAACTCTCACTGGCAGACAAAAACATCCAATAATAATCTGGAAATGTAAACTACTACTTAGTGAGCAAACACTTCGTAAGTCTTAAGCAGGTAAGTTATTAGAAATCAATCTTAAAATTCTAACCACGCAAAGTAATTAATGTACTAAGAAGGTAAACTTTAGCACAGATGTGTAAGGACTACTATCTTTGCCAAATGCTCTGTTTTAAACTAAGAAAAATGTTAAGTTTTCATGAAGTGTTATGCAGGCATCCACAAGTGAAGAGCCCGTAGCTCTGCACATGGGTTTTGCGTTCCAAGTGCTGGACTCTGCACTTGGCCTTGTTAAACCTAACCCCATTGGTCTCAACCCATCAGTCCAGCCTGTTCAGGTCCCTCTGTAGAGCCTCCCTGCCCTCCAGCAGGTTGATGCTTCCTCACAGTTTAGTGTCATCTGCAAATTTGCTATGGGTGCATTCAATCCCCTCATCCCGGTCATTGATAAAGATATTGAACAGGACAGGACCTGGTATCGAACCCTGGGGACACCACTTGTGACCAGCATCCAGCTGGAGTTAACTCCATTTACCACCGCACTCTGGGCCTGGACAACCAGCCAGTTTTTAACCCAGCAGAGGATGCACCAGTCCAGGCCAGTGGAAGCCAGTTTCTCAAGTAGGATACTGTGAGACACCATGTCAAAGGCTTTACTAAAGGCCAGGTACACTACACCCACAGCCTTTCCCTCACCCATTAAGTGGCTCACTTTGTCATAGAAGGTGATCAGGTTAGTTTGGCAGGATCTGCCCTTCATAAACCCATGCTGAGTGGGCCTGATCACCCGGTTGTTCTGTATGTGCTGCTTGATGGCACCCAAGATGATCTGTTCCATGACCTTCCCTGACACTGAGGGCAGACTGACAGGTCTGTAGTTTCCTAGATCCTCTCTCCAGCCCTTCTTATAAATGGGTGCAATGTCTGCCAGCCTCCAGTCCAACGGAACTTCCCCAGTCAGACAGGATTGCTAGTAGATTATGGCAAGAGGCTTGGTGAGCACCTCTGCTTGTTCCCTTAATGTTCCCCTAAATTCACCCTCGGATGAATCCCATCCAGCCCCACAGACTTATGAATATTCAGGGATGCCTCTGTGCTTTTCTTGCAAAAAGATTCAGGAAGAACCAAAGCATCATCACTCATTGAAAGTCTGCAGCTCAAGCTCCTATCTCAGTACCTTACCATTTTTTCATAGTTCCTATTTATCTAAGGCATTCAGTGTGGTACAGGCACATGATCTACACCACACAAGACCACTGGTTTTTATCAAGCCTCTGGACCATGCCAGAAGCTTTAAGAAAAGGCCAGAAGTAGCATCACAGATTCATGGAATGATTAAGAGTTGAAAAGACCTCTAAGGTCATCTAGTCCAGCTGTCAGCCCAACACCACTATGCCTGCTAAATCATGTCCCGAAGTGCCACATGTACATGATTTTTTTAACCCCTCCAGGGATGAAGACTCCACCACATTCCTGGGCAGCCTCTTGCAGTGCTTAATCACTCTTTCAGTAAAGATTTTTTTTTTCTATTAGAATCACAGAATCATAGAATAGTTAGGGTTGGAAAGAAACTTAAAGCTCACTCAGTTCCAACACCCATGGACAGGGACACATCCTACCAGATCAGGCTGCCCAATGCACCATCCTACCTGGCCTTTAATACCTCCAGGGATGGGGCAGCCACAGCTTCCCCGGGCAACCTCTGCCAGGGCCTCATCACCCTCACAGTGAAGAAATTCCTCTTTATGTCTAGTTTAAATCTGCCCCTCTCCAGTTTACACTCACTGCCCCTAGTCCTATCACTACAAGCCTTTGTGAACAGTCCTTCCCCAGCTTTCCTCTAACCCTTTCAGCTACTAGAAGGTCGCTATAAGATCTCCCTGGAGCTTTCTCTTCTCCAGGCTGAACAACCCAAACTCTCTCAGCCTGTCCTCATAAAGGAGGTGCTCCAGCCCTTTGAGCATCCTTATAGCCTCCTCTGGACTCGGTCTAAGAGTTCCATATCCTTCTTATGTTGAGGATAACATAACATCCAAAATAAACGTCCCCTGGAACAACTTGGGGCCATTTCCTCTTATCCCATCCCTTGCCGCTTGGGAAAAGTAACCAGCACCCACCTCACCAGAACCTCTTTTCAGGAAGCTGCACAGAGTAACGAGGTCTCCCCTCAGCCTCCTTTTCCACAGGGCAAACACCCCCAGGTCCCTCACCGGTCACAGAACCCTTGTGCTGAGGTCCCTTCCCCAGCTCCGTTCCCTTCTCCCGACGCGCTCGGCTTGTGCCTCCATGTCCCTTGCAGCGGGGAAGCCCCTTACCTTGCTGTCATCCATGTATGCCGCCAGCCCGGGCCCCGCATCAGAGCCTCAGCGCTCACAGCAGCAGAGCACGGCCCAGAACCGTCGCCATCGCCACCGCCACCGCCACCCTGTTTACAGCCGCCGGGAGGGCGGGGCAGCGGGGCAGGGGCGCGCTGGGAACGGTAGTCTTTTCTCGGCCCCGCCGCCATTGATCACTGCGAAACTCTGGAAGGGGGTAGACTACAACTCCCAGAAAGCACCGCGGAGATTGCCTCCGCCCCTCTGGGAGGAAGGACTACATTTCCTAGAAGGCTCGCGGAGGCTGCCTGCCCCGCCCTGGGTCACGGGGGCAACGGGTTGGAAAAGAGCTTTGAGGTCATTGAATCCAGCCGTACCTACCCACTGCAAAAACCTGTGTTCCTCTATTGTGAGACCCCACTTTGACTACTGTGTCCAGTTCTGGAATCCTCAACATAAGAAGGCTATGGAACTGTTGGAACGGGTCCAGAGGAGGGCTACAAAGTTGATCAGAGGGCTGGAGCACCTCCACTATGAGGACAGGCTGAGAGTGGGGCTTGTTCAGCCTGGAGAAGAGAAGGGTCCAAGAAGACCTTATTAGCGACTTTCCAGTACCTGAAGGGTCTACAGGAAAGCTGGGGAAGGACTGTTCACAAAGGCTTGTAGTGATAGGACTAGGGGCAGTGGGTGTAAACTGGAGAGGGGCAGATTTAGACTAGACATAAGGAGGAATTTCTTCACTGTGAGAGTGGTGAGGCCCTGGCACAGGTTGCCCAGGGCACTTGTGGCTACCCCATCCCTGGAGGTGTTCAAGGACAGGTCAGATGGGGCATTGGGCAGCCTGATCTAGTGGGAGGTGTCCCTACCTATCACAGGGGTCTTGGAACTAGATGATCTTTAAGATCCCTTCCAATCAAAGATTCTATGATCTCTGAGCACCTCCTCTATCATCTTTTAAATACCTCCATGACTGGTGATTTAACCACTTCCCTGGGCAGCCTCTGTCAATGCCTGATAACCCTTTCAGTGAATATTTTTTTCCTAATATCTAAGTCTAAGCCTCCTCTGTTGCATCTTGAGGCCATGTCTTCTCATCCTATCACTTGGGAAAAGGGTCAAGCTCCTGCTTCACTGCAACCTCCTTTCAGGCAGTTGTAGAGAGTGATAAGGTCTCCCCCAAGCCTCCTTTTCTCTATGCTAAACAACCACAGCCCCCTGAGCCGCTCCTTACAGAACCTGTGCTCCAGACCCTTTAGAATCGCGCACACCCTGCATCATGGGCAGCATTAGAGCTGTTGGGACAGTGCTGCCCACTGGCCCTCAGTCACTCGTTCCCACCTGCACCAGGCATGGCTAGGCACCCCGTGCTGTTTCAAAGAATCATAGAATCATTTAGTTGGAAACACCTTTGAGATCAACGAGTCCAGCTATACCAGTCCACTACTATACCATACCATACCAAACCTACTCTGAGGACCTCCTCTACCTGTGTTTTAAGTACCTCCAGGGATGGTCACACAGGCACCTCCCCGAGCAACCTGTTCCAGTACCCCATAACCTTTTCGGTGAAGACATTTTTTGTGGTATTCAATCTGAACCTCACCTGGTGCAGCTTGAAGCCATTCCCTCTCATCCTATCACCTATCACTTGGGAGAAGAGACCAGCGCTCACCTCGCTACAACCTCCTTTCAAATAGTTGTAGTCAGTGATAAGGTCTTCCCTCAGCCTCCAGTCATCCTCGTCTCTCCCTCCCATAGAGGTATGATTATCCCTGCACGCTCGGGTGGCCAGCCAAGTGTCCCAGGGTGTCTGATGCTGGCCCCTGGCTTCCCCCTGCCTCCCACACTCCCTTCAGCTACAAGCCCTGATTTGTCCCTCAGTTGTTCCTGCCACTGATATGGCCGCCACCATGGCGGAATAACCTTTGAGCAGGGCCTGTGGCAATAGGACAAGGGGCAATGTCTTTAAACTAAAAGAGGATAAGTTTAGACTAGATATTGGGAAGAAATTTTTTTCACTGAGGGTCATGAAACACTGGAACAGATTGCCCAGAGAGGTGGTAGATGCCCCATCCCTGGAAACATTCAGGGTCAAGTTGGATGGGGTTCTATGCAACCTGATCTGGTTGAAGATGTCCCTGCTCACTGCAGGGGGTTGTGACTGGATGACCGTCATGGTCCCTTCCAACTCAAACCATTCTATGATTCTGTGTCTGAGTTAGCTGACATGCCTGACTACAGCCCTGCCCCACGGCAGCCTCTGGTAATTGTCACAGAGCCATCCAGGTTCTGGCTGAGTAGCCCTGTAATGACTCAAGCATTAAAACAAATAAATCAAATTTTCTGCTATTGTTTGTCTTGCTTTTGCCCTTAGAGTTTCTGAAGACGGAACAGAGTCTTCCTGCTCACTTGGATGCTGCATAGTGTACTGGGCCTGAGCTTCTGAGCCACTCCAAGTCTAAAGAAGCAGTCCCTGTGATCCTTTTAGGATACCAGGTTTCCTCTCCTCTTCATGCAGACATAGACCAGAAAAGGTTAATGCTGAACACTTGCCATGGAGCTTTTGCCATGAGGCTCACAAGCAGTTGGGTTCCCATTTAGCCCATGACCCCAGGAGAAGGAGAAAGAAGAATAAAAGAAAATTACTTGGGGGTTGGAAACTGAAACAGCTTTAATGAAATGATGATGATGATGATGATAATAATAATAATAATAACAACAACATGTATATACAAAACCCACATGCACACCCCGATGATTGTGTCACCACTGATGCTACAGAGTAGGCAGGGGAAAGGTCCTGGTCTGGGCTCAGCTGCAGGAAGGATCTGGACTAAGGAACTAGATTCAATAATGCACAGATCCAGGATCAGGGCAAAATGACAGATGAAGTCTGCACTGTATGTCAGACATCAAAGTAGAGAGCTTGACCTTCATGATCCCTCAGTTTTACACCAAGTATGAAATACATGGAATGAAATATTCTGTTGGTCTGTTTCATGTCACCTGTCCTGTCCACCCCTCCTTGCAGGTGTGATACTTTTTTACCCCTTTTACTTATGGCATTCCACCAGCTCCGGGATGGCCTTGGTTTCTATAGGAATAAGTATAAGCAATGGCCTTTCTGCATACCAGTGCCCTGTGTTATCACTTCTAGAGAGAAACACTGTCTGAAAAATATGCAGTTAACTTCCAGAAAATGAAGTTACTTACATGAGGGTTAGCTGAAGTTAGGAAACTGATTCTGCTTTAGCTCAAACCAGAACATAATCTTTGATGCAAAGCCTAGCTGTGCTACCCCCCACCCCCACCCCAACATCCACCTGGTAACTTGAAATTAGGCCCCTGCTTGCCCAGAAGATGCACGTACCCCAGCAAACAACTCTGTAAACATGGTCTGTGATTCATGTTTGCAGTCAAACTTGAAGTTAGGCATGTTTCATGTTGCTGCATGTTTCTTTTTATTCATGCAACTCTGTTCACAAGAATTTCCCATGACTTAATCTCTCTTACATGCAATTGTTAGGGCTAAAGGCTTTGTCATGGGATTTTCCCCCTGAATCACAGACTTTCCTCTTAGAGGGATATGCCTTCTGGATGGCAGAGACAAAGCGCTTTTAGAAGCTTTTTTTTCTTTAAGCTTAAATGCTTTTCAGTTGTCGATGACAAGGCAGTTTGCACACTACTTCCTATTCACTTTTCCAAACCCAATGAATCAGTTCTTGCAACTCTGCTCCTGAAATAATAATAATAAAAAGAAAAGGACTAATCAGCATATTAACCAAAAAGGATCAGCTAATAAAGTGGAAGTAATAGCACACTATATACTTGCCCAGGTTGTCTCTTGTGATTCCCACCCCCACCCCATTTTTGCCTTCAAATTCTTGAAGAAGGTGATGAGCCGCCTTGTAGCACCTTTGGCGCTATCCTGGGGCCATAAAGCTGGCTTTAAAAGCCAGTTGGGGGTTTCCCTGGTGAAGGAAAATATTGAGTGGCAAAGAGCCAACATAGTTCACTTAGGCAACCCTCTGTTGCAACATGAGTGGAGGAAGGAGATTAGACAGAGCCCTGGTGCTGATTCAGAAAGGCTAGAATCCTTTTAACTAGCAAGTTAAAGTCACAGCTGCATCTATTCCCTCCACTAGATTATCCACACCACCCATTCTGCTTTATATCTCTTTAGAAGCAGAGCACTTACCTCCTGACCAGGCTAAGCACAGGTTACCTACCAAAACACTTCAGAACTTCCATGTTTTAGTACAGCACAAATAAAAATATGCATTTCAGCCTTCTTTTCCACTACAGCTATGCTGTCTCCCTGGATGAATACAAATACGCAAATTACAGAATCAGAGAATCACAAATTCAATGGGAATCTGTCAGAAAAAAGCTGTTGTGAATGGAATTTATTATATATATGCACATACACAGCACACAAGCTTATGATGTTCTAAACTGATTTTAACAGTTAGAAGGAAGTATTTCTTTAAAGAGCAAGTAGTGAACTCTTGGAGTTTACTACTACAGGACACTGCGAGGCAGAATACAACATGTTCAAAAAAGGGTTAGACAGGTTCATGTTCCATAAAGAAGTACTAAAAGCAAGTATTGACCTTCATCCCAAATCTAACATTTTGGGATACTGAGGATATATGTGAGGTGCAGAGTACAGAAGGCGGCCAAGTTCATATATTCTCCCTAAAAAGCATCTCCTCCTGCCACTTTTGGAGACAAAATACTGAACTAAATGGACCCATGGTCTGACCCAGCAGGGCTTTTCTTTTTGTCTAAGAGGTCACTGTTTTGACCTTCAAACATCCACAAGTGAATTAAGATCTTTAAGTAAATCTTCCTTGGCTAAAGTAAAGGCAGACGATCTGTGTACTAGAGTAAATCACCCTCACTAACTGCAAAGTCACAGTTTTCACTAGTAAGTACTCTTTCCTAAGCAATTCTCTGAGACATTCTGATGTTTTTATTGCTAAATCATAGTGCTACACACCAAGCTACCTTGTATTAAACTCAATGTCACAAATTGTCTTATGAAATAACTATTGGTAGTTTTCTGCTCAAATATATTTTAAAAGAAAGATTGTGCCCCTGAAATCCAGTGAGACTCGGAGGCATAGAAATAAACTGGTTTTGGTGATCAGGCAATAGTTTTAAAATCATTGCTTACGTCAATGTGACTAAAAAAAGAGACATAACTCAAGGGGTGATTTTGCACCATGTGCTTTAATTTACAGTAATGTCAGCACATCCCAAAGAAGTGTTTATTCTCTTTTTCTAGAACTGTAGATGTTTTTTAAATTGGGCAAATGGAAATCTGTTCCTTTGGCAACATGTTTGTATCAAAACCCAGCGTCTTGGTGAAATTACTCCACTGTCCATTTGTGGAGTTTTCACAGATTCAAAGCCTTTGACATTAGTTCACTCTTGGATGGGAAAACAAGGATGCAGTTAAGATATTTTATTTGTATTCCAAATGTACCAAGATGCCAATTGCTGCAATAGAAATGGTAACTTGTTTGCCACAGAGGAAAAAATTGTGCAAGAACAGCTTGTCTTTCAGTCCCTCGGTGTCTTTTGTAAAGCCAATAAAGGAACTGCATTTTCCTACAACCTTCAGTCTGATACCCAAGAAACACTTCTGGAAATACAAGAAGAAACACTGTATTTCAGTTTTTTATGCTGTTGATGTTGAGACAGAGAACACCCTCAACTTCTCACTTCTATCTGTCAGTTAAATTATTTGTCACTAGAGAGTGACAGAAAAATGTTTATTTACATAATAGTCTATATCTTATTGTCACTTATGTAACTATGATAAAATTATACCAGATTTTTATGTTAGATTAGAGGAATCAGCTATACATTTTAAAGCTCTGAAAGACCTTTTACACATAAAAACAACACATGCTAACAAGTACAGTGATTGATCAGCTTATTGGTATGATTAAAAGACAATTCAATTTAAAATAAAGTCTCTTTGAAAGCTGATTTTTAAAATGTAATCAATGTTTGAACACAGCAGAGCACGCTAGGAGATGGATCTGTGACTACTTGATATACACTATCTAATTAAATGTTGATAAGGGATTTGCTGTCATATTTGCTAAATGTTCTATTTTGTGAGAAGATAAATGCCTTCTGTAGCTATAAATACTTGAGGTCATGTCTACAAAGGGAGTTCTTCCAGTAAAATGGGCTCAAAATAACTTAATTTTGAACAATCCATGCTTGTCCTGTGCATATACAGACGTGGAAAAGTTACAGTTTTATCTAACCAAACTAACTTTCCCAAAATCTTTAAATGATGCTCATTAAGCTTTGATATTGCTGAATGGATAGGCTATTTGTAAATTAAAATAGTACATAAAAATGTTCATGCTGCATTTGTAAAGCAGCTACTTCATATTTTCTAGACAGCTGGTAGAAGGGAGAAAAAAAGGGCAGATGTTCCTAAACTTCATGCGTATGATGGATAATTCCAAATAATATAAGAGATGAAAATGAGGACTGGTTCAAAAAAGCATTTGAATAAGATGGATTTCATGCAGATTTAAAACTGAGAACCAAAGAGCACAACAGACAAATTGCTGCATAAGAATATGACAAAGACTAGGTCAATGCGGTGAGCAAGTGAGTAAAATTTAATCTTGTTCTGAAACAACAAACAAACAGCACAGCACAGCATGCCGCATTCAGAAGTGTGAGAGCCCTGTTGTGTCTGACACTTGAACAACAGAGAATTATTGCTGCTGATATGGTAATTGCAGAGGTACAGAAAAAAAGTGGGTGGATCATGTGAAATTCATGAAATACTTGAGGTGAACTTACAGCAGGATTAGTCCTTTTCTTTTAATTGTGTACATTGATCTCCATGCACAGCTGGTTTAGTAAAAAAACATATTGTTCATTCTCAAAAGGTTTAAAAATCCACTTCAGCTCAGTGTCATTTTTGTTCTTAAGATATTTCACAACATGCTTATCCCCTTTGGCCTACGCAAACAAATATGCCTGCATATGCATACCTATTAGAGCCAGCCGAAATCTGCTGCCTGTAGCTGACCATTCTGGCAGGAGTATTTCTGGTTGCTTTCCATAACTTTTAAAACAATTTTAAACAGTTTTGTACAGACCTAGATTCTATGGCATGGACTGTGCTCACACTCAAAACATTTACTAATCTAAGTCTGATACTCTAGTCTTGTTCAAGGACACAAACAAGGTTTCTGCGTAGCTTGAGCACAAAATGAAATGAAGCACTTCTGTGACAGGCTTGATCTGCATTGTAACTGGGTCAGAGGATTTTCATGATGACCTTGACTGCTTTATGAAATGTAATTGTGTTTCATGTGAAGGGTCTGGTCATCAAATACAGTGCTTTCCCTTGCTTGACCTGCACCATTCACTCCATCTTAAGTCAGCATTATATCAGACAACGGTATTTAAGCATATTGGATTTCCTAGTATTGTTGTAACTGCTAATGAGACTCGTATACATGTTTACAAGATCTATGTTTAATGACACTGCTCATGTGAACTGAAGTTACCTACGAGATCAAAGGCTGCACCATGAAGTGTTCTATTAACTGGATGTAAATCAAGAACACACTTCTGGATAACACAAACACGTTTGCAGATCTGTTTCAAGGCAACAGGTGAAATAAGCAGCAGATTATTGGAAGCTGGCAAGCTGCCTGCCTTGCTCATCCATACAGGTGAAATAAAAATATGCTGCTTCAGAAAGATCTAGAAGAAAGTGCAGAGACCCTTAACCTGTCATTATCTCCTTTCTCCTCAGTTCTCATAATCTTACTGAAATGTCTACACTGACATTTACTGTAACAAGCACCAAATCTTCTCCTCCCTTGTCCATGTGGTCTCTCTTGCCCTTCCCCTGGCCAACAATCTGCTGCACTTCTCTGAATGATCTTTTGCTTGAATTGGCTGAGCAAACCAACCTTTGCTGACAAACATGTCTGTGATGGCACCTGGCAGTAGTTGCAAGTGGACACGACCATGCTCAGTAAACAAGGCGCCCAACAACACCACATAGCAATTTTTTAACATGGCTGGAGCTACTATAGTAAGTAAGTAGTCATGTTATGCAGTTATAAGTAGTTATTAGTCACATCAGTAAGTTGATTTTAGAGCAAATTACTTTAAAGCATGCATTTACAATAACAAGCTGATCAAATTTTGTATTTCGCTTCAGTGCGGTTGCAAAATTTTTCCTATCAAGTCAATCACATGTGACCCAGTAAAAAAGCAGACACTCTTGAACTTCTCTTTCTAATTTCACAAGATTTGACACTTTGTCACCTTCCATGGGAAGTATTGTTGGCATCTATGCAATGAATGTAAATGTTCTTATACTTGTCTTGGTAGCTTACAGCAAATTGGAACTGCTTCTCAGGCATTTGGAGTAATTTAGGTAACAACTGAAATGAGAGACCCAGAATCTTTCTTAAGCTCCTGAGTCTGGCATATAACCTAATGACATCCAGCAGCTAGGTGAGTCCTAGGTAAGAGCCCATTCCTTTCTCTCCTCTCCAGTTTCCATGTAAAGGGAACCTGAATGCATGCTCCTGACAGAAGCGATGTCATATTCAGCTGCCCCACTATGCGAGACCACCTTAGTGTAGGTGCCCCCAGAGACACGGCACAATACAGCTACTTTGGAGGATCTAGTGCACGTTTAGCCTTTTGCTACACTGAATCTGCTTACTTCAGTCTTGACTTCACTAGCAGAAATAGCATTTGAATTTGCAAGTCAGATTGCAAGTTCTCAAAGTATCATATGAAAAATGTAACAATCAAGAAAATTGTCTACAAATGTACATAAATAACCACTATTTTTCCCCTCCTCATTCACATTTGTATAAGTATATATACATAATAGTTTTAAGCTCCAGACTAGCTCTGATTTGAAAGCATAATTGATTTGTGGCAACTCTGTGAAGATTTGGATGATTAAATGTAATTATAAGAAAATTAGGAAATATTGCCTAGTTCCAAAAAGCATTAAAGTCCAAGATCTGGGAGTTTCCTTCTGTGTCTAAAAGGACCATATTTTAAATCAAAAAACACACTGTGGACTTCCATCTTTTTCTTTTGAACATTACAATACTGGCAAATACATTTCCGAAAAGACTGATGAAGAGGGGAGGCAATGGGCTCTGTGAAACACTAGTAAATACTAGGATCAAGGTACCTGTGTTTTAAGCAGATGGTCTTTTATTTTTTAAACTTCTGCCTCAGGATTTCCCTTAAGAATTTAGGACTGGGGCCAATATTGTCCCCCTAGAACTGAGGACTGACACTAGAGTTTTAGAAGACTATAAAACACAAGCCAGAGGAGACATAAATGAAGTAAGCTATTATAAAATAAATACTTCATTTATGTCTTCTCTGGCTTCTGTTACAAACCATTCATGGTCAGACTGTGCAGAGTGGTTCTGCATCCATCAGATGCTCTCTGTGGTACTATACCCCTTTTTTGCACATTCTTCTTTTCTCATAGTTTTGCTGTCAGGCCCAGGGACAGTGTGCATTAAAGTTTTATTAATTCTTGAACAGTTCCTCCTCCATAACACTCCACAGAGGACAATTAGTGGTTCCTGTCTAAAAGGACATATCTCTAAAAAAGAACTAAATGATACTATGAGGTAATTAAAAGGCTGTAAACCTTTGGCAAGAGGAGAGTACATCCTCCCCAGGATGCCTTGAGATCCACAGCTATCTGTGTCCAAATATGACATTGGTGGATTTTCTCCATGCATTTTCCATGATTTTAAGGCCCAGGTTAAGCTGCAGGAGAAAGCCTGATGTAAATACGTGGTGTTGATGCCCATGTTAGGCAACAGTCTCCTTGGTTTCAAAGGCATCTCCAGAGGCTGATTTAAAGCATTTACATCAGTCTGCTGCTCAAAATCACTGAAACTTGGAGGTAAGTAGCTAATTATAGATGCTGTGAATAGACTCTTCAGTGGTCATTTCACAGGACCAAGTGATGTCATGCTACAGAATAGCTTTGCCATCAGTTTGACTGGTATTTCACGAAAGGAAAAAAAAATGCAGTTTGGGGATTTGTGTGTGTGTGTTTGTTGTATAACTTTTTTGAGTTTTACCATCTCCAGTTCTTCACGCAAATGAGTTATTCATTAACCAACTGTTACAATGTCAGGTATAAACATTAACCAAAGACGCAATGAATCTATACACAGATTGACGATAGTTTGCTAAATGTTCACTTTGATTTTATATCTCTAGTCCTTAGCTGCCTAGTGGTTTGTCTCATTGAAAGAAACGTCAGCCTCGGAGCACTGTAAACTTGCTCCAGTGAAATCATTCCCTTCCCTTTGCCTCCACCTTTCTTAACATCCTTTAAATGTCTGGCTATGTTAGGGAGAAAAGGTTCTATTGCTGAATCTGTGTTGAGACTGCTATGGAAAATTTTCCCCTGACAGTGTCAGATATGTTATTCAGAGTCCCACAGATAGCTACCAGCATTCTTACATGGAATACAACTCACCCTTTTCCCCCTTTAATGTGTTCAGCAGACAGGTGGCAACCCATCTGGTGGCAAATTCCTAAGTATTTATATCCTTTAACTCTCAAATGATATGAACAAGTAATAGGAAATGTCATGCACTGAGTATATGAGTAATGTTCCCATTAATCAATCGTCCAAAATAAACTGGATTATTATGTCTGTTTGTACTACACTGTAGCTATTTGCAGACAGATGTGTTGAAAGAACAAGCCTGATTCTTATCGTCTCTGCTCCATGTGGAGGTTTAGGGGCAGAACCTCTAACAATTTCAGTCATCTTCCACACATCTTTGGGCAAGATTCAAGAGAGATCGATAAATGTAGAATACTGCCAAGATCCAATTTTCTACTTTCTGCTGTCAGCATTTGACTCCCACTTGGGCGTAATCATCAACTGAGTATAGAAGCTACACGGCAGCACAGATATGCCCCTGAAGTATTAGATCTTTAGCTGCTCCAAGTTAGCAATAACACCCAACATATTTTGGAGACAATCAGAATTTTGGAAATGAAATCCAAATAAAAAAAACCCCAATTTTTTTAATTCCTAGTTTCAAGAAAGAATGGTTGACTCACCACTTAAATTGGTGACTAATATCCTACACATTAATTCAAAGAGTGAAATTGGAATTTGTGGGTGACACTGGAGGTCTCGTCTGTCTTGGTTCCTGTTTTTTTTTCATCAGTTTTGGCAGCAGAATAATCCTTTTAATGCATCTGTCAAAGGGCATCCAGGAATCCTATGAAAATGTTTGCGGTGTATGTACCTGGAGAAACTCAATGTCTGTTATAGAAAAAAATCTCTGCTTAGAACATGAAGTTCCAGACAGGTTGTGATTGCTGCCAGTGTAGTAGAAATTATCTGTGCAGGCAAACAGCCTCAGGCAAATTGATCTGCCATACATTTATTTGGTGGGTACTGTAGGGCAACACATGCATGACCTGTTCAGCATATCTTGGGTCCAAAACCCCTAGTGCCAAGCAATTTCCTGTGTGGTTGCATTTGTTCTTGCTCTCTTTTCTGAATTCCATGTGGAGTCTATGGCCAGGTTCCACCAAAACACACTGAAGTGCCATAGGAAGCACAGACCTATTTAGAAGTCTGTTTGAAAGACTAGTCTTAAACTACTTGAGCATACCTGCATAAAACACTGAAAACAAGGTAGTTACCTAACTGATCAGGATATGGCTATACCAGTTTGCCCTCAAATGCAAAAAAATAGATGTCCCTGTGCTGACATACTCAGCATATAGATCTCCATAGTGCTGACAGTCTGTATAAAACAGAGATAATTTCAAAAAATTATAAGGCTCATTGGCATGATATTCACAAAATACTCAAATGGTTTTGTTGCTTTGTCTTTTGTGGGTTTAGCTTATAACACTCATAATCTGGAGCACAACTGAGAAAAAATAAGAGGATGGTACAATACAGCCTTTCTGCAGCACTTTAGAAAGAGTTGAGGAAAATTTCACTGGAAGTAAATATGCCCTATGCAGCTACACTATCATCTTATGGACAAGTATGAAGAGGGAGGTGAGTGAGAATAAAGCTCTGGTATTTTTTAAAGATATATATTTTTATATGCATTTGTTACTTGGGATTTTGTTGTTCTTGAAGGATTTCATATCTCCATTCCTTCAATTACGTATAGACAGCCTTGACTCATTTTATGCCAGGGTCTTTTTTCATACTCCTTTCAATGAGAAAGGGCCTCTAAATGGTTGTAAATGTAATTTGCTACCATAAAAGTGTCCAGTTTCTAAGCACAACAATAACTTTCATTGGTCCAATAAAATCCAGAAGCCACACTGCATCAAAGACAAGCCACAGAGAGATTAAGTAGAGACTGAGTATGTTTTTAATGTCCACTAAGATTAATCCGAACCAGTTAAAATACATTATGTATTATCATGTATGATCATATGATTATAGTAGAGTCTCTCTTCAACATAAATTTAGGCTTGTTCATAAACTTTAACTCTGTACATGTTACTTCAGTAATTTATACAGTATAAAATTGTATTTAATCATCTAACTTTATAATGTTTGGTTGAGTAATAATGAGATCAACTCTACAATATCTATATTTTTTAAATAATGACTTATGCCATCCAAACAGAAATTCTTATGAAACAACTTTTCTCATGTAAGTTTATACATAGAAATACATACACTGAAATTTCATAATTATGACATGACTGCCTTGATGTTTCACAGACACATTTCCAGCCAGAGATACTAATGCATTGAGATTTATTAGTGTAAAATAAGGATAGAAGATACAGGAATCATGACTGCCCCCTCCAAACCATGCAATAATTTAGGTTGGAAGGGACTTCTGAAGGACAACTGGTCCTATGTCCCTGTACACAGTAGAGCTGATTTCAACATTAAACCCAACTCCAAAGTTAGATCCAGTTGCTCCAGACTTTTGCCATTCCAGTGTTGACCATTTCCAAGAATGGACATCCCACAGGCTCTGTAGGCATCTTTTCTAGTGTTTGATCACCCTTATTGTGAAGAGCTCTTTTCTAATTGTTGAGGGAGGTGATTCTGCCCTTCTGTTTCTCTCTTGTAAGACCTCATCTGGAGTATTGTGTCCAGTTCTGGAATCTTCAACATTAGAAGGATATGGAGCTGTTGGAACGGGTCCAAAGGAGGCTACAAAGATGATTAGAGGGCTGGAGCACCTCCCATACAGGGACAAGCTGAGAGAGTTGATCTTGTTCATCCTGGAGAAGAGAAAGTTCTGGGGAGATCTCATAGCAACCTTCCAGTACCTGAAAGGGATTACAAGAAAGCTGGGGAAGGACTGTTTCCAAAGGCTTCTAGTGATAGGACTCGGGGCAGTGGCTATCAGCTGGAGAGGGACAGATTTAGACTAGACATAAGGAGGAATTTCTTCACTGTGAGGGTGGTGAGGCCCTGGCACAGGTTGCCCAGGGAAGCTGCAGCTGCCCCATCCTTGGAGGTGTTCAAGGGTAGGTTGGATGGGGCCTTGTACAGCCTGATCTAGTGGGAGCTGTCCTTGCCCATCATAGGTTGATTGGAACTAGATGATCTTTAAGGTCCCTTCTAACCCAAACTATTCTATGATTCTATGATTCTATGATCACTGGACAGCAAACATCAGCCTAATGACGGCCAAAGATAGTAACTCACTCTGCTATTGGATTAGCAAGCTGAAATAACCCATGTTGCATAATAACTATGCCGCATCCAAATCAGAAGCAGAGTGCAGGGAAACAGCTAAATCATCTCCTTTTGGCATCCACAACCTGTTAGATGGGCTCAACCAAGTCATCTGCCTGGATCTTCTAAAGCTCTGTATACTCCTGCTGTGAGTAGGGAACTGCCACTGAAACACATTGGCTCACTCTTACTCTACAGATTGCTATGCATCATTGTTCCCATGTTGCCATCTCCTCTGCAGTGGTTTAAGCCTTTGTTCATTCACATGCTGTAAACCAAATGGGTGACCAAGATCTTCCTTCACTGACACCCAGTCTACAGAGTTTGTGCAACTGCATCCTCATCTCCTTCTGACACTATATGGTAAGAAGGTATTTTAAATGAATCACCTGTTATAATAACCATTTTTCTTAAACTGGAGTTGACATCATTTAATTGTAAGTCCTTGTACAAAATAACAGATGAATAAACATACCATTTCTGCAACTTAGTAATTAGACAGGCTATTCTAACAGGGACTTCCTTTTCCTTTTATATGCTAGAACTCAAATTGCATATACCATTTTCCCAAAAGTCTCAACTGACCGGCTCAGAAAAGAATCTGCCCTCATAAGTTCCTGTCTAGGAAGTTCTTCTGAGCTTACGTAGTTGCCAAGAAATAATGTCTTGAAAAGTCATGCCCTCTACTTGAAATTCCCCCTCTTGAAAAATGTTCTGCCCTACTTGATTTCATAATATCCCATTTAGATTTTAAAGGGTCACAAAGACACACATTCTTCAGCATAAGTTCATCTGGGACTAATCATCATTTGATCAGTGGCTTGAAACAGATTTTTAATGACCAGAGAGTCAACTAGCCAATTTTATATCTGAAGTAAGTGTGTGCAGCTTCAAATAAGTCATCAGAAGTCTGAGGTGGATCTTCACATGGAAAATAAAACATTGGATTTGCAGCCCTGTGCTTTACCCACTCTCATCTCCTCATTTTCTACTTTTTTTTTCTTTTTTTTTTTGCAGCCTGAACGTAAACCAAGGGTTTAAACATTTTCATGTGCTAATGATCCTTCTCTTGGCTCCAAGGAGAACAAGTGGCAAACTACTTTGAAGCAGAAATGTTAGTGTTAGTTTTCAGCCCTCCTGTAGAGCTAAAAGAGCTGTCCCCGTATCTTATATACAGAAGGCAGCTTGTTCCTGAGCATTGACAGAGAAGTCAAAAAGGCAATATAAAAATAAACAAGTAGTCCTTCACCTCACCTCCACCTTGTAGTTTTGAACTAAGATTGCTACTAAAATAGGCATATTCTAACCTTGCATCCTAAAAAAAAAAAAACTAAAAAAATAAAAAATGACACGCTCTGAAATTTTCACATGCTTCTTTTCCATGCAACCTGATATCTTCACCTGTCCTTCTCAACATATTTGCTGTCTGTTTTTGACAATTGGGCTAGTACCAGACTGACAATTTTCTGACCAGTGCATTCAACAAAACAAGAGACTCTTCAGAGTTAAGTCTTTTTTTTTCTTGTGAATGTTTTTACTTTGAGGCCAAAATATTGATGTTCTGGGTGTTATCCACTTAAAAGTTTATATGGATGAAAGCTTATAAATGCAGGTCATTGTGGTGCTCATGCCTTTCTTTCCCACAGCAACAGCAACCAGTAGTTAACTCCACTTTCATTTCCCTTTAAGAATTCAAAGTTTTTTTTCACTACCAATTCGGGTTTGTCAGTTTCTTCCTTTTTTTCACATGAGGTTCTTTTTATCTATTACGTACATTTTAATGATTCCACAGAAGAGAAATCCATCTCTTTCATAATCCATTTAAATAGCAATATATTTTCACTTGCATATTCTACAACATTCAAACTACATCTTGGAAATAGAGATAAAATAAACAGCAACCTATCAAATTTGTAGGATATTCATAGGTCTTAGGAACTGTTTAAGGTAGGCAGAAACAACAAAATGGATTAGGAAAAACAGTGAAGACTCTTAGCATGCTATCAAGACAGCAGCTTTGTACTTAATGGTTTATATTAATCCAGATATATATTTAACATATCACAACTTCATAACATTTCATGGATGTAGTCCTCTTCATTGACTCCTTGGTACCTGGAAGAAAATATTTCATTATGAGAAAAAATAAGTCAAAAATGTATTTAAGGTTGGTAATTACTATACTCTCACATCATTTAAAGTATTCAAGCAGTTCAAAAGAAGGATATGAATAGTCAAAGACCTCACACATTTTATGTTACCCTCATAATAAACACAAATATATTTTAGTTTTGATTTGTGATTGGCCACAAACGAAACATGAACATACAGAACTACTCTCCAGATAGTATAAATTGGCATAGCAACCGCAGCGTTAGTTGAGCAATGATGATTTACACCATCTGTGCTTACAGCCCGTTACAAGTTGATTTCAATACAAGTACACTAACCTACAGACAAGTTTCTAGCAGTGAGTAAGAACTGAAAGAAAGAAAGGGGGAAGATTATTCTGACAATTATCTTAATTTCTGGAATATGTTTGTGATATTTTTTAAATGTATCACTTTGTTGTTGTTTAAATATTTTCTCTTTAGATATATGGGAAAGTGAGAAAAATTACTAGCTAAGTTTCTCAATTGCTGTAGATTTGTCTGAACTTGGTGTTTCTTGAGAACAGTATTTCATTATTCTGTTTCCTGATGACAATATGTTGTTATGCTCCTTTTCTGTACATAGTATTTATGATGATCTCTGATTTCAAATGTTTTCTCAAAACTTAATCTTGCTGATTTATACAGAGGTGGCTTAACCATCAAAATAGCTGGGGTGGTTTTTTATCTGTTTAAAGGTGATTAGCATTTATCAAATGCCCCTCGGCTTTATGAAGCCATCGATAGAATCAGAAATTGTTATTATTACTTCTTCCTTTTTTTTCTCATTGTCTTCTATTGATTGTCTCACTTATAGCCTTCACGTGTGTCTAATTGCAAACTAAGCCAAGAAACTTTTTGCAAGCACTTAATTTCACCAAATGTGCCTGCTCAGACTGTAAAAAAAAGTTACTGTTTTATTTGAGAGACAGAAGAGAGGAAAGGGAAATGGATGAGTTAGTTGTTAGATTTGGAATTTAAGAGAACTTGGTTCAGTTCTGTGATCTGCAACCAGCTTGCTGGACTACTTTGACTTTACCTCAGTAACTCATTCTTATATCCATAAAACATGGTGTCATGATGCTCCTCTGTTCCACAAAAGACTTTTATGAAAATAAATGGTACTCTTACACAACAGAGATAGGGATCTGAGGGAGCTGGGGTTGTTTAGCCTGGAGAAGAGGAGACTGAGGGGAGACCTTATTGCTCTCTACAACTACCTGAAAGGTAGCTGTGGAGATGAGGGTGCTGGCCTCTTCTCCTATGTGACAGGGGACAGGACAAGAGGAAATGGCCTCAAACTCCACTAGGGGAGATTTAGGCTGGACATTAGGAAAAATTTTTCACAAAAAGGGTCATTGGGCCTTGGAACAGGGTGCCCAGGGAAGTGGTTGATTCACCTTCCCTGATGGTGTTTAAGGCATGGGTGGACAAGGCACTGAGGGGCATGGTTTAGTGTTTGATAGGAATGGTTGGACTTGATGATCCGGTGGGTCTTTTCCGACCTGGTGATTCTATGATGATCACGTAAATTCTTATTGAGTAACAGATATTGGGTTTATAAAGTAAGGACATGTAGGGAAGCAGACAGCTGATGCTTTCCTTCCTTTTTCTCTCTACTTTCTGCTGTTCTGGTCCCAGTGATTCTCACTTTCTGTTCCACTGTTCCAAATCATCCACTGTTGTCCTACAGAGAACAAGAATATTGCTTCATCTTGTCTTACATTTGTCCCAGCTCAAACCCATATATCTGCACTGAACCTAGACCTCCCCACTTGCATCCCAGCTTGTTTGACTGTTATGAGGCTGGTAGTCCTGGAGAAGCTACAGGGAAGTAGAAATACGAATACCTGCAGTGACAGAATAGTGAGGTAGTTCTTATCCAAGCATTTTCCAGAGGGGTATGTCTTCCCAAGGTTTGTCACAGACAGGGAAGGGAAGAATGGGGAGATACTTGTTGATCTCAACTCACTGTTTTCTCCTGAGCATTGCTACTCTGCACCCTATGTCTCTGATGCCTGCATTTCTTACACCACTGAAATTCTTCCTCTGAAGACTGAACAATGTGTTCTCCCACTGATCACTATCTGCAATTTTTTCTGTCTTCTGCTTTTTACCCACCTTCAGTCCTACATATTCTATGCATACTGGTTTCCAACTTCTCCTGTTCCCCTTGCTGCTCTGCCACAAACCTGTGCTGCTCTGATTGCAGTACCCTGTTGTCTTTGCCAACAAGGCTAGTAGTGTCTAAAAATGCTATGAATGTTTCAATGTGGGTATCTCAGCAACCATTCTATTTTTAAATACCCTGAAGAGCTATTGGTAGCAGTTATGTCTGGTACAGCAGTCTACTCTGAAAGCAGATTAGGCCAAACTACCCAGTGCCCCTGAAGCTGTCCGTGAAAAGGTCATCACCCTACTTCCCATCTGCTGACTTGGGTTTCCCCTAAATCATTTCAACCAAAAGAAACCTGTTCAGCTGACATCTACTATTTAAACTGCTTAAGCTACTCTAGTTGATTTTGGCTGAAACAAGTTTGGGAAGGATTGTGTGAGCAGCTTGCAGGTAGATATGAGAGGTGGTAGCTTTTGGCTGAACACCGCAGTGATGGTGACTGGGAGCTGCTGGGAATGGTAACCTCCTCAGCAATCCCACTTCAGTCCATAGAGGAAGTGAGCACCCAGAAGGAGATTTTAAAGCATGGTGAATTCTGTGCATTGAGTTCAATTCTCTGTTTATTTCGCAAGAGATTTCTCTGGCAAAACACTCCTCTCCACTGCTCAGAAAAAACAATGACGTTACTCAGGCTGTCATTCATCTTTCCCCTGTTTAACCACTGCTAACTGATTAACCAGGTGAAGTGCCACAAAATCCATTATCTGGAAAAGGAACAAAAAGCAACGCCAGCTTTCATGAACAAATAAAGAGAAACTTTTGTAAACAAGGTGCATAACCTCCAGCTCTTGAAAATACCCACCTATTCCACCTCCCCAGCAACAAAGGCAGTGAGGGGTGACACACTTACAGGTCCAGAAGCATGAACTGGTAGGAGACATGGGATAGTGTCGAAGTTCAAGTGCTGTTGCATAGCCTGCAATGTCACCCTAATGTCTTTTGCCCTTGTTTTACCCCACATGGACACTTCAGGTTTTCTTCTTTTATGAATTTTAAGAAGACTCAAGAAAGGGATGCTAAAATCAACATTTTCAGTAGTGTATTGCTGAAATGGGGCAGTGAGCACTGGGGCCAGAAAACTCCATCACCAGAAACACAGCAAAATACTTTTCCTAGAATTGATGGGCTTTTGAAATCCTGGGGAGGGAAGGTCAGCAGCCAGGGATAGTAGTGAAGCTAGGCAGTTTCTCTCCCAGATGGTTCAGGTGTTAACCAAACTAAGGCCTAACTCTCTCCCTGTTCTGTGTCTGCAGTTCAGATTGTTTCCAGGAGCCTGCTGTGCAAGGAGTAGGGAGGAATGAAGGCTTTCAAGGGGAAAAAAAACCCTTAAGCCTGGAGTTTGACATGCAAAGGAATTACTGCTCCTTTACAAGTGACCACCTGCCAACTGAGGCATGTCAGCTGCCAACACGTGCATGCTTTGCCCATTGCAAACAGCAGGTAAAGGACGTGGTCACTAATCTCAATGAACCTAGGTCAGATGCTGCTGTGTTTGCGTCCTCCAGGCTCTTTCCATTTATGTCTTCAGGTTAGCAACAAACTTGTCCAGTTTCTCCCTGCATTGCTCTCCTAGATCAGGCTTCTCAGCTCAAGCTTGGCTGAAAATAAAAAGTTATTCTTAGTAATAATTTCAGCCTGCAGGAGTTAGTTGCAATAGCACTGTGGTTTAGTCACACTTTTTATTATATTAGGAAAAAATAATCCTGACTATATTGAAAAAGCTTTAATTTGCTGTCCCAGACTTTTCTGTATGTATCTTTTCTTTCACTAAAAAAAAATTCTGAAAAGATCATAAATATTTTTCATTCCTAGAGTTCTACAGTGAGGAAACTTTCTGTCTCCCAACTGAAAAAAACCAAAAGAGCACTTATGTAAGGTGTTCCTGAGCCTAGACGACAAAAGAGAAGAGAGAATTGAACCGCCTTTCCTCCTCACCATACGCCCTTCTTTGCTGCTCCCCACTTCTCTTTGTGAGTATAACCATGCTGGAACTATTTGTTCCTGCACTTCGCTGGTCTGAATGAGCTGGGGCACTGGCTGTCGCCTCGAGTTTCTCTGGCATGCTCTTCAATCCCCTTTGTCAAAATGGGTCAGTTCTAGCTCTGCTAACCAGCACTCATCTGTGCAGACTAAATAATGTGGGCAGTTTGGAGGTTTGCAAGAGGTATCTTCAGGGCCACTGGTTAATTGAGGAAAAAAATCCTGCCTTCAGCTGCTACAAGACAGACGTGCAAAATAGTGAACATACTGACATGAATTTCTTTACCACAGTTCCTTCACTGCTTTTGATCTTTCTTTTGTCACTGTCCTACAGCGACTAGGCTTCTCCTAGGACTTCTCTATCCCCTGTACACTCTTTCCTACCTTGCAGAAGAGCATGACTCTTGAGTGTCAACTCATCTTCCTCATAAGAGACAGCTCTCAGTTCCTTACACCAGCCTCTTGTCAAGGTGGATCTTGGTCAGTTTTGCCCACCGCCATATAATTCATTCAGAGTTTCCCGAAACATCAGCCACACAAGCTGTTTTGCCATAGGTGATAGTCTCGTGCCTTTCCCAAGGCACTTCATTTGAAGAGACAGCCACCAAGAGCATAAGCCCCCCTGTGATTAATCTGCTTTCTCACACTGTCTTACAAGGGTTTGTGGCACTGAGATTTGAAAGCAATCAGAGGAGACTGACCACGTAAGATGTCCTGCGTACCCAGCAATGCTTAGAGAGGATAGTGGTGCCTCTGCAACAGATACACCATAATGCGCAAGATAGACAGGACCATCAAACCCCTAATGCATGTACCTCACTAGTTAACATTGGCACTAACCAGAATGGATACGTGCTAGATAAAATAATTATATTTCTGTATATCTGTTTTGACTAAATTTTTATTTCCCTCTACTTAATTATTTTAGATTTGAGGGTTTTTTATTGTTATCTAACAAGTTTATCAAAAGGTTGGAGGCTCTCAATGTGCTATATAACCAGTACCACAGGAGTGCCAACAGGGTACTCCACACACATCAAGCCACGCTCCCACAGGTTGATGATTCTGCATCACAGCACACAGGGTTACTTCTGAGGGGATAAGATCAGTATTTATGGAAAGACTAAAGTTGCTCATTGTGGCACTGAAGTCACTTTAGTGGGTGGAACCAAGCACAAAGCTGCTAAACTACAACCTTAGGGAGAGGATGTTGCTGAGGGAGACGCTCTTCATTCTTTGGAGGTGGTAACGTCTTTTGTGAAGTACTATCTGTGCTGAACTGATGTCTCTTCCTCTATAATCACCTCTGTTTGTAGTCTTTCCTTAGCTTAAATGCAAGGTTGTGTTCCCCAGGCCTGATAAATCATAGAATCATGGAAGAGTTTGGGTTGGAAGGGACCTTCAAGATGATCTAGTTCCAAGCCCCCAGCCATGGGCAGGAACACGTCCCACCAGACCAGGCTGCACCAGGCCCCATCCAACTTGCCCTTGAACACCTCCAGGTACGGGGATCCACAACTTCCCTGGGCAACCTGTTCCAGTGTCTCACCACTCTCATGGTGAAGAAATTCTTCCTAATGTCTAGTCTAAATCTGCCCCTCTCCTGTTTATACCCATTGCCCCTTGTCCTATCACTACAAGCCTTTGTGAACAGTTCTTTCCCAACTTTCCTGTAGTCCCTTCAGGTACTGGAAGGTTGCTATAAGGTCTCCTTGGAGCTTTCTCTTCTCCAGGCTGAACAACCCCAACTCTTTCAGTCTGTCCTCGTATGGGAGGTGCTCCAGCCCACTGATCATCTTTGTAGCCCTCCTGTGGACCCATTCCAACAGCTCCATATCCTTCTTATGTTGGGGATTCCAGAGCTGGACACAGCACTCCAGATAAAGCATCACAAGAGAGGAATAGAGGGGCAGAATCACCTCCCTCAACCTGCTGGCCGCGCTTCTTTTGATGCAGCCCAGGATATGGTTGGCCTTCGGGGCTGCAAGAGCACATTGCTGGCTCATATTTAGCTTCTCACCAACCAGCATCTTCAAGTCCCTCTCAATCACATCATCCCCCATCCTGTACTGAAATCGAGGATTGCCCTGATCCAGGTGTAGGACCTTGCACTTGGCCCTATTGAATCTTATGAAGTTCGTACAGGCCCGTTTCTTCAGCTTGTCCAGACCTCTCTGGATGACATCCTGTCCTTCCGGTGCAATAACTGCACCACTCAGCTTGGTGCCATTGGCAAACATGCCGAGGGTGCACTCAATCCTGCTGTCTGTATCATTGATGAAGATATTAAACAGCACTGGGCCCAGTACGGACCCCTGAGGGACACCACTAGTCACGGTTCTCCATCTGGACTTCGAGCCAGTGACCAATAATCTGAGCTTAAAAAAAAAAAAAGCGGGGGGGTGGGGGGTGGGGTGCGGGGGACTAGGTAGAGGGGGGTGCTTTCTTTTCTACAACTCCCAGCGGAGTCTCGGGAGTTGGTTTGCCGAGCTCGGGGCGGGGATGCGGTTGAATCGCTCCCCCGGCTCCTCCCAGGGGCCGTTCCGGCTGCTCCCGGGGACAGAGGTTGTTTGTCCCCCCCCACCTCCGGTGACAGCCCGGTTCGGTTTGAGCCCCCGGGGCTACGGGGCTGCCGGCTCCGTCTCCCCGCAGGGATCCTCCCTCCCTGCTCCTCCTCTTTCTCCCTCTCCCCCCACCTTCACCCCCTCCGGCTGAGTTAATTCACTGGGATTGGTTTCAAATGACGCCATCGCTTTATTTTTACACCAATGACCTCATCCCCGCAGCTTGAAGTTTACTGACCAGCAAAAACTCTTTTTCTCTCGCTTGCTCCCTTCCTCGTTCCTCGCCTGCTCTGCCCGTTTGCTTGAAACCCTTTGGGTCCTGCGAACCGAAGGCTTTAAAACAAAACAAAACAAAACAAAAAAAGAAAAAAAAAAAAAAAAAAACAAACGCAACAGAAAACCCACAAGAAGTCCACCCCCAAACGTTCTTCCCCCGCCCCCCTCCCCGAGCTTTTCACTGTCGTCGTGTCCCCCGCTTCGCTGCTCCCTTTTAATTTTCTCAAGCCATCTTGGGGGGAAGGAAAGGGAGAAATAGCCTCCAAACATTTCCTTTTTCTCCTCCTCTCCCCTCCCACCTTCTCGCTTCCCCCTCTTAAGAAAGAGCCGGGTAGACTTTTTCTCCTGATATTTGTTTTAATTGATTATTTTCTATTTTTACTTTTTTATTGAAGAAGGAAAACGAGGAGCTCCGGGAGCAGCTGGGAGGAGACAAAGTTGTTTCAGGCGGCAGGGGCGAGGCGGGTGGCAGCAACTTTTATCCCTGCCGAGGGGACGGACAGACAGACAGACAGATCGGGGGACGGTGGGGAAGCTGTAAGTGCCCGGGGGAGCGCAGGGACCAGCTCGGGAAGGGTGCGGGGGGCGGGCAGGGCTAGGCTGGGCGGGGAGGAGGAGGAGAAGAAGAAGAGGGAGGAGGAGGAGGAGGGAGCTCTGCCTCCCTCCTCCCCGCGTGCTCTTCCCCGCCACCCCCTCACCTCCGGACGAGAGAGCCGGCAGGGGACAGGTCGTTGCCCCAGCGCGGGCGGCGAGGAACGAGGTGAGAGGGGAGAAGAGGGGACGGTACCGATATTGGCATCGCCGGCACCTCCGCGCTCCCCCTACCTGCTGCGGGGCACCCGCGGCCGCTCCTTCCTCCTCCTCCTCCTCCTCCTCGCCTTTCTCACCTTCAGAGATCCACCTGCCGCTTTTCGGGAAGGCGTGGAAGGCGGGGTGGGCAGCCTTTTGTGCGGGGAAGGGTCCCTGCGCGCCGGGGGTGCGCGGGGAGGCTCCGAGCTGCGGATAAGCTGGCTCCCCGCGGGCTGCCTGGAGCGGCCGGGGATGCTCCGAAGGGCTCCCGGGGAAGCGTTCGAGTTCTACCTTCGCCTTGGAAGTCGTTTAAATCGAGGCAGATGACAAAATGGAGGGCTGCCACGCGAGCCCGGCGGCGGGGTGAATTGTTAACCTGGGGAAAGTGATAACGACTCGGTGGCTGTCACCGGCGCGACGGCCCGGCGGGTCCCCTCGCCTGACTTTCTGTCTCCCCTCCCTCCCCGTGGAAGCAGCCGGGACGAGGAGCCGAGCGAACATCAGTCCGTGCTGAACAAGGTGTATGGATGTGTGTGATGCACAGCCTGACCAATGGCAGAGCTCCCCTGCGGCCAAAACACCCCTTTGGTGCGGTAGCAGGAGGAAAGTTGGAGGTTTTTCTTGGAAAAGAAAAGCCGGGAGAATTTACTTTCTTTTATTGTCTCTTCAGCTGGTTGAAACAGAAAATCGATCTTTCGGGTTTTCCCTCAAGTGAGAGAGTGTAGTTGTAGCAAGCTGTATTGTCTGACCCATCATTAACTTTTCTTTTATGTTCAAACATCGAGTGTATAACCAGCAGAATAAATAGGTGTGTGCTCGGTTTGGACGCTAAAACCAGAATGAACTGTTTCTCCTTGTGTGTGTTGGGGTTCTTAAGAATAAAAAAAAAAAAAACAAACCAAAAAACAACCAAACCTTAAACCGGACAAAAACCTCAAAATGATTTTGTAGTTTTTGCTTTAAGATTTATGCTATTCCTGGCAGCGTGTGGTTTGGTAGATATAGTTTACAAAGTCACAACTGACCGAACAGGACTTGGTTTAGACTCTTGTGTTTTGAGGGGAGGCGGAAAAATAGTAAGTCTCATTTTCTTTTTATGGTGTTCATCCCACTGCCCATTGGAGGTTGAAGCATTCATCGTGGTTGTTTATGTTGGTTGTTTAGGGGTTTCTATGTGAATGTGGAGCAAGTATGCAATGGAGGGGGGTGTACGCTTATTTTTAGCTTTAGTTTTTAATGACAAAAGATACAAAGGAGAGTGGTATTCAAAGCCTGCATTTACTGAGTGTGCTTATTAATATTTTTGGAAGGAATCTATAAAAAATGTCTGAGGTATAATAAATTCTGGTTGTCATTCTTGTTTAATCCAATAGTGCCTCAGTATATCTAAATGTACAATTTCAAAGTCTCTTTTTAAGCGAACAAGTAATTTAAGTGACAGAGGAGATGCCAGTTCTCGTGCTAACTAGTGGTGGTAGTGGCAAAATACTGTGTAGTTTAATATATATGCAAGGGTCCAGCAAGCCCAACCAAGCTTTAAAAAACACAATATCTTGGTTAAAAATACGTAAATACATTTCTGCTCCAGTTGCTCTGGTCTTGTTAACTACCGAAGCAGATACAATGAAACAAAATAACATCAGGAAAACTTCTGTAGGAGAAAGTGAGCTCAATTTATCTTTGTTTCTGTAAAATGCATGCTGTTCTGTTAGCAAGGACAGCTAGCCTGGCAAGGATGTTTGCTTTTACCTAGAACTGACTATAGGAACGGTATCAGCAGAAGCTGTGCAGGAATGTGTTAAATGGATTTCACTAGGAGCTCGGTCTCCCAAGCCAGCAATGGCTCCTCTGGGGTCTGCGCCAGCCCTCAGCCCGTGGGAGGAGTTGGGTTGTATCTGCCATGTGCCTGTGTACCTTCCTTGGCAAAGTGACCCTGCCCTGGGAGATCTGTGCAGCCAGCAGTTGGAGATGGGCTGAATGAAGTTGTGTGGAGTTACTAGAGATGGGATGGTGGAATGGTTCAGCCACCCTTCTGACTTTAAGATGAGCAAGTGATTCATGGAGTCTTTAAGAAGCCCTTGGAGGGCAAATTCAGGCTCTCTTCTTGGTCTCCATAAGAAATGCTGAATAGGCAGATTATTGACTGATTTCTGTTGCTTGCATTGGGCCTCAAGTGAGCTCTGCTTTAATGTGTTTTGCAGTGAGAGAGCCTTGCTCAATGACTTATCTTTTTAAAGTTCAGCTTCTTAATCCCCAGACCTATTCAGGAATATTCTCTCTTTGCAAAGTACAGATGTTCAAAGAAATACAGTAAGTACAATTGAAGCATTGTTTACCTCAAAAAATGGGAGACAGAGTGATAGCTTTCACTTTACAGTACGTCTCTTGAATTTACAGTAGGTCTCTTGAATTTTCTATAACTTCTGATATTTTTTTTTCTTTCCTGTAAGAGCAGTCAGGAAAGCATCATGGATAATCTTCAAGTGCTGACAGTTCTTAATAGCCAGATGGTGTAAAGTGGTTACTGTCAAAGGATGAGGCGTGGAAGGACTGGCACATCCCTTCCTTTTTCACTTTTGTTTCACCCCTGGGAAGAAAACTTGTGTTTGGCCTGTGAATGTATCTGTATGGATTTCTTGTTATGCTCATCAAATGACTAAACGTTTCTTGCAGTCTCATAGTATCTTGTGCGTGGTTGTGTAATGGTACATCCATCATTATTAAGCAGGAATTATCAAGAAGATTTTTTTTTTTTGGGAAGTAGCTGCATCCCTGATGCATTGAATGGTGCATTCACTGTCCCTACAGTTCCTTGCAGATTGCTTCCAGATTTAGTGTAGTGACATATCATATCATAATCTGTAATATTTCTTTGATTTATTAGGTGTCACCCTTCATAAACAAAGGGCTATTGAATGCATATGTGGCCTCTACTTTTTGCATTAATTAAAAGCCAGAGGTGATGGGTGGCCTGGTGATGTGTATCAGGATATCTGCCTGCACTAAAGCCAAGCGATTAACTGAAGACCTGGTGTCATTCACATGCATTCGCGTGAAGGTGAAGTGAACACTGTAGCTTTGGGCTACTTTCTAGTTGTTACTTGGTGGGGGTGCTATCCTCAAGGTTTTCGTTACCACTAGTATAATAGTATCACCACCCTGATGCAACTCTAATTGTGATGAAACTGGCTCTGGAGCAAGGCTAGAAGCTGAGATACCCCATGCTACTGCAATGTTGCTGCCAGCAGAAGACAACCAGGGGAATACGGAAGTTCAGATTGCCACTTCTCTCTCTCCTTTGCCAGACCTGACCTTTAGATCGGTAAGAGCTTGGCAGCTCCAAATAAGCAGTATCCACAATAGTTATTCTGTATCTTCCCGTACCACCTGAAGGAAGCCAAAAGTACACATTATAGGTAGAGTTTAGCATCTTAATTTCTCTTTGTGCTTTTGAATAGGACCCACTGGCAGCTGTCATGATCTCCAGTTGAGATGATGTTGGCCAACAGTGAGTTACTATTCCTCAGCAATCATAGAAGATCTACATTTAGGGTGTGTGCATGGAGGACGAGAGGGAAGATGGGCATGAGTTCAAGGCCTTGTGTTTCTTTTTGCTATGCTATGTGGTCTGCTGCTGAGCCAAGATTGACCTACTCAGAGTTGGCTCTGGGAAGGCTGGCAACTTTCCACATTGTGTCACTACAAAATGCTCCTGCAACTGAAAAGAACCCCAAAAGTAGTAATTGGGCAGACTAAGAAAGAGGGGAAAGTGTTGCCTCGGTGGCAGGAGGAATCCTGTGGGGATGAAGGATGGTCTCATTGGCCATCCTGAGGTTCTGTGCTACTGCTTTTCTGTGCTCGCAGTATCCAAAGCTGCAAAGTTTGTGCTGTGTGAATATATGAAAGGAACTGCTACAACAAGGTCCTTCTTTGTGAGGAAGTCAGTTATCTCTGCTCTTTCTTGGTCACAATATGAGCCATATGTCGACAGAAACTTACACAGCTTCTCTTTAGTGTGTTCTTGGGAACTAATTTTGCCCTTTGTAGTACAAGTTTTCATCCTGTTTCTCAGAAACTAGGATCAGTTCCTTACACAGACCTCTTCTCTGAGTTGAGCTCTAGTTTGATCTCAAGCTTATGGTATATTCTGTCAGTTGCTCACTGAATATAGTTACACTAGTGGAAGTGTGCAGAAGTTTTCCTTACTTGAGAATAAATGTAATTTTTTTTTTTTCTTCCCTGAGATCTTTTTAAATGCTATCCAAAGAGATAATCTGCTAAAATAGTATGAAAGTTCCTCTTCATAAAATCATAACTGTGTCCTGATACATTAGTTTGGCAGAAAACTATATCACGTGGTTTCTAATGTTGAAACTAGAACAGTGTTACCAGTTTTCATTGTGAATCACTTGATTTTGCTTTACTATAATAATCTATTAATTGAGCCTGTTTGCTGACTAAATAGTAGATCGGTGGCATGTACAAATACTCTCTTTTTAGATGTCTTTGCCTGCTTGTCAAATGTTTTTTATGTTCCTGAAGGCATTGTGGGAGGTTAAAAAGATGGGTCTGAGTATCTAATGTAGCAACATCGGAATGATAACTTTACAGAGAGCATAAAATGAGGAGGACAACAGAGACTAATTGTATGAAATTCCTTTTATGCACACGTTCTTGAGTTTGAATAAGTAGTATGTATTCAGCCTGCTAGATTAGAAGGCTTTGGCTCTGCATGTGTAGCATAGATGTTGCTCTCAAAACAGGAAAGCAAATCTCCCTCTCCCTCCAACTATACCAAATAAAATTGATTCAGTATTGCATTTTGTTCCTACTGGACCCCTATTACAGATGTTTAAAGGCTAAATAATTCATAATGTTAGGGATATAAACACCACATTTTTAATAACCCAAAGTGATGCTTTTGCTTCTTGATTTCTAGGTGTAAGAATTGTTCACCCTCGACTTTAAAGACTCAAATTCCATGTGTGGATTTGGGTTTCTACATGTGAGGTGGTGCTTGCAGGGGAGTGTCTTTTTTGGTGTTTATTTCATGAAGTTTGTACAGCCCCTTAAGCATGGAAACCATCCTCTTCTGAATGCTGTCTTCTGAATACATGCAAAGAGTCTGAACTGCACTTCAAAGGTCTTCTCTCAGCACACTATCCCACAAGCCTTAAATTCAAGGGTGGGCCATAAGCACCAAGAGTGTTTGCCTAAAGGACAGGTGTGACAGTACTTTCTGCTCATTGTATTAATGCTGTCTGGAGTAACTATAGCATCTATCATTTGTATAGTTCTCACAAGGATGTTGTTACAGGTGAGAACCCATTTATGTGTTAGGATTTCATACCTACTTTCTTTTAAAATTATGCGTGGGGCTTGGTGTTCACTTTTGCTTTCCAGCTCTGCTATCCCTGACAGTTTAATGAGAGTCTGTTTGAACTCTGGAAAACTGGGAGGGATGAGAGCTGGAGGGGGAAGAAGCTTTGCATTACATGTCTCTTTTCTAACCTCCTCATACTCAGAAACACCTTTCAAAAATAATTTGAGAGGCCTCTTACAAGGACCACTTGGGGAGCAAACAGAATAAGCTTCATCTTGGTTTCAGCAGGTTTTCATAAATCTGTCTCATTTTTTGAGCAAGGACAAAGAATATACCAGCAAAAACTGCATTGGGTTGACCTGTTGTTGGGTCCAAATAAGTCTGAAAGTATGAGCCAGATTGAATCTAGATTATCAGAAGGCAAATGATATCATGACTGTAGTAGGGTTCCATCTGACTGTCCCAAGGTCCTGAGTGCAAGGCAGGTGTGCTCCAAACTGAGGATGGGCTGTGAAGGTCTCTCATCCAATAGTCTATTTGGAGTTCTGCATTGTTGGCAAATCTCTTCTCACAGCAGCATGAGGCAGTATCACCTTCTCCCAGGCTACTCCCATGTCATCTAAGTTTCCTAAAAGCTGTCAGGTTTTACAGTGAGTGCTCTGAGGCCTTGATGAAGAGAGGTGATGGACTATGATTCATCTATAGGTTCATAGTCCCATATCTTTGGAAGACATGGCAGCTGAAGGCAAACTGTCACCATCCTTATAAGAGATGGTAAACTTCATGTACTCCTAGCTGGTAAGACTTATTTAGGAAATGTTTTGACAAACGGATAAAACTGCTGGTACTTGTGTTTTCTTCTGCTACCTTGTTTCTTTCTCATTATCTCCCTTTATTTTCCTTCTGGTTTCCTTTTTCTTGCTTGTAACTATTATTCTGAATATGTATGGTGATACATATTTCCTGGTCACTGGAGTGAGCTTTCTTCTCCAGCTGGTGAAAATCCCTGGCTTCTCATGGTTGACATGTTGTGAACATGCTATCAACTTCTCAGTCCTCCATTCTGCTTGTTAGGTGATCTGAGTTTGGATACCATCCAGTTAACAAAGCTTGTTTCCTCAGTGTGGCTCACTCCATCTGTCTGTTGTGATTTTTGAGGTGGGCCTCTTTAAAGATGCCTGAAAAATGTGTTTGTCCAGCCCAGACATGATTGTAGGAGTAGCCCATTTGTTGCCCATTTCCTATCAAAGTATTACTGAGAGAAAGTTAACTCCATCAAGCATAAAATGAATGAAAAAGAATAGTAATACAAATGCAGATCTCCAAGATATTAGTTAGGACAACAACAACAACAAAAAAGCGTCAAAATTAACTACCATTGTACATTTTCCGAAGATACTCTGTGGAGGCACCACATCTTTCCACCTGCTCAAATATACAGAACTGATGTTTTTCTCTGACTGAGGCTTGCATGACTTGTCAACTCTCCTACAGGTGTGACCTGTTCTGAAATGAAGGAATGTGTAGTGGCTCTCCCCCTGCTCCCTCACATACAGTTAAACTTATAGGAAACTGGAGGGAGCTCAGGCATGCTTTTCCTCTGGCACCCTTCTGCAAATGCCAGCTGTGAGTGACCATTGCCTTTCATGGGCAAAACCAGTACTGGCACTTTATTTAATGGCAGAGCGAGCAAGTACATTAGCTATTTTTATTCAAACACCCATACATAAGCCAGTATGGCAGAGTGGCTATGAATTGTCTGCAGAGCTAAGTGACAATACAGCTGCTGTTTAATGCTAAATGTTTTCTTTTAGTTACAGGAGTTTGAGAGGGTTCAGCCAATGATCATCTTATCTTTCTAATTGAGCTATGGTGAGGATTTTCAAGGTTTTACATTAATGTAGGCAGAATGTTCTTTTCAGTTGGTGATTTTGTCTACTGTTTCAGTCAACAATAAGGACTTAACACAATGAGAGAAAGGTGGATGGGGAAGAGGGGCACTGATTCAGGTTAAAGTTTCAGGTCTTCCTCTTCTGGGAAGCTTCAGGACTATCTGTTCTTATGTACTGCTTAGTGGCAGAGACACAAAAAACGCTGAGTACAGTGACACTGTTAGCAAATGCTAGCTCAGAGAGATGCAGTGTTTGTTTTGGGAATTTTTAAAGGCTGCCAAGTTGTGGTGTTTTTTCCTCTTTTTTTTTTTCTTCCCCCTTTTCACTGAATAGGCTGTCTACTTTGGCAGAAAAATAACTTTCATGACTTGATGAATAATTTAAAAACTTCAAGGCTATGTTGATGATTTAAGTGTTCAAATATTTCGAAGCAAAAAATTTGTTATGGATTAATTTGGGGGGGATGTTGAGCATTTAATTTTGTGTGTGTGTACGTGCTCAGCAAATAATAATACTTCAGTATTGACATACGTGCTCTCTAGTTCAATATTGGTTTTAAAAATAAAATGAATGAATACAGAACTTCAAGGATGTGATAGATGTTAGAAGTCCTAAGGGAAAAAAATAATAATAATTTTATGTTTTAGTATTATGTTTTCCCTGGCTTGGAACCTATGTGATACTGAAGTAGATGTCTGATATTAGCACATTTTAATGCGTCTTTGCTTAACTAACTTATAAAGTACACCTACAAAAATCTTCTTGTTATATTCACCAAAGTAAGGCAATGCTACTGAGTGCTTAGTATTTGTCCCAGATGGTGATACTGCTTTTCAATACAGTCAAACAGTATTCTGGCTTAGACATTTATCACTTCTTTACTCATTTCTTCCATTTCTGTTTGCAAAGTGAGAATCTGCAGGCATAGCTTCATCTTTGGGAGGCTTCTCGCTTTCAAATGTCAGTTGTTACACATGAAAGCACAGCTGGAGAAGTCTACATATTGGTAGAAAACAGCATTGCTTTTTTTTGCACAGGTAGTGTGGGACAGACATCAAGTAGATCAGCTGCTCTGGGACAAGATGAAGGTAAAGCAATGAAACCATCAACATCTAACCACATCTTCTGGCTTCACCACCAGCAGTAAAACAGGCTTCCTTGAATTCAGAATTCTGCAGAATGAGTTCTGATTTACATTTAAATGGTTAATGTCCTCTCATGTCTGTAGACATAGCTGTGACCTTTCTGCTTCTACTCTAAATGTGGTTAAATTGCACTGCAGTGGAAATATATTCAGGCTTGCCACTTTATGGAGCTGAAGTTTCAAAATTTGTGTAATATGAGTGTCAACTTTTGTCACTTGAAAATACTTGAAAAGGGAGATGTGTGTAGAAACAAAAATGGAGAGAGAAATCAACAGGGAATAATCACAAAGAAGAGGTGTTGATCAGGTGTTGGGAAAATATAATAAAATATTACATTTACACATTTTAAATATTATATTTTTAAAGGAAAAATGAGAAAGTCAACAGGTGTGAAAAAAAGAAAGAAAAGGTCTGCATTAGTTACATGTGAAAATGAGTCTTTTAAATGACAGACAACATAGTCCTAATATGACAATAGGATGGGACCATTCCACTTTGGCTAGTTAGTACTAATCATGTAGTAGTAGATAACAAAAGAAGTATTTTCTATGTGTTTGAATAAAAGCCATTTGACTGGCTGGCTGAATGAAGGCTGATGATGAGTCACAGGAAGTACAGGGAAAGGTGTAGCCTCAGTGGGTTTGTGGGAGTAAATACAATTTATGCATCTAGGAAATATGTTCTAAATATCGGTAAACATTAAGTTGTGCATTTTGTCTTTATGAGCCTGTATTTTCATTTATAATTCATATAATTAAAGACATATTAGAAACTAGAAATGCTGGTGCAGAATGTGGCGGCTATTGGGAGAATACTTTTGCATGGGTTTGTATATTTGGTCTTAATTGCTAGACATTTCTGTAATAAATATTTAAGAATTAGTTGATTTTAAAAAATTGTGTCGGCTTGGTTGATAGACCATATCTTCATGCTGGCAATTTGTAAGGTTCAGAAATTCAGCCTTCAAACAACATGCTCCTGAGTCCACATAAAGACATGTCTTCCAGTGCAGCTGAGAGGGTGGGAAGGAGTGGTGAAAATGATTTCTCTGAACGCCTCTGTTGCGAGCTGCTATTTTTTTTCACGCTACTAGTAATTTGTTGTTGGTTGTTTTTTTTTTTTTTTTTAAACTGGGTATGTATGTAGCTATTCAAGAAAGAGGAGAAACTTTTATCTTTTTAAAAAAAAAAATTGACAGATATGGTGTTTGCTTCTAGAATGTGTCCGGTTCAAGAGGTTGATTTCCTCTAACTACATTGCAGATATGAATGTACTAGCTTTCCCAGGACCCTGCTATTTGTCTTCTAACGTTTTTGGTTAATGTTATGTGCTGCCACTGGTGTGAGTGCTTTGTAAGCACACTAGACAGTATTGCAAGGAGCTTTAGCCTACATACAGAAAGCAGAAGAATGGTAATCTAAAGGCTATTGACAAAGCGTCTTTTTCCAGCTGTGTTAGTAGAAAATGTTACTGAGTTTGACAGCTCATTTCCAGCTGCTTGACACAACCCCTCTGCCTCTAGCTGCTGCCCTGAGTCCACTACTGAGAGTAGTGTTTATGGCTGCTCATGCTTCACTTGAAGTCAAGTCAGAGAATGAACTCTCTAGTAGCCTATTCTTTTTGAGCTAACCTGTTTGTGTTTTGTTTGAAGGAGACCAGAAATCCATCATAGTATTTGCTCTGTAGCCTCTAGGTGGTCATTTGCTCCATGCCAGACCTTAAAATACCTTCCTTTTTGACACATAGACAAGCCTTAGAAGTAGAATACTCTGTGGACCATCCTCTTCTTTCTACTATGTTCTGCCTCGCTTGCTATTGACCTTGTTGGTCAGAAGAAATAGGTTTAGAAGCAGTAAAAGTGATATAGGAGAAATTAGCATGTATGCACTAAGACTGGTGGAGATCTTTCAAGTTAGTGCGGTGTAGTGTCCATGTCTATGGCAGGTAGGACCAAATGCTCAGAGTAGTTACTGTGTTTCTTTTCTTGTCTTCCCACCATCGCTGCAAATGCACTCTTTTAATGGCTTTCAAGATTTCACAGTGAGCTGGAGCCAGGAACTAGAAATGGCTGAAAATTGTTTGGATGTGCTTTATTTATGTGTTTGTTTATTCTACTTGCTTGTACAGTTAGTTTGGGACTGATTTAGCTCTTGAGTCAGCTAGTTGAATTAACATCTGAGCTGCCATAAAGGACATGGTTGCTTGTCTGGTAGACCTGACTTGGTTTGTTTTAAGCTGCCATGGAGCATACCCATTCAGTCTGCCCTGTTCATTGGGTGCATGTGTATGAGGCTCTGAAACATCAGTTCTTGGATCAGCCAAAGGTATGATGGGGGTCTCTCTCGTGTTCCCATGGTTGCCTGTTGAACAGGTAGGAATGACTTAAGTGCTTACTAGCCAGGTGTGCTCCAGCGAAAGAGTTTCTTCTTGTTCCAGAGAACTGTCTTTTTCCCCTTGTTGGGCTTCCCTGTGCACTTGACCCACAGGCCAAGTCATGAGTTGGAGTTACCTGTGTCCTGCAGAGCAGATAAACCTGTTGCAGCCCATGGCTGTCAGGAGGGAATTGTTGAAACTTGGAGGAATTCCTTTCCAAACTCATCTTCTGCAGAGACAGAATGAGGCATATTCATTACATGGAAATGCCCACTGGAAACTAAGGCTGGAAGCTTTGGTTCAAGTTGCATTCAAGCTGGGTTGGCTTGGCTTGGCTTGACTGCCTGGACCTCCAAGAGCTTTGTTCTCCATTAGAAACAATTACATGTCTGCTGCCTGACAGGTTTAGAACTTCAGTTCTATCAGGGTGCTTTTCCGTTGAAACAGTGACAGGATCTGTATGTGTGTGTGTTTATACATATACCTGCATACAAACTACTTATCTGTATATACAGGCTCATACTCATGCATATATGGACATACACTTTGTCTAGTGCAGCTTATGTCTTATAATGCTTTTATTCAAAATGATTTCAATATATTTTGTATGATAAGAAAAACAATTAATGAGCCAGCAAAGCAAAACAGCCTTGCAGATAAAGCTTCTGAGGCTATGTCTAGGGCAAAATTTACCTGCTTGAATACGCTTGTGATTTCTAATCATTACTTGTCCTTTCAAAGGAAATGGAAACAAACACCTAATCCCTTTTTATAAAAACTTGAAAGCATTTCTTTGATATCATGTTTACTTGGTAAAATGAAAAATCACTGTTCTCTTTTGAGAATTTATGCCTAGTAATGCTGATTTGTTTTTTGTTACTACACCTGATTCTTTTTTCCCTTTTCACCTCATATTAATTTATATGGTACCAGTGTCTTCAGAGTAGTCATATGGAACTCACATTTTCCTCAATTGTTAATTGTTTGTGTTTTCTCTTCCTGCTGCTCAAGGGGAAGGCGTCAATTCAACTCTATTTAGTACTTGTGCTCCTCTTCAGGGAGTGCTTCTGACATTTTTAATATCAACACTGTGGCGTTTGTATACTTTCAGTCCCAAAATCATTTAGGGTTTTAGAGTGTTCTTTGCATTTACTTTGAGTAATAGTATGCTGACACCAGTGTCTTCTTCTTGGGGTCCTGCCTAGAGTAACAGGGTTCTGCTTGTTTAGCTGTAGCTCTGCTCCTGTATGGCTGTAGCATTCCTGTAATGCATGGCGTCCACGCAGGAGTAGATGGTCTTGCAGAAAATCATGTCTACGGCAGGTACACACCCAGAGCATCCTACTGATGAAAGTGCTGTCCCTGCCATGTTGATAGTAGTGTTGTTCTTGGTGGCATTTTGGCAACTGAGAGCTTTTGTCATGAGAGAAGAGGCCTTTTTTTTACTTTCTTTTTTGCAGACTATGCAGAATGAGGTTTGCTGACTTGCATCAAATTTACATGCCAGTTTGTACAAACAAGTTAACTGAAGTAGCCTGTCTGTTGACACAGCTCTACTGTTCAGCCAGGTACAAAGCTAAAGAATTCATCTAAAAAGTGGTTGATTTCCAATAAATTTATCCAATATTGTTTTTATCAATGGAAACATTAATTTGTCCTTTCTCTTTTGTCTGCTAATCCTCTAAGGGTTTTTTTCTGTCTCCTCAGTGTCAAGGGATGGCTGTGTGGGTATGGTAGCAAATAATTTCCTCTTAAAATATTGATTCTTTTTGTTACAGGCTACAAAACAGACTTTGTATGAAGTTTGTATACAGTTCCTTTGTACAGAGTTGATGTGGTCAAAGACATGCAGGGAAATTTCATTTTAGGTCAGATGAAGAAAAGTGGTTCTGTGTCCTTCCCTGTTTCTTGCCTTATGTTCCTTTATGCCTGTGAACAGATCTGACAGAGGTTCTGTGTGGCTACTTCTAAACCAGTTTTTCTGGTACTGAAGTTTATTGATTTCTACCACCCCCCACTCTCACCCCTTTCTTTTTTTTTTTGTTATTTATACATTGTTTTACAAACACTTCATACCTATGCTGGAGTAGCTCATTTTAATGAACATTAAATATTTCTGTTATCTGCTCAGCCCTTACGTTCCCTAATAACCTCATAAATCTTGAGAAAATGGCGACTTACTGGTTAGTTAGTCAATTTTTTTTCTTTGCTTGACATGTCAGTCCTGATAGTAGATCATCTTAGTCTAGCTCAAACTTACTTTTGCCAGCATCCTATGTGGGATATGTAGCTTTCTCAGCTATTATTATCTAGTTGCTATTATCACATTTAATTTTTACCCTTCCATTTTTGTACTTTTATGATTTTTCTTATTATTTTGATATGTCTTTCTGATCTGATACTCTTTGTTCTGCTTTCTGTTTCTTTGCCCAGGCTTGGATTCACATTTTTCTGGGATATGCTCATTTGGCCTGTGTAACCTCACAAAAATGTTACCATTTAAACATAATGACTCTTTTCTTCCCTAGCTTCCTGTTCCCTTTCCTTGTGAAGCGGTATGTATACCTTCTGCAACTTTCAGACTCAGCTGGGAGCTAAACATGCAGCTTTTAATTTCCTCTCTCTTCATGAATTGAGGATCTTTTGTACTGGCAGTGTCTTAATGCCCATTTATGAAATGTAACAGCATGATGCTAGTTTTGATAGGATTCCTTCCATGAATGCAGTGAACTTGGTTGCATTATGGCCACTGTCATTTAATGGTGAGCTAGCACAAGCAGTAAACTAGCTTTCCAATGTAGTACTAAGATTACCTCAGTGAGGAGCAAGAGGAAAGCTTAGTTTCTTATTTCTAGATAAAGAACAAACACAGAACCAAAAATGGGTCTTGACATGTCTTGCCATGGTTCAAAGGCTAAGTCGAAATGTAGGTTCTCCTTTGTCAAATTAAATTCCTCTTGTATTTGGCATGGTGCTCCCCTTACTTCCTTCTCTAAACAGAGTTAGCTTGACTCTTCCCCCTTTTCCACAGTAACTGTGTGATTCTTCGTTTAGTTTGTGGGAACTGTAAGAGCTCTGATGTTTTCCTGAATTAAATGCACTAGATTTGTAGTGATTTCTTGCTCCTTCCTGTTGTTCCTCCCCTGCTCCTAACAGTCACATACAGACTTCTTAGGGTTTGTTTGGTTTTGTTTTCCTCTGGGAAAAGACTCTTCCCCGTCAGTCTTCATGGCAACTTATGTTTCCTTGTATACAGAGTGCTTAAGTTGACTTCAAATGCAATACCTGTGCCTTTCGCCAACCAAAGGAATAAGAAAGGATGGACCAATAGCCGTGTATGCTCTCTACTTCTCTATCAGCTGTATTCCCTTAATTTTGGGAGCATGATTCTTTAAATTCCTTCCTGATAGGTTTCAATTTTGAAATATATTCTGTTCAGAATGACATGGCATCTCTGCAAGCATAAAATTGCTATGAAACACAAAGCACAGAGAACACTGTATCAAAATAACTTGCTTCTTTTTCTTTTTTTTCTTTGTTAAGTCACTGTTGTGAAATTGAATGATTAAGAAGTGTTACTCCAGAAGTAGAGAAAAGGTATTAGAGATGGCATCTTTCTTCAGCAAAAATCAGTGCTGTCTTGAGAGCAAATTACTCAAAAACAAGTTGGAATGAAAACATACTAAAATCCTAGGCTTTAGCTTGGTTATATCAAATACTTGGTAGAACTCCAAAGTGGTAAATAACTCAGTTATTTTCTTTATGGAGTACTAATCTTGTTTGCTTTGGCATCTAAAACCAAAGTTGCAGCTTATTTTTACTTAATATCCACTTTCTTTTAGAGTATCCCTTCCATGCAGCAAAACAGATACTTATAACAGACTCCAGGAGGCCAGTCGCAGACCAGGGGTTCTTCTGTGCCTGGTGGTCGCAGAGGCAGAGAGGAGGAGTGTTCACCTAGCCAATTCTGCTTGACATCATACTCATAGTACTGATGCCAAAGTCCTTCTAGATGTCGTGGCAAAACAGTGTTTTTGAGGTAATGTTTGGAAGGAGTGAGAGGTAGATGGGGGGTCTCGTGTTATCTCATGTGGCTTTTGAAAGAAAATAAAGACGCATTCATGATTTGTCAAAAGAACAGGTCTGGAAAATTACACTTGATGCAGTGTTCTGTGTAGTTGTGAGCAGCATAGATAAGGCCAAAGGAAATGCTACTATGCTACTGGCAAGGTGAGATCACATGCCTAAGTGGGCATTTTTCATCCATTGTTCAAATTATCTTAATACCAAGTAGAAAAATGGGCATGGTGCAACTCTAGCTTTGATGTAGACATCTATGAAGAAATCTGTCATGAGATGAATTAAGTTGATGGAAAGGGGGTGTGCAAAAAGGGAATCCTCTCAGTAGGATGCTAGAAACTATTTGAATATGTATTTACCTAATTTGTAGTGAAGCCACTAGCTAGCGCTGTATTTTTCTGGATTGGTCATCAGTCAATCAGGTTTACTTTCCATCACCATTTTTATTGCAACGTGCAGTGGTTAAAAAACAGAAGAACAGTGTAGTAACATCAGTCTGTCCTTTCAATTACTTCGGTTAAGAGCAAGAATTTATTTTTGTTGCTGACTCCCAGCAGTTGGCATGCACAAGATGACATCTTCAAAGTAAGTCTTAAACAAAACCACTGTTCTTCTGTAACTTCTGGTGTTAATTCCTGCCTTTCTACTTTTTCTCTTGAGACTGCATTATAAGCAGTGGCTGTTTCCTTCATGTATGATTAGATTTGCTGTGGAAGTTTTAACAGATCTAAATTTTGAGACAGCAGTCTAAGATGAGGTGAGCTGTGGAAGTGGTGGGGTTTACACATGGTGGTTCCTGACAGTCCCCAGAACATACTTTGTGCAAACTTGTTTCTGCTCAAACAGGACACATTCCCTTGACCACTGTTGTTATGGTGCTCGCTGTGAACTTAGAGCAGTGGTGCTTGTGTGTGTTACTGAGATTTGCTTTCAGGGTGTTTTTTTTTCTTTTTGGAAACTCAAAGCTGCAACAATTTGTCAAGTTTTCTGATTGCATTTTCAGATTTGACTGTGTCTTTAAGGGCCCACCAGGTGCTAAGAGGTAATACTGGGTTTTCACTGATCTGGTTGTGTAATATGCCACAAACTCATTTATTTCTCAGTGTGACCGTCAGCCCCAAACAATTTAGCTGTGTTTACAGTTTTATAATGGATTAAGTAACTCCTTAGTTAAAATTGAGACCCAAAGGACATGATAATATAAACAAAGTAACAAAATTAACAGTCCTTCCACTAGACTCAATCTCTTATTCTTTATGGCCTAGTTGACACCAGTGAAGCATGTAAGGTGGTCCAGGATTGCTCTTCATAATTACTCAACTTTAAGATTTTCTTAATTGTTGTGAGACAAGCAGAAGATGCCTATCTCAGTAAACCTGATGGAAGTGTTACCTCCAGGCTCTTTGCACGTGGTCTGCTTTCTTTGTAAAGTTCTGAATGTTTCTGCCATAGTGGATGTAACTGACCTTTCCTGCTTGGGGCATCAGTAGTCTAGAGACGGATGTGTCTGAAAGTATTGGTAATCTAATTGCTGGGTTCAGACATGGAACTTGTTCTTTCATATGTATAAATCTGAGTGCATTTAAATGCATTGGGTGCAGTGCCATGGGAATTGTCTTTAGCCTTGCTGGATAGGCTGATAGTCTGTAACAGGCCCCAGGAGGATTTGATTGTGCCTTAAAAATACTGAAAAAGGTACCCATATTTCAGTTTTTAGTCTGGTCCTCTGTGATTGTGTATCCTTAAAAAGAAGCATGATTTCTAAGTCAGTAAATCATTTAGTTGATGCTAGTTGGCCATGGTTTTGTCAAAATAGAAATGTGCTAAAAGATACTTACCTGGACAGTGTATTGTCTGGGAGCCACTGCTTTAAGTCCTGGGACTGTTTGTAGGAACAAAACGCAGGGTGCTGGTAGTACAGGTATTTCCCATGGGTAGGCAGAAAGAGAAGCTGATGCGCCTGTGCTGCTTAAATTGCTGTCTGGAGTGGGGCAGTTTCTCTTGGAAGTGCTTTTTGTGTTGTGGGAGTCTAAAGTATAGAGAAATTGTATTCCCCACTGTTTTCCTCATTCCATTCTACCTGAAGCAAAGAAACTATGGCTCCTAAGCAGTCATTAAGCTTCCTAAGAATATTTTTATTAATTGTAATTGTCTGTACAGTATAGTTTGACAAGATTAGCGAAGCATGGCAAGCACTCCCTACTGTTAGGCTTAAAGTTTTTCTTCTAATGACAAAGTTCTTCAAATTTAGCATGGTCTGCTGCAACCTTCTAAAGTACAAATAGCAATGACTTGGCAAGCAGCACAGCATCAATAAGAGGATGTTTCAGCCAAGGACTCATAGTGAGGCTCTTACCTTTTTGCATAAGTTTTTCTTTAATGGGGATGTTAAGCAGATGGGATCATAGTTAAATAATTACTCTGTAATTGAGCGAGTACTGCCCCAAGGAAGGTCCTTATCTAAGAAGCGTCCCAATCGTGCTTTGTAAGAACAAGGATGGTGTGCTGAGACTGTATGAGCAATCATCATGCTGATGCTTTCTCATACTTGGTTCTACAGATGTGTGCTAAAAGGAGTTACTAACTTGTGTTTCACCTTAAACACACCAAAAATCTTCGGCAATATAGCGTAACATGCAATGGTGCACTTCCAGCTGTTGCACAGGACTTTGGGTTTTCAGAGCCAGGCAGCAGGGACTGTCCATTTTGTAGCATCAAAGCAGTAATTGTTTGTCGATGAGCCCATAGATAGCCATAGGCATACCAAAAGATATGGATTTGATACCAGGTTGTCATCCTGCCAAGCCTAAAATTGGTTTTCAAGAAGGTCTTATGGAGTTATTCTTTCAATAGGCTGTCAGAAAGCTGAATGTTGGCAAAATTATGCTTTTAAGCTGATGATGAGAAGAAGATTAGGAAGAATGTTTTATTCTTGGGCAGACATTGTAGTATATGTTGACGAGATCTAGAAGAAAATGTATGTTATGGGTTTTTTTAAAATTATTATTATTTTGCCTGTTCTGAAGCAGTCTAAGCTAAATTAAAATTTGGAAGTTCAAAAAACTTATTTGAACTTGTGCTTGACTTTGCCCAGCTCCCAGGTTATGGATTGTTTGGTTTCAGAAGTGTGTACCTAAGCATTTACTGTTCTAGCTTGAGCAGCCTGGTGGTGTGGCAGTGGAGGAAGAAGCCTGAAGGGGGTGGGAGGAGTGTTGCTTCTTCCCCTTTTTCCTGGTGGCCTCTGCTTCTGAGGTTATGTTAAAACTCTTTTCCTGCACATTTTGACCTGTGCTATAATCCTGTCAAAGAGGGCAGTTGCAGTCAAGGGTGAAGTCTTTTCTGGAAAAGATTTCTTGCATAAGTTTGTGCATCTGAAGTGCTTTCAGAGTGCATTGGTAGAAGCTGACTTTTCTCAGGTGTCTTTTTGCCATGACTCCCTGTGTTCTGTTGTTCAAGCCACCAGTCTTTTCATGCCACTTTCAATGGAGAAGTTAAATTCCATAAACTACTCCAGGTGGCAAACTAGCTAGCTAACATTTCTTTCAAATATAATTAAGTCCAAGCAGACCGAAAAAATGGGTAACAAACACATGACTTTTATCCATCACTGTCATGACTTTGTAAGGGCAAGTGCATCTAATCTCACTTGTTCTTTTTGTCACTGATACCTTTTAGTCGTCTTGGAACTGAAGGAAAAGAAAATTGTTTTTAAAATAAGAATCAATTTTGTACAAAAGCTATTTCTTACAGCTTTGCAGAATGAAACCTAGTTGTGTCATTTCCAGTAATGTGATACATTTTTATTTGTAGCTATAAAAGGCCGAAGTTTTTCAGTAGCCTGAACGATAGTTTTAAGGAAACTTTCTTTTTTGTATGAGCGGGTATTTTGTGTGTGGATTTTGTTTTGCGGGTTTGCTTTCAGAAAAAAAAATGAACTTTTTTTCAAACAGGCTTTAAGAAAAGTTTGTAAGAAGAGGGATTTATTTTTTTATGTTTAAACTAACTTTGGGGGAGACAGGCAAGGCTTCAGGAACACGAACCCTATTTGAAGAAAAAACAATGAATAAAAGGCTAAATCTAGGTTAAGTTTGAGCTAATAATAATATAAAAACAATTTGATAATCCAGAGAGAAGTTTGTTTATGGGGAAAATGTATGATAAATCTGCTAACTCGGTGATGATCCTAGTATTTTCTTGATTTTGTATTAACTCCAAGGATTCATGGAGAGGGGAGTATTCTTTCTTTGAGGATATCTTTTAGGTTTCTTTGTCTTGTGTATTTTCAGTGGTGTAGTTTCAGCCAGACAGTTTCCATGAGGAATATGATTCACTGGATAATTTATGACATACTTGGGGATGTGCTTTGGACTACTTCTTTTCCTGTTTGGGAAGAGGGACATGCTGTATGTGTAGATATTTTGGAAGCCTTGGCTTTTGTTTCTGTATCAGTTTGGTTCTATTTCATGTCCGTGTGTGTGAGGAAGGGCTTGTGCATTCTGGAGTTCGTGCCCTCCCTCTCCTTATCGCTCCATATTAACCGTTCCCATGAAAGATGCACCTCTCCCTGCAAGACTTGCCTTTCCTGTATCCTTGGGCATTTGCAGATACAGCAGTAGTAGTGGGGATATGCAATCTTGTGAACCAAGTCTGTATGTTGTCTTTCATAATGTAGCTGGAATTTGATGTAGTGCTGGAAATGACCAAGAGATGCCACGTGTTTTCCTGAGACTTGAGTGCAATGATTTCTAGCCATGAATCCATGCAATAGCATTGTTCTGTGAATGCATAATACAAGTTTGAATGTGCTGACATAACGGTATAAAACAAACAAACAAAAAAAGCCTGTATCAGTTAAGAAACATGGTGTCATGAGCAAGAGAGTGGCATAGTCTGGTTTAATATTACATCTCTCATAGTGGAGCCCCAAGAGAAATGCTTTAGTAGCATATAAATGATCACCTTTTTTGCTTTTGCTCCAGCTGTGTGTTTGCAAGGGGGAGTTTCTGTGATGGCTGCTGCAGTGGGAAACATATAGATTGACTGCAGTTACACTGCAAGTAATGTTACGTTTAGATATTTGGTGATGGGTATAAATACAATTAAAATGGCTATCTGCAAACCTGTTACTAGCAAGCCTAATTCTTGCCATTTATAAACAGTGACACTTTTTTTAAACTTACTGTTATTTTTAGATGGGTTTCCTGTACTCCTACCTGAGATTTTTGTGCCCTCAAATCAAGAGAGCAGCCAAATAAAAGGCTGATTGGGCCTGTCTGAGAGGATGAGGGGAAAAACAGCTGGGGAGATGCAGAGTGGTCTCTCACTGGCAGGTGAGAAGTGGGAGGGACTAACAACTGCTTTTAAAATCTCTGCTTTATCTTTTTCAGTTTAATTTAGCCATTCAAGCAAAACAAGGAGCAGTGGTGCTTCAAATAGCTGCTTCACTTGGATCTAAGGATGCTTGCAGAAGCTTACTGCTGGATCTAAGGCTCATTTGAAGCTTTGTACCTAAACAAACTTACTATATCCTCTCACTTCACAAGCTGTCATCTCTGCTAACATACTTAAAAGCCTGTGGCGAGTTTTGTGTCAGAAATGATAATTAAAAGATATCTTCTTTGAACATCAAAAGTTATGCAAACAGATAAGCATCAGCATGTGAATGTGCTTCATTTTCTTGGGGTGACCGCATAAGAAGCGTTTCTGTATGAAGTCTCAATTCAGTAGGATGCTTTACATCCTCAAGAGTTAGCCAAATTTGGGAAGAATACAGGGACATCTTGGATTTCTTTAGATCAGGTGAGGATGGGGGAATGTCATATTATGGTTTGAGTCCAAAGGGGCCTTTACGTAACACCTGGTCCACCCCACCTGCTGTGAGGATCTTCAATTAGATCAGGTTGCTCAAAGCTCTGTCCAGTCTGACCTTGAACACTTCTAATGGTGGAATATCTTCAGCTTCTCTGGGCAACCTGTTTCAGTGTCTCGTCGCCCTCATCGCCAAGAAAAAAAAAAAAAAATCTTGTGTCCAATCTAAACCTACCTTCTTTTAGTTTAAAAACCATTGCCCCCATCCTGTCACTAGAGGACCTGGTAAAAAGTAGTATCTCTCAGTCTTTCTTAGAACTTCCCTTTAAGTATTGAAAGGTGGGTTAATTTAGTTAAAAACACCCACTCCAATGCCTTTTAACGGGCAGTTCTCTCTTCTAGATATTGTCTAATGAAGGTGGGGTCTGAAATGGTAACCTGAATGTGTCCACATATTTTTATACTTCTAGTCAGTAAAGGGTTTTTTTTTTCTTTTAAAAAAGAGGATAAAAAGGAGGAAAAAACACTCAAGCTGTGCAGTATTTGACGGGAAGCCAGTGTAGCTGCCTTGAAACTGGGGTGGCATGCCTGAGTCAGTGAAGTATGAGCTAAGAATCTGGCAGAAGCCTTTTGCACAAAGGAAGGCTGAGAGTCTCTCAGGAAGCCTGTACGCTGCTAAATGTGGCATGTTTGAACATGAGACTGACATCATTGTGAGTTCATAGTAGTGAAAGAACAAAGTATCAGCCACAAATTAGACTGACCTAATTTTTAAGTCACTTCTGAGAACTTAATAGCACAGTGTGTTGCTTGTGCAAGCTGTTTATTTCTATCCCAACCTCTGACTACTTAATTTAAACTACAAGTTAACCTTCTATAATGTTGAAGGAGTTGTTCAGGAAGGTGTATGTTTTAGGGGTGCTACAGACTTCCTTCCCTGGCTTTTTTTCGACTCTGACCTCAATCTTCACATAAAGGAAGTGATTAAGGACCACCCATCATATACCTTTATCCTCCAGGATCAATTTCCTGGAGGTAAAAACCTCAGGATTGTATACGAAAACCTAACTTGTTCCTATGAGCTGCTCACATGCAGACTGGAAGTCTGAAAATAATCAGAACACTTGCCAGTGGTATCAACAGGAATTTATGTATAAACAGTGTTATAAAACTAATCAGTATTGTTTCTTGATGTATCTGTGGCCATTCTTCCATTGTTGAATGCCTAAGAAATACAAGGATGTTACAGTTTGCAGTTGATATACTTCTTTTCAGTTATTTATTAGTTAACTTTCCATGCATTGAAGTTGATCAATTCTGTTGACATATTACTTCAGTTACTGCAGAAGTACCTTGAACTCTCCTAGCTTGGGATTACTTTGACAAAGATCAGTGCCTTTCTGGTTGCTTTTTAAAGGACTATGTAAACAAAGAGAGAGATACAGTCTCGTTTATTGGCTTGTATAGAGCTGTGCATACATGTAAGTACACTTTAAGCAGGATAATACAAATGTAATTTAAGGGAATACATTTTTTTCTCTTTATTATTCAAAATCCTGTTAGCAGTCCTCTGAGCCTTGTACAAAACATGTCTTGTTGACCTTGACCCTAGTCTTTGACTTGGACACATATCTGATGGTCACAACAGTATTTGCTCCCTTGGTTTGATATCACATGCTTATTCTCATCAAACTTTAAAAGATTCTCATCCCTTTTAATTCTTGCAAACTGATGTAGTGGCAGTCACGTTTTGTCAGTTGTTCTTAAAGAGGTTAGTATATTATGTGGTTATGTCACTCTTCTTCCTCTGCTTAAATGGTAATGTTTATAGTGCTGTAAGAGGCACAGCTGGGGAACATAAGTCACTCTCTCCTCTCTCCTCCTGTTGTAACGATACATATGTCTTTTCAGCTGTGTAGTAGTTACCATGCTAGAAATGTCGCTTTGGCACCACTGAAGGTCTCTTGTAACACGATTTGAATTCAAAGAAACACTTGAGATCCTTTGGAAAAGATGTACCAGGGCACATTATGTGTAGTGTAGCTCAGTGAGATACCGTGACTTCTGGTTTCGTTCCTGAACTGAGGCCCAGTTGATACTGTCTTGTCAATTAAATACAAATTTTAAAGCTATTGTAATAAGCAGGCTATCAGAATCACCTTTGTGGATACACATTAAGTATGCAAATGTGTTCTGCTCCTAGGAGCTATCAGGAGTCTTACACCATGGGAAGAGATTTGAATCCCAAGCAGTTCAATCTAGGAGTTTGTTAGTTTATTTTCTGGGTCTCATCTGCAGTTCAGCAGTCACTCCATGTCATAGCCTGGACCCCTTTCTACTCCACAGCCTGGAATGGGAGAACTCTTAACAGGATTCCTGCAACTGTTTAATTTCCCGGAGCACCTAGGGAGCACCTAGCAACTTGGATTATCCCACCATGTTAATTGAGATCCATTGCTGTGTACTACAAGCTCTAGGTTTCCTTCTCTACTCCTATCCTGAGATGCTTAGGCTGCACCATGCTTGTGGACTCATTGTTTTCCACATCTGTTACCTTGTCATATAAATATCATTTAAGGAGAAACCCAATTAAACTTAACTGCTTTACTAAGTAGGTCTGAGCTTACGTATGTTTAATGTCAATGTTTTATTTGGCCCATCATCCCTTCTGAAGATGCTTCTGTGTGCTTTTATCGCTCAGTAGCACACGCTGTTTACAATGTTAGTTTTGTTTTGAGCATTCAGAGAGTTTTTAAAATGAGATTAACAACAGATTTAAGTACTCTTATTGGGTATTTTTTAAAAAAAACTTCTAGGTGTCTCTCTGTACAGCTGACAGGACACGCATGCAGCGCGGCACAGCTCTGTATTTTGAGACACAAGCAGGAAGAAAGAAAGTATTAATGTTGACAGTTTAAAAAAAAAATCAAAAAAAAAGAAGAAATTCCTTCCAAACTTTCTCATGCCCTGATATGAAGGGGTTGTATGTGCATGTTGCCTTCCGGGACAACTAGTGTCATTTCCTCAAATGGGTGAAAGACCAGAGCATTTTAACCCACAGCATACCATGGAAGCAGTTTACACATCTACACTCCTAAAGGAGATTGACTCACTGTGATCTTTAGTCATTTGATTTAATTTAAGAGAAGAGTCATTAAAAAGTCTGTTGCAAGAAATTCCCTCCTGCCTTGCCCAGAAGCTATTCTGATTTATTTCCCTAATAAAATTGCCATCATTATGCTCTGCCTTTAATCCGGACTGCTTCTTGTATGAAGGCTTCAGATCCACCTTCTGTTTTCATCATATGGTGACCACAAAGCAGATTTTTTTTTTTTTTTTAATTTTTGACTCCTTATTTGCGGGCTCATGTTATTTGGACATCTCCCCTTTAAAGTCTGTCACTAGGAAAAAGGCCTTAAACTTAGGCTTACCATTATCTGAAGGCTCTGAGGTCCCATCTTATCTTCTTTCATGGGAAGCTTTCTTTAGGGAAGTAACATGGACTATTACAGCTTGATGTTAGTTTAGCGCTACTCTTCACAACACTCCTTCTTTCAATCTGTTTCTAAGCAAAAAGGTGACCATGTAAGATACAAATCACTGTCCTTATTGGTCTCTAGTACATGGAATGTGGTCAGTTGACTCAGGATGTACAGATTGCGTAGTAGATGGAAACCTTGGTGTCACGAAAGGGGATGCTATAAAGCATCTGAAATTTCCGCAGCTTGAGGCTCTATGTAGTTCAATCTTTAAGGTTTTAACTTTTTGTACTTTGTATCAAACACTAAAATTTAATTGCTGATAGAGACTGGTAGGCATAGACGTTGTAGTTGTCACAACTAAATGATGACTCTTCATCATATAGGACTCAAACAAATAGCACTTGTGATGTGTTTTATAAGGATAGGCAGCTGTTTTCTGCTCTTAATTTGGTTTGTGAATTCTTGTGTTATGTGCTGTGGCTTTGAGTAGGATCTATTCAGACTCATTACATAGATAAATAAAATAATTTTGTAACTTATTATAAAATCTATAAATTTTATGTCAGATACTTCATGCAAGACTAGATTTTATGGGAGGACAGGATTAAACTTTGGGGAAAGGAGAGGTAGGTGCTGATGTGCTTTGACTGCTCTGTCTCCCTAGCTTCTAGTTTGTCTGAGGCACCACAACTCTCTGCCTGTGTGACCTGACTGGTTGGATTTGTTTAGCTGCATTTTAGGGAATGCCCTGAGCAAGAGAGGAGAACAAAAGTCTTCCATTTCTAATTCTGGAAAGTGGGAAAAGGTATTTAAATAAGGCCTGGAGGACTTTTTATTTGCCAGAAAGTAAAATAGCAAGTTTATATCCTTGTGTAATTCACCCTAAATGAAAGGATGTGTATTTCTTTTCCTAAAGTCAGCAGAAAAATCCTGGCTTCTTACTGGTGAAAGACTTTTATTTAAACTTTCTCTTAAGCATGAATAGTTGAAGTTTCCACTTTAAACTTGGGTGGCTCATTCATATTTCACTTAATGGTAATATGGTATCCTCTCTCTCCCTCCCCCTTCTTACCACCAAGACTAAAAAGGAGGAGGGGAGATATAATATGCTTCTGAAAATTACAGGAAATGTCTGTTCCTTTAACAGCATTGCCAGGGAATTTCCAAATACACTTACTACATATGGCCAAACTTGCCGAGCTCAGTCTTCAATCACGAGCAGATCCTGTTCTATAAATGTTATACCTCCTTCCAGTAATCTGTGTTGAAATTGAGCGCATGCATTGTTTCTCTTCAGCAGAATTAATTGCACCCAATGGTGAAATGAGGGCTCTTGAGGGGCTGCTTTGAAGTCCTGATTTACTGTCATTCATTAAGGTGGGAAATACACACAATATAGTTTCCTGAGGTGGTATCCGATTTATTTGTAAGGACTTTGAAGAGGAATGGATGGCAGGTATGATGTGAGATGTGTTTTGTCCTAGTACATTGTTTCCTTAGACTGTCACAAGGTGATCTCTGATCGTAGGGTATCTGGGCAGAGCCTAATCAGTATTAAGTGCTATGTTAGTTTTATTTTCCACAGATGACATTAGAAAAGGGAATGGCAACAAGTACAATGAATGGGGTGAGCTTTCTCTTCATTCTTCACTACCTTCTGCCAAGCTTCTGATCTGGACTGGGGTAAGGAGTAAGGGAGATCTGCAAAGCCTCTTCCTGGGGCTTGAAAGGTTATCTGCCAGCTGGAGCAGGCAGAGGGAGACATGGACCTGGCACAGTCTTCAAAAGATCTTCTTATCCACCTCTCTGCCTTGCTGTTCTTTCATATGTACCCCTATGTGCTACTGATGGACAAGTGAGAGGATCTCCAGCAACGAACATGTTGGTCCCAGTTGAGGTGTCGATCCCAGTGAGCAGACTGTGATCTGGACAGCAAACTCTGTCTGAAGGGCTCTAGCCTCATATTCTATCTTCTGTTGGCATTGGTGAGGGTTTTAGAGCAGTTGCTTAAGGACAGAGAGGCGATTCTTGTAGCTCCTTCCCATAACAAGTTGATGTGAGTTTTGAATCTGCTCAATGACTGTTGGCGATATGCTCAGCCCTGTGCTGCAGTGGTACTTCATGGTTGTCATATCATTTACTATGTGGCTTGGAGCCGCTCCTGGATTTCATAATAAGGCAGTGCTTGGCAATAATTTATTATCATGATTTATGTTACAGTAATTAAGTGGAGCTGTCATCTCTTGATAGCGATGATCTGAATCTTGTTTTTAGCTGCCCAGGAAACTGTTCGGAATTGACACCAACTTGTTTGTTTTTACTTCCTTGTGTAAAGGTTATAATTTAGTTTGTTCACGTAGGAACAACAGGTGCCTTGTATAGAGGTTGTATGGATATGACTACACATAATATTTGGTAACACCAGCATTACCAGTTTAGTGTTGACTTTTTTTAGCTTGTGGGGAGGTGGAATTAATTACTGGAGATGTTCTGCTTTGTTAGTCTTCAGCCATGCAAAATATAACTGTAATCAAACTTACTTACGGCAATCTCCTATATTAATCAATACTAGACAAGAGTTTATGAATTTGATTGAACTGAATTGATGCACGTGTATCACTCGTGAATGCAATTTACAGATTAGTTTTCTAGCAGGGAGATGTGTCAAATTGTTTCAAAGGCTACTGTTGGTTAGGGTTTTGTTTATTTGGATTTTTCTTATGTGTCTCCAACCTTTTTTAAAGATAGTGGAGAGATTTCCTGTAGGTTTTTTAAATTTCTTTTAGAAAATCAGTATAATATAACATTCTATTTCAGACCCTTGTAAATGAATGCCAGTATTCTTACCTAGGTTTTCATATGTTTGGGGGAGTTCCATAGCATATGACTGCACTGAAAGTGTGAAACCCATTTTCTGGTTTGGGTTTGGTTTTTTTTTTGGTTTGGGTTTTTTTGTCTTGTAATAAGGATTAGCTTTTATTTCCATGTTTAGGTATTTCTCTCTGCTGTTCTTTGTATGTGGACCACCCTCTGTAGTGTTCAGCCCATTTAGATTTTGACTTAAATGTAAGTAAGTAATTGCTTTTGACATGAAACAAAAATGATTTAATACAAAAGTACTCCAGAATTTTCAGTCACTTTGACTTAGAAGTCATACAGGAAGAATAGTCTTTTAAGTATCCATTGACACTTTCTCTGGTTGCCTAGTGTCTCAGGCAGTAGGAAATTAAAAATGTTATGTATTATTGTATTTGTTTGGAGCAGATAAGGTAAGATTTCATTCTGGGTGTCACCAAACTAAATGCTGTGAACCTGCAATGAAAAAGTATTTTGAAATGGAAAGAGCTTCTTGCTTTTATGGGTGGAAAAGGGAGTCCCCACATAAAGTCTTTGAGCTGAACGGAGTGATGTAACATATCTACAGTGTGTTCTAATACTTCCCATGAGCTCACATTTGATCAGTCAGATTTCCCTGCTATAATACTTAATAGGTGTTTATTGTTCCACAGTGAACATGAAAGAGATTGGCTTCTTGGTAAATGCCAGTGATGATAATCTGGCTTATTGCTTAACGTTGGTGGTGGTGTATGGATGATATGTGCAAGATTGTTCCACGTACTTCAGGCCTGTGTTGAGCAGGCGAGCAAAATGTGGCATTTTGGTGGTGTGTGTTTTGAGTTTATTTGGTTCTGCTAGTAGAATACATTATTTCAAATACCACTATTTGTATGAAAAGTGATATCTTACTGTTAGTTATGTGGAAGATGCATTCATCTTGCTTAGTGCAGCTGCCTTGGAGTGCTGGGGGTAAACATGTCACTGAACAGTAAGTGTAGAAATAGTGAGCTTAAAAATCCAAACCAGAGGTATTTTATGTAGCTTATTCATTGGAAGTTTATTTCCTTTCTAACTTTATCTCTCCATACCTCAGTTTTCAGATTGGTGAGCACAATGAAATAGGGTGGTTTTTCTTTCGAGCTAGTAATCAAAACTGAGCAATTAGCCAAGCAGGATGTAGGACAGCAGAGTACTGGACAGAAGATTCTCCTTCATCTGTTTTTTCCAATGGATTATACTTGCCTTTCTCATGAATATACTGTGTGTAATCTAAAGTTCATGTAGCTGATGTTTCTACAATGAAGAAAAGATTAACACTACTCCATTTTGACTGCATGTATAGATCTAAAGTGCAGACATGCTGAAAGTAAAAGAGGCTAGAGCAGCCATTCTGATCATACGGATAAGCAAAGGAGAGCAGCATGGAATTCTTAAAACCTGTTCTCTTTTGTGAAAATAGTACAAAAGTGACTTCTTTTAAAAAAAGAGGGGTTTTTATTTGAGTGGCTTCCTTACTGCTCTCTGCTCTTGCATGGAAGTGGAGTGTGCTCAGGAGGATGAGGTCTGTGTTCTTCCACCCCGCAAACCAATGTGAGGAAACAATGTGCTTATGACATGATGACACTTGCTTTAGTCATCTGAAAAGGCAAAAGACACTCTTATTCCCCTCAGTTGAGGAACGTGACTCCTTGTGAACAGAGCTCTTCTTTTAAGTCACAAGTATTTGTAATCTCACTCCTGTGCGGTCTTCACAATGCTGGGCAAGACATGGGCTTCTTGTATCCTTAGTTACATTTTTTCCCCAAACTTAATACTTTATTACACAGTTGTCCATCTCTGGAATTTATTGGCTCACTTGCTGAATTCAGAAGTACAGCCAATTCCTCACTTTCACTTAGGAAACTTATTTCCCTCATGCTCCACAGATGCTATGTGTTTCTCGCTAATGACGAATAGCAACTTGAACAAGGATCAGCCCTCTCTCTCCTTGATTGTCACTCAGTCTGCAGTAGCATAGGTTGCAAGCGTCTGTCCAGAACAAGTTTTCTGTTCATCTTTCTACGGCTGCTGAGGGAATGCCATAGTTGTCGTAGATGTCGAGGAGGGAGGAACATCCCACAGGAGTGGGAATTTGCCCTGTGATCCTTAGATCAGTAGATCCTCTCTGATGCAGGAGTTTGCATAGGCTTGTTTGTTGAATATCACTTGTGGCTGTGGTCGTAAGGACTGGGGGAGATGATATTGGCACTGGCTGCTCCCAGCTCACTTACACAGAAGCCAAACACTCCTTTGAAAACAGCTGATGTACTAGCAGTGACCTGCATCCTGTGGTTTAGAAATTCCTGTCCCTGTGTTTTAATTCACCTTTTAGGTTGTTGGGTTGGGGGTTGGGTTTTTTTTTTTTGGCTGGTGTCTGTCACAGTGTAGCCCCAGCCCAGCTTGAGTGGCAGCTAAACGAGAGCAGTTCTGATCCCAATTCCCTCTGACCCAACTTTAATGAGACAACAATAATAAGGAAAATACTATTTATAAGAAAATAACAAAATACATACAAACATACAAAATCACTACCCCTCACCCTTGTGACTATGTTGCTACTGATACTGCAGAACAGGCATTGGTAGGTGAAGAGGTCCTGGGATGGACTCAATGGTAGGAGGGAGCTGGACTCAGGAACTGAATTCAGAGACGTACGGATCTGGGATCAGGACAAATAAAACCTAGTTGAGGTCCATATTGGACACAGGCCATCAAAGAAGATGAGATCTTCTTGACCCTCGTGATCTCAGTTTTATACCAGGTGTGATGTATATGAGACGGAATACTGTCTTAGTCAGTTTTGGGTCACCTCACCTGTCAGTCCCCTCCTGCAGGTCCAAACCTTTTTCACCCCTTTCACTTATGGCATTCCACCAGCTCCAGATGGCCTTGCTTTCTGTAGGAATGAGTATAAATAGTGGTCTTTTCTGCATACCAGTGCCTAGAGAGAAACACTGTGAAAAACATGCAGTTGACTTTCAGAAAATGAAGTTACTTACGTGAGGCTTAGCTAAAAATGTAGAAAACTGATTATGTTTTACCTCAAACCAGAACAGTGTCCATTCTGAGAAGCGGGAGAGAGAATTTGACGGTAGTGTTTCTTCCTCATATTTGTATGATTTTCATAGAATCATAGAACAACCAGGTTGGAAGAGACCCACCAAATCATCAAGTCCAACCGTTCCTATCAAACACTAAACCATGCCCCTCAGCACCTTATCCACCCGTGCCTTAAACACCTCCAGGGAAGGTGAATCAACCACCTCCCTGGGCAACCTGTTCCGTGGCCCAATGACCCTTTCTGTGAAAAACCTCCTCCTAATCTCTAGCCTAAATCTCCCCTGGTGGAGCTTGAGGCCATTCCCTCTTGTCCTGTCCCCTGTCACTTGGGAGAAGAGGCCAGCTCCCTCCTCTGTACAACCTCCTTTCAGGTAGTTCTAGAGAGCAATAAGGTCTCCCCTCAGCCTCCTCCAGGTTAAACAACCCCAGCTCTCTCAGCCATTCCTCATAGGGCCTGTTCTCCAGCCCCTTCACCAGCTTTGTGGCTCTTCTCTGGACTCGCTCCAGAGCCTCAACATCCTTCTTGTCCTGAGGGGCCCAGAACTGCACACAACATTCAAGGAGTGGTCTCACCAGTGCTGAGTACAGAGGGAGAATAACTTCCCTGGACCTGCTGGTCACACCCTTTCTGATACAAGCCAAGATGCCATTGGCTTTCTTAGCCACCTGGGCACACTGCTGGCTCATGTTCAGTCGGCTGTCAACCAACACCCCCAGGTCTTTCTCCTCCAGGCAGCTTTCTAGACAGACCTCTCCGAGTCTGTAGCTTTGCACAGGGTTATTGTGCCCCAAGTGCAGGACCCGGCATTTGGCCGTGTTAAACCTCATGCCATTGGACTCAGCACAGCGGTCCAACCTGTTTAGGTCCCTTTGCAGAGCCTCCCTATCCTCCAGCAGATCGACACTTCCACCCAGTCTCTCTTGTCTCTAGATAGTGGAAAAATACATGGTTTTAAAAGTTAAAACTTTTTGGTGACTCAGGATGAGTATTCAAAATTTGCCCTTCAGGACCTTCTACTATTCAGGTGCTGTAAAGTTGTTTTGTTGGAGCTTTGTTGCGCAGGAATGACGTCTGTGGAAGCATTGCTGTAGGCACCTGACAAAGCAGGCGTCAGTGATGTTGGGAATAAAATTACCGAGCATTTATGACACCTATGTTCAGCTTCAAGGTTATCTTATGTGAGCTAGAAGTCTTTCAGAGATTGTAGCAAGGCTTTGGGAAACTCTTTGTTAGTTCCTTAACCAAGGCAGAATTCAAGTTTTGTATATAACTTCCTGCTATGATGTAAGGGAATTGCTTAAGGTCAAAGTGGTACAAGTAGAAATTTTGAGTGCATAAAAAATGTGCGCTCTTTTGACTGAAGAATCAAACATACTACTTATGTGCCAGGTTTTCAGGTTTGTCCTTGCCTACTTTACTCCATCTGAACTATCTGGGATGGGGACAGGAATCCCTGAGGTGAAGATGGATCCTGTAGTATAAAGTGGTGGCATTATACGTACATATCAGAGTTCCACTAGTGTTTGTATGGAAGATAGTAGGTGTTTCGTTTTTTCGTTCTTTGAACAATATGGAGAAACTGTAAAGATACAGGGCAAGTGTGGAACAATCTTTTTAGTTTTACAGTGAGTTAAAAGTTTAGTTTTCTTCTTTAAAAGAGGTAACAAGCAGAGCCATGTGTTGCAGTCCATCTACAAGGAGGAAGAAGCCATGCAGTATTACCTGTGTGTCTGAGTGACTTCATGCTGTATTCTCACAGCTCAATCACAGATCACTTTTCCATAATCCTTATTTCAGTGTAGAATATCCTGTGACTAAAACTGTTTCTTAGCTTGAAGATCAGCAACCTAATGGCCTATTTAGGGCAAAATGTTATATTGCATCATTTTATCAGACACTGTGGAGTCAATGCATACCATTGCGATCTCAGTCACAAGTAGTGCAGTGGACAGAGACCAGTCAAGAAGCTGAATTTTAGGTTTTTACAAACTAGGATTAGAAATGAAACATATATTTCAACACTTCATAGTAGCTGAATGATACGAGCAGTCACCGGGAAGGGAAGGACAACTCAGTGTTTACCTGAAAAAGGAGGCTGCCAGTTTCTCTTGTTTAGATAGATCCCAAGTAAGGATCCCAAAGTTGATAACACTCACAGTGAGAATTAAAGCAAAATGAAAACCTGCAATTGATAACAATATTGTTCCTCCCCTGCTCAATGGAACTGTTCCTGCCAAAATAGGATTTCAATCACAGCAACTTGAGTTTGTTTACTGTTAAGTTTACTGCTAAGTTTATTATTTGGGCAGAATGCTTTTAGAAACTCAACACATAGCTATAATTCAAGCAAATAATGTTATTTAAAAGAATTCTTGACTGGTAGACCTCTTACCTTACATTCTTTACATGTTCTTCATGAAGACACCACGTCTGACTGGTTTGAGCGTTTTTTAAAGGTCTACTGAAACAAACTTATGTGAAGGCTAAGACAACAAGCAATAAGCATTTGGAAGACTAGAAATAAACCCAAATTGAAAGTTGCAAATTAAAGATTACATATTTTTAACAACCTCTGTTTTAGAGTTCTGTAGTTTCTCAGCTGCTTTGTTTTCCTCTTATTACTTGGACCTTAAGTCAGCAATTTACCCATCAAAACAAACTGTCTAGTTCATGAACAAACTGTCTAACTTGCAAAAGAGCCAGAGCCAATTCCCACTAGAGCCAGTGGAAAAATTTTCATTGAGTTCAGTGGGTTTAGTATCTGGCAGCCTTTGATATGAGTAAGAGGGAATCAAAATTCGTGAGAGGACATGCTAAGAGAAAAAAAAAGTGGAATACTTTTTTCTCTCAGGAAAAAAATAGACACAAGTATCAAGTTTCATTTTTCCGTCCTTGCATAATAGCGTTGTCCTTTGGTACCATCCAGTCTACCTACAAAGAGCCTGAGGCCAGTATATAATGACTGCTCTGTGAGGGTAAGCACACTTGCAAGCCAGGTTGCAAAGATAGGTTTGTTTTCTTTTAAGCAGAATTATAGAATAGTTAGGGTTGGAAGGGACTTTAATGATCATCCAGTTCCAACCCCCTTGCCGTGGGCAGAGACATCCCACTAGATGAGACTGCCCAAAGTCCCATCCACCCTGGCCTTGAACACCTCCAGGGATGGGGCATCCACAACTTCCCTTGGCACTGTGTTTCAGTACTTCGCCATAATCATGGTGAAGAAATTTTTACTTATATCTAGTCTAAATCCTCTCCTCTCCAGTTTATACCCATTCCCACCTATCCTATCACCACAAACCTTTAAGAATAGTCCCTTTCTAGCTTTCCTGTAGACCCCTTTCAGGTACTGGAAGGTCACAATTAGATCTCCTCAAAACCTTCTCTTCTCCAGGCTGAACAACCCCAACTCTCTCAGCCTGTCCTCGTATGGGAGGTGCTCCATTCCTATGGTTCCATAACCTTCTTATGTTGAGGATTCCAGAACAGGACATGGTACTCCAGATGAGATCTCACAAGAGAGGAATAGAGGGGAAGAGTCACCTCCCTTAGCCTGCTAGCCACACTTCTCTTGATGCAACCTGGGATACGGTTGGCCTTTCGGGGCTGTGAGCGCACACTGCCAGCTCATGTCAAGCTTCTTATCAACCAGCATGCCCAAGTCGTTCTCTGCAGGGCTGCTTTCAATCACATCATCCCCCTTCGTGTACTGAAATCAGGGATTGCCCTGACCCAGGCATAGGACCTTGTACCTGGCCTTGTTGAACCTCATGATGTTCACACAGGCCCACTTCTCCAGTCTGTAAAGGTCCCTCTGGATGACATCCCGTCCTTCTGGTGTGGCAACTACACCATTTGCCTTAGTGTCATCTGCAAACTTGCTGAGAGTGCACTCAATTTCGCTGTCAGTGTCATTAATGAAGACACATAGAATATGTTTAGTCAAAGCCTGTTATAGTGATTTTTCCAATAATTTTTGTAGTTTAGAGCACTATGCATTTTACTGTTATGTGCTTCCGTTTACCTGGACAAACTTAAAAGCACTGGGTATATAGCAGTAGAGTGAGGGCAAACTGAAAAATCACATTTTGTCCACCCAGGGGCTGTTTGTGTGAAACCTAATGGGTTTTTTTGGTACTGCTACATGAAAGTTTCACAAAGCAAGATTTTTCAGGTTTTCTTTTTAATGTTGTTAAAGTGAAATTTGTGCTTTTTCCAGAATTTAATTTATTTAAGGTTTTGTATATGTTGCATTGTGTAATATATCTAATGACTAAAACATCTGCTGACCTGGAATTTCCCATGGCTAAATGCAACTGAAATTTTGCTGTAACAGAACTTTTAATAACCTATCTACAAATTAGTATGAATTCCTGATTTTTCTTGCAATTAGGATAAATAACAAACTTTTTAAAATGAAGCATAACAAACTTTTAAAACTGAAGCAAGTCAATGCTCCAAAGTAAAACATAAGATTTCCAGCTGAGCCTGTTAAACTAAGGATGTAAAATTATTTTTTAAAATAATTAAAATCTTCATCATCATATGTGCCTGTATGTTTATTAAGAATCCAGGAAAATGCATCCTAGAAACTTGCCTCTGATTACAAGTATTTTGCTCCCTCAGGAATGTAAATCAATTGGATTTCCATATTCTTCACCTGGGCGCTTCATTTTTGTGACAGTTGTGTTACTTTGCTTTGTCACAGAAAGCAGGGGTAGAAAGGCTGCTTGGATCACAGGCTGGATGGCATGGTCCAGAACTGACACGAGGGTCACTTGAAGCACACTTTGCCTTGTGCAGTTTTGCTCAGTTTTAAACTGCAGTGGTAACATGATAAGGAGCTCTTGTCAGGCTTGTCCTTTCATACACAGGCTCTAACCCATGAGTGCCACTACCTCGGTTGAAGAAGTCACCACCCTAAGCTGTCCCCTTTTGCTGGAGCTGATTACTGAAGCAGCCAGATATGTAGTTTGTGTTTCCTCTGGAGTTGTTTGCAGCCTTATGTAGATATCTGTCTCTGTAAATATCTATGATTGCACCAAAAGACCGAGTTTTCAACTGCAAAGCTAAGTTAATGGGCAGCGTGATCTTGTGGGACATATCCCTGCCCATGGCAGGGAGGTTAGAACTAGGTGACCTTTAAGGTCCCTTCCAACCCAAGCTATTCTATGATTCATGTTTCCTGTTAAATCTCTAGTTGCAGGACTAAATGCACTAAAATGCAGTTAAATCCCTTACAGGTAAGGCCTGTAGTGGCTCCTTTCCAACAAGTGTTTCTACAAGGACTCGTTCCGTTAGAGTGTATTTTGGGAAACTATGAAAATCCTGAGGACAGGTGTGAGGCAGTAGTACAAATAGACAGTAAAACATTTCAGATAGTTTATTTACCACACTGTTGCTGCTGCCTTTTCAGGTTATGTGGCTTGGATGCTGTCAGGATTGAATCTTACAAAAGCGTAGTTTGCTTTAGATATTATTTAGCATGTGTTAAAGTGTAAGGTACCTCATGTACCACCTGATTCAGAAGGGCCAGAGACAGTGCCGCTTTACCTTTCGGTAGTGTATTCACAACACTGCTCTATGTCTAGTGATTAATTAAAACAAAATGTTTGTGTCCTGATGTAGCATCTTGCTCTTCTGGTTTCTACTCAACTGTGTTAAGGGATAGAGGTGGATGTAAGTTTTGCCCGTCCTTTTGCACAGTTTGAGTTTCCCAACTTACCATACTGGTTTGTGAAATACTTTCCCAGGCATTAAACTTATAAAAATGTATCTTAACTAATTTTATAAATTCTTACTAAGTGGTGAAGTGCTGAAACACATCTAATTAGTTTTGCTATTGAAAGAAATACCATAATTTAGGGCAGTATTTCTTAATTATATTCTAACAAAGTGAAGTGGCAACGTCAGTCTGCAATTAAGACAGAGTACGTTGCCTGAAATACAAGATAATTGTCCAGGCAAGATTGTTGGAATAGATTCAGAGAGTAGCTGCAAATGCTCTCTCTAGGTGTTTGATGTATATGGCAGAGTAGGGAGCTTCTCAGTGGTGTATTTGTTATACAGTACAGACTACTGTGCAGTTAGCCTCAGAGCTGAATGTTTTGTTCTGTAAACTTTCATGGCCTCATCTGGTTTGTGCTATTTTTTTTTTATTTTCCTCTTCTTGCAGGCTCTTAGTCTGATGTAAAGCTGATGAGTGGGAGCAAAGGTAAAGAATGATGTAATGCAGCGGCAGCCAGAAAGCATCTTTTGTTTGAATTGTAAAATGGCTACTCCATAGTCATCTCTGAATGAATCAGATGTGAGGAGCTGCTTTGTGGAATGAACCCTTTGTAACAGCACATCAACTGGAAGCAGGACGAGACGTCCAGTTGAAGAGCTCTTTCTGAGAATGGGTTTAACTTTTCTTTTGCCAGTCACTACCAGCATGACCTCATACACTTCTAGTACAATGGTGTGGCTAAGCCTTTGAGTACACAGCCATTACATCATTGCAGCAAATTAGAGAGGGAGGTGGTGAAAGACGCCTAATTGTTGTCATGGCCGATGAGATGATCAGGACTCAACTCATTGTCACCGAGAAGTTGGTGGCTTTGCTGGAGAGTGGTACAGAAAAATTGCTGCTGATTGACAGCCGTCCCTTTGTGGAATACAATACGTCCCACATCTTGGATGCCATCAACATCAACTGCTCCAAGCTTATGAAGCGGAGGCTGCAGCAGGACAAAGTTTTGATTACAGAGCTCATTCAGCATTCAGCAAAACACAAGGTAGGGGTCATTTTCTTCTTATCCTTTGTAATGGTTTAAAGGAGTGACTGGAAAGAAACTTGTAACAGTTTTCTATTAGGTATTTAATTTTTAAAAAAAACCCCAAAACTGAGGGACCGAGTTTTTCTGAGGTCTTGTCTAGAAGGCTACTGGTTACTACTAAGTTTATCTTTTTAATTCTTTGTAACCTTCTCTCACCTAACTGAGAGTGTAATGGGGAGGAATTGAGAAATTACTGAGAAAGAATGCTCTCAGGGTTCTTGTATGTCTTGCAAAGCACAATCCCTTAAATGCATGTAATTAAGGCAGGAAACGTTCACATTCTAAACTTGGAAGGATTCTTTGGGGTCTGTGGTGGCCAGGATTGCTTAGCAAGTGATCATACAGTTTGCAAAGAAACTGTAGCTCTGTCAATCCTGTCTCCTACATGCTGTTTAAAATACTTTTTGTGTGAGTAGTTTGATGGGGGTTTGATTGGTTGTTTTTTTAAATAGAGTTATTAATATAAAGAAAATAAATAAGCTCTTTAAGATTAATATGTATCTCTGTGTGCTTTGTTTTGTTTTTAAATCCATTGGTACTTGTTTCAAATATTTCAGTTACAAAAATAATCTATTACATTCTTGCTTTGACATGTTAAAAAGAGAGGCTTTTTAAAAATTATTATTATTACTGCTACTAATATCAAAAGCATATTTAATTCAGAAAGTTGTATAGATGGCTAAAATATGTGTGGCTTTGGGTAGTTTAAAATTTCTTGACTGTTTATATATCAAAAAACCCAGAAGCAGAAATTGAGGTAAGACCTTTTTTTTAAACCTTAGTCTCTAAACAAACCAACTTACCCAGCTGAGGGTAAAGCATTGTACAAGTAGCATTAAATGACCTAATGGTCAAAATTTAAAGAGTATGCTTCAGTTTGGAGTAAATAATCAAGTTATAGACTCTCAAAGGAATTAAATCTGATCAGGAATATTAAATACAAAATAAAAACTGTTTGGCGTACATCTGTGTAAGAAATCTAGGTATCTGAACTGCTGTATAGAAGATATGTGGGAACCCTGATGCAGATGATAATGTGGTGTTTTTTATCGTTTTCCTCCCTTCTGTCTTATTCTGAATTACTTGTGTTTCAGATTGAAATTGATTGCAAGCAGGAAGTGGTAGTGTATGACCAAAGCTCTAAAGATGTGACCTCTCTCTCATCCGATTGCTTTCTTACTGTGCTCCTGGGCAAACTGGAGAAGAATTTCAACTCTGTGTATCTGCTTTCAGGTATGATGTACAAAGATAAAAACAAAAACATTTGAATAAGGAGAAGAAGTTGTTATAGCAAACACGTACACGGTTTTCAAGAGTGCTGGTATAAACTTCAGTAATGGCTTTCCTTTTTCTGTAGTTCTTTATGAATACCATGGCACTCTATATAAATAATGTTTAGACATTGCATCTCACCATTAGTGCTGTGTAAATAGAAATCAATCAGTGTAGGATTTTAAATGTATGTGTCAGCTATTTTAGGGTCAAAAATAGTATCACAACTGTGCCTCCCTGGTTTTTTTGACTATTGTACGTGCTAGGAGGAAAACGTCTTCCTTGATGATCTGGTAATTATTACAATAAGAACAAGAAAAATAATTTCCCACAGTTATGGTGATTGTTTTGTGTGACTTTTTAAACTTCAGCTCCTGAGGTTCTGGCCCTCTGTTTAGGTCTTTTCCTTCTTTTTTAAATCCCAGGTTAAGGCATCCATAGAAATTCAAGTCTTTATAATACAGGATTTGTTGGTGTTAATGTGTGCTTGTGTTATTTCTGTTGTGGAATAGTAGACCCAGTGTTCACAAAGAGGAGCAAGGAGGGACATGAAGTAGATCCAGGGCTGAAAGAAGTGGGGATGACAAATACAACTAGGGAATCCATTGCAGTGACTTGATCAGCGATCTAATGAAGTGTATATGTATTCTCTGAAATGTTATAACTACAGTCAGAGACTGAATAATGATGAGGAAAAGGGAAGGAACTCCAGTGAGATGCTTCTGCTTAGCAAGAAAGGTTTCATTGAGGTTTGTAGGGAGGTGGTTATGTTATTGTGACAACTTCTGCCAAACTGTTTTGATTGTGGCTACATAGAAAATCACTAATCTCTACACTTGGGTGAATGTCTACATTTGGCGCTCATGTGAACGATACGTACAGAAAACTAAGAAGAGTTTTGCCTTGCTTCTGTTTGGTGATTCCATTGTCTTTGCTCTCTTGGCAAGAATTACACCTGTGGGTTGTGGACTTGCAATATTAGATTAATCCTTCCATTCAAGCCAATCAAGTAAGGTCATGTGTCTTAGCACAATAAGCACTTAATGTCACAGCAATTAAATATATGGTTAGCTTACTTAAATTTAAAACTATTTTTTATAAATAGGCTACTCTAGGGCAGTTCATACCTATTAAGAAATCTTTTTACTGTTTACCCAACTCTCCTCGCCTATCCTGAGATTCTTAATGACCAGAAGTGTATTTCAACTCCAATCCAGACTATCCTCAACTTAGTTTTCATGGTGGAAAGAGACACAGCTATCTAATAGCTTAGCATTACACCTCATGGTAGGGAAGAGTTGAGTGATCCTTTTTAAGACTGGGCAAAGGACAGTATCACAAAACTTCTCTTCCTTCTGCTGTCTCTGTATGGATTAGTTGTGTGAGGCATGGCTTTGATCTTTTTCCTGCCCTGGAGTCCGTGAATGTGGCTTACAGTGGCTCCATCCTCGTACTGTGTCTCCTGTAGGAATGGAATGGACAGTTCTAGAAAGGGAGTGTTCCCCAGCTCCGTAGGGCATAGAAAGGACAAACACTAGTTATTTGTATCCTAATGATACTATGAGAAATTGCTTTCTTTTGGTTTTGATTTCAAGTACACAGTAGTTATCTGTCCAAGCCCAAAATGCAATTTAAACCATATGCAAGATACTAGTGCAAATTAACTAGCTGAAGTGAACTTTGCCATGTGCAGCTGGTAAGGATTAGTTTGGGTGTTGAACAGAGAAAGGGCATCTAATATATTAAACCCATTTTCATAGAAAGGGTTTTTTTTTAAATTTAGCATGTCAAATGCATTTATTTTAGCAAAGAATAGATGTGAGAAATTAATCTTATTTTTTATTAAATAGGTAATGATGGGGATATTTATGAATGCAGAAACAACTGAAGGCTTTAAAACTTATGGTAGAGAAGTGTAAGAGCAAAGGGGAAATGTATGGAAAATGTTTACAACTTATCTATTACAGATATGTGCTCATTTCATGGAATCTACCCAGCTAAGATCTATCAGTACCAAAGTAATGAAAGTCAACCCTATTAATTTAGCTCCCTACCATTTCCTTCTCCTGTAGTGAGTTTGCTTTCCCTTTAATTTTGCCATAAGAAAATATCTTTCACAGTCCTGTTGTTTTCTTATATGTATTAAAAAGCTATCTAATTAACAAATAAGCACACACAAAAAATCTCTGGATGTGGGGTGGAGAGGATGCTAGATTTGATCTTACATAAAGTTCCTTGGAGGTTATTGATACGTAGCTCTAGGAAGCTAGATAAAACATGTTGCCTCAGCAAGCTGATGACGAACTCTCATAAATGTTTATGACCCCTAATGAGAGTAGGGGTCAGTGTGCTGTTTAAAAAGAAAAACCTTTGGACTTGAGTTTTCCCTGTGCCACTCGATCTGGTTTATTGAAAATAGTGACCCTAAATAAACATCTTGGACTAGAAAAATATCTTTTTATTGGGATAGAATAAGGAGCAATTAACAAATATCTGAAATTCTTGCATCTGTTCTTCCTGCCTCCCCCCATTACTGAGCACTGAGTGAGGTGGTTTTGGTGTTTTTTTTATTCAGGTTGTGCATAAAGGTATGCTCTGCCCTGGAGGTTGTTTTTCATTGAAGTAACTAATGTAAAGACCTCAAAGGAACTCTTACCAATGAGTTTAAGCTCTTGATCTAACCTCATAAAAATATTTATAATCTGGTTGGGAATGTTCTCAGGAATTTAAATATTTGTTTTGGTTCTTAATTTTGAACAGTACGCAAAATACTGAAATATGAGTACCAAAGGCTTAACCCTGCTGCCATCATTGCATTTACTCTGCTGAGTTAAATAAGATTTAAATACAGGGATGTGACTTGATGCCTGCTTTTCCCATTTTTTTTGAGAACTAGATTTACTTTTATGGAGTTTTTTCCCTACTTACAGTCTTTTTATAATGTTTCATCTTGCTCTGCAGGAACATTAATAGACACTACCGTTTCTTGCTTGATGAATTAGTATTATTAAGGTGGTAAGCACCAATAGTCTTGTTTAAATCCTGTTCCACTATGCTAATGGAAATCATTAATGTTCTGCTCTTCTAAAATATTTGCTCTTCCCTACTTCTCTTAATCTGGCTTGCTACTACTTGTGTCTTTATGATGGTTACCTTGCAGACATTGCCTGTGATGAAGATGAAGTGTAGCTTTTATTCTGTGGGGTTATTTTATATTATGCCACTGAATTGCCACATAGACTTGATGTACCTTGGTATTCCGTGCCACTGAGAACAATCAACATGGAAAACTTAGATAAACTACCAGATCATAAAATGAACAGGCAGAAGGGGAGTTAAATGTACTGGAAGCCTTTTGTGAGGTTCTAGAATTTGCCATACAGTTTTACCTTCCATTGCCTGTATGCTGTACAGGTGTAGACATGTATGTGACTATGTTCTTTTGGAGCCATGCCTCTCATTAAATAGCATCTACCCAATTTGTAATCAAGGTTCTGTTTAGGAAGTTGTATATTTTTTTGTTTCTTCACAGTTGGAAGCAAAACTGGCATCCTTCAATTGATGAAGTAAAGACTACTGGGAAAGAACAACTAGTCTCATTTTCAAGTTATAGAATTGTAGAATTATAGAATGACTTGGGTTGGAAGGGACCTTAGAGATCATCCAGTTCCAACCTCCCACCCCCGCCATGGGCAAGGACACCTCAAGGTCCCATCCAACCTGACCTTGAACGCTTCCAGGGAGGGGGCATCCACAACCTCCTTGGGCAACCTGTGCCAGTGCCTCACCACTCTCACAGTGAAGAATTTCTTCTGAATGTATAGTCTAAATCTTCCCCTTTTCAATTTATAGCCATCCCCCTTGCCCTATTGCTACATACCTTTGTAAAAAGCCCCCTTCCAGCATTCTTGTACTTCAGGTACTGAAAAACCATTATAAGATATCCCTGGAGCCTTCTCTTCTCTAGGCTAAACAACCCCAACTCTCTCAGCCTGTCCTCATACGGGAGGTGCTCCAGCCCTCTCATCATCTTTGTAGCCCTTCTCTGGACTCGTTCCAATAGTTACATATCTTTCTTATACTGAGGAATCCAGAAATGAACATAAGAGCAGAGTAGAGGGGCAGAATCACTTCCCTCAGCCTGCTGGGCATGCTTCTTTTGATGCAGCCCAGGATACAGTTGGCCTTCGGGGCTGCAAGTACACCTTGCTGGCTCATGTTGAGCTTCTCATTTACCAGCATCTCCAAGTCCTTCAATGCAGAGCAGCCTTCAGTCGCATCATCCCCCATCATGTACTGAAATCTGGGATTGCCCTGACCCAGGCATAGGACCTCGCACTTGCTCTTGTTGAACCTCATGAGGTTCTCACAGGCCCACTTCTCCAGCCTGTCCAGGTCCCTCTGGATGACATCCCATCCTTCCAGTGTGGCAACTACACCACTCAGCTTAGTGTCATCTGCAGACTTGATGAGGGTGCACTCAATCTCACTGTCAATATCATTGATGAAGATATTAAACAGCACTGGTCCCACTATGGACCCCTGAGGGATACCACTTGTCACAGATCTCCATCTGGACTTTAAGCTATTGACCACCACACTCTGAATGCAACCGTCCAACCAATTTGTTATCTACTGAACTGTCCACCTATCAAATCCATATCTCTCCAATACAGAGAGAAGGATGTTGTGAGGGTCTGTGTCAAAGGCTTTACAGAAGTCCACATAGATTACATACTTTAGTTTTCCCATGTCGACTAACGTGATGACCCCACTGTGGAAGGCCACTATGTTGGTCATACAGGACTTGTCTTTGTGAACCCATGCAGACTGCCTCTAATCACCTCTTCATCCTCCATGTGCTCTAGCATGTCTTCTAGGAGGATCCTTTTCATGATCTTCCCAGGCACAGAGGTGAGGCTGACAGGTGGGTAGTTCCCTGGGTCTTCTTTTCTGACACCTTTTACCATTTGAATTCAGAACTTAATAATTTCTGGTTGTGGCAAACTGAGGTTCTGAGCATTCCCTGTAAGTGAGTCTTTGCAAAAGTCCCCAAGGAGAATACACTTAGACCATGAATTTAAAATAACTGAGTTATATGCGAGCTGAAATAATTATTACAAGAATGAGCTGTTAAATATCCTGCCAGTGTTTAGAGGAGTGATACTTGCACAATGATGCTGTCTTTCCTGATGTGCCTAGCTGGTTGATGCCATTAGAAGCAAACCTCTAATGAAAGAGATGAAAGTCTTGTAGGGGGAACTTGGAATGCCCTAAGCGATCCCGTAAACAATGGAGTACTGCCAGTGTTAGTGGAGAGGAGGCAAGCATGAGAGAAGAGCTTAGCTCTGAATCATCCACTTTGAAATTCTCTGTCAATTTTTAACAAGAGCACAGAAAAGCTAGTACCTTTGGCTGCAGCTGGTCCTCTGCAAATATCCTCTCACCCTTCATGCTTAAAATGCAATTTTGAGTGTTCGTTTAGTGCTATGATTGTTTTAAGCACTTGAAGAATGGGAGTTGGGTTTATTATTTTCATATGTGCATCCACTTGCTGTCTTTTGAGAGAGAGCAAAGTTTGACTAATGTAGAGCTGTCATAACATTTCTCAAACCCAAGAATAACTTGTTAAAATTTGCTTTTGTTTTGAATACCTCTCGATCCTTGTGAAACTTAATTGCCTGGTGTTATGATGAGGGTATCTTTTTTTTTTTCTTCAAAGACATAAAGGACAAGCATGAGTGTCCAATATGCTCTTTTCTTGTCGTTAGGCTGCCTTTTCGATATGTCCCTTGAGTGGGAGGGGGAACTTGACCCATTCTCAGCCCCCAGGCCTCCAAGCGTTGTTTGCTTAACCTGCCTATTAACCTCATCTTACCAAAGGCAGAAACCTTCCAGGCCAAAGAACTTCCCTTGCTACCGTGCTTGTAAAACACCTGGCATAATGGAGCTACTTTTTGAATGTTGCTGTAATAAAAACACCCCTAGCTTTCCCAAAGCGTGAAACCTTAAATCCGGTGGAAGGGCTTCCCATGGCTGATGAGAGGGGACGGGAAAGGGAGGGCAGGGGCGGGGATGGCTGCTCTCCTAACCAGGCTCTCCAGCCTCGGCTTGTGTAATGGAAAATGGCAAGCATCCCTGTGGAGCTGAGCTGGAATGCTGAATTGTAATGGCCTGTGGAGGTCTGCAGCTCGTTTAAACAGAGTGGAAACATTGTAGATTCATAAAACGTTTGAGTCAGAAAGTTTACAACTTTCCTTCCTTGCAGCAAGAGAAAAATCTATACTGCAACCTTTAGGTAAACATTTTAACATTTGATGGGAATGAGAATGTGAAAATGCTGTTAAGTGTTCTGACTGGAGGCAAACTATACATTAAAATTTAAGTTTTGTATATTTTGTCTTTGCTATAGCGGTGTTTAAATTTGATTAATTTTATTTTCAGCATGGTTTTCAGTAATGTCATGCTATGTGCCTGGCACTAATCAGTATTTACAGTAGGAAATTCTAAGTTGCTGTTAGGAGAAGAGAAAAAATTAATGCTAAGTGTGATGTTCTCCACTGCATACCTTTGATAAATACAGAAGTCTGATAAGGGTTACTTAAAATTACAGGTTTTAAATATTATGTTGCAAATTTCGCTGTTTTTTTAATTCTTCTTTTCCTTTAAAAAGACATACCACTGTAGTATTTATTAGTATATGACTACGTAGCTACATTTACTCAGAGACATTGTTTAGGGGCAGATAGGAATGGTTGGATTTGATGATCCAAGAGGTCTTTTCCAACCCGGTGATTCTATGATTCTGTGATAACATTTGTGAATAATTATTGCCATTGATGAAGATGCAAATTCTGGATTTAATGAAGCTGATGGAATCTTCTGCCAAATCCACAAGCTTTAAAGTCTCCTTCTTGTAATCCTATCCTAGTGCAGTCTTCGTTTTTTGACTCATCACTTGGATCTTAGATGTTTTCCACTCCCTGCTTTAAAATAATTGTGTTTACCACTGAGTTAACACTGATGAACTGGCCAGCAATAAGGCCTTGTGGGAAAAGGAGGGAAGTTGCTTCAATCTGTTTTCAAGAACTCATTGAAGAAAGCTAATTTCTCCCTTTGGTGTTTTCTGAATGGTCAGAATCTAAAGGAGGGAGAGAAAAGGGAGAAGTGCCTGATTTGAATGGCACTTAAGAGAAATGCCAGAGTTTGCTCTCTTACCAGTGTGCATTGTATTTAGGCTTTTCTGGCAGACTCCATGACCTGTGAAAACCAGACACATTCACTGTCTCTTATTTCTCCATCAGGAGTACAAGACGTGATCTTTCTGTGCATCCCATGTTAAGCATGCAGGGCTACAGGATCAGCTGGATCTGCAGGGATGTTGTATAAAACACTTCATAGGCTTTCCTTAGAGTGAAGTTTTAGAGAAGCCAAACTCACAGGAGTTGTCATATTGTTTATTTCTCTGTTGTCACCCACAAAAGATTTTTAAGCTTGTTGGTCAGTAAGGTTTGACAAAAGGAGTAATTAAACAAAAAAAAAAAAAAAAGGAAGTTCTTGTAAGCCCTATGGAAATGAGCACTGGTACAGTGCAGACCTTCAAATTGGTGCCTCTCCCTGAAAAGTAGCTTCGAGTTGAGCTGAACTGGTTGTGGATTTGCTGGTGTGCCCAAGCAGCTGTGCTATGTGGGCCCCAGTGATGCAAGAAGGGTCCTTGGGAGCCTAGCTCCCAAGGATGCACCAGTGGCAGGTAGCATTCTTCAGTTTGTACAACCCGTCAAATTACGTGATTGAAAAAACATGTTTTCTTACTGTAGAAATGGAAGGCTGCTCTTCCAATTTTTAGGATCAGTCTCCATTAGTTGGAGGAGCTGGCTGGTGCCTTCATCTCTGTTACCAACCTCTTCTTTTCTCCCCATCACCTCAGCTTTGCTGTCAGACTCTGGGCATGACAAGCAATTGCTGGCATTCCCCTTAAAGCTTTAGCCAAGAGTCTTATAGGAAACACATGAAGTAATGTGAACGCCTGTTTTCTCATCTTTCTTTTATTCCAACTTACATTTTATGACTGTCTTTACAAAGAAGTAGTGTAAGAAGTCCTCCCAGAACAAATGTGGTGTAAGCTTGATGGTTAAGATTTTTACTGTTAGAATTTGTATATGCATGGTGCTCTCATCTTTCTAGAAGTTGTCTCCATACTTGGACAGTTGCATACAAAAAGCAAGTTACACCTAATGGGGAGGTCCCATTTTCATATTTCCCTTTCACTGCAGAGTTGTAGGCTCATCAGCTATTGCACTTTAATTTCAAACCCAACTTTAATCCACCTCCTCTTTGAGGTGCCTGTCAGGTCTCCGTCCTTTCTGCATTTTATCAGTATGCATTTGCCTGATTTTCCAAAGTAGCCATCTTTAGGTGATCAAGGATGAAACTATAGGTGCAGATCTGTGCATACACTTGAGAACAGTAAGGAATTACAGAATCAGCTGTTTCAACAGTAATTTTAAAAGCAACTTTGAAGTGATATTGTCTCACAATTGCTTTTTCTGTGTTAAAAGCATAGGATAAATGGATGAGGGAACATCTATGCAGTCAATATGAATGCAAAGGAAAGACATTAAATATGAATGGATGGGGGAGACGTCCCCAAAACAGGCATCTTTGGTTAACATATTAGTTGGTAATTACAACCAACCAGCAGCCCAGTTACTGCAGTGTGTCATGTGAGCTGCATAGAGCTGCTCAAGGTGAACTTTGAAAGCTGGTAGGTGCGGAAGATTGCATTCTCCTCTCTTTCCAGTGCCCTGCAGAAAAGGAAAAGTATTTAGTGCAGGTGAGCAAAGCAGGTATTGAGCTGATAGATGGGTGAGGAGTGCTGGGTAGATGCAGATATTGATCTGCTCAGTAGAAAGCAAAATTTCACTGAACCAGCCACACTATCTTAAAGCCAAAGCTGGGTAACCTGTGTTTTTGTGCACAAAGGGCATGTGTTGATGTGAATGAAGAACAATGCTTGCATTTTGAAAAATTACTTTTTAGTAGATTGGTTTCTGCTTATTTTTGATCTTTCCCATACCAAATCAATCTGACAAGTAGTTGATCTTCTATAAGCAAAGAAAAATACTTTTAGTTTTTATTGCAGAATTATTCTGTTTCCTGTCTTGTCTAATTTTGGTTTGTCACATCTATAAGTGGTTTGACTTATTTGAAGGAAATAGAAAGACAGGGAGGAAGAAGAGGAATCGGCATAATATAAAGGAGCATAGGAAACATCTACCATTTCTACCCGTCCTGTCTAATTTATGTCCTATTATGATGTCATTTAACTGGAATGGTTTTATTGAACATTGGGTAAAGCCAGTAAAATCATAGAACAACCAGCTTGGAAGAGACCCACCGGATCATCGAGTCCAACCATTCCCACCAAATACTAAACCATGTCCCTCAGGACCTCATCTACCCATCCCTTAAACACCTCCAGGGAAGGTGAATCAACCACCTCCCTGGGCAGCCTATTCCAATGCCCAATGACCCTTTCCATGAAAAACTTCCTCCTAATCTCTAGCCTAAATCTCCCCTGGAGGAGCCTGAGGCCATTCCCTCTTGACCTGTCCCCCGTCCCTTGGGAGAAGAGCCCAGCTCCCCTCTCTCCACAACCGCTTCACAGCTCTGTATTAAGTTCAAGTTAAGCTTAGGCTTTAACTAGCCTTTCACTTGTAGACCTCTGTAGTGGTTTACAAAGCTACTGTCCATGCAACTGTGGCATGGCATCTGGCAATGTGGAGGAATTCTGGTATGTTTCCATATAAAATGAAAGAAGACGATGTAAATGCTCATGGTTCTCAGTAGTTATTCCTCTGTACTATTTTAGGGTTTGTCTCTGACAATAGTTAAACTAAGTAGTTGTAAGGATCTAGATGGGTTCCGTTCCCTTAATGAATGGTACCTCTTCCCAAAACAATATTGTCTGGCTATCACTTGTTGCCATCTGATTCCATCTCCTCTTCCTCTCCTTTTCCTTTTGGCTGGGAAAGTTAGTGGGGAGTTTAATTTATACAAGGATTTATGGAATTAATCTGTAGGAAAGAATAAATTTTGTCATGGAAGATGCTGAAACTTTTTTATCCTTTCTGGCTTTGGCCCCATTTTGTTTCCTGAGTTGGCTGAAAAAGGAACCAATCACAATAGTAGTTAGGAAACTGTGTTAGTTAGGAAAATCTGTAGTCACCACTTTGAGGCTAATTAAGTAGGTTGCGAGATCCTGCAAAATTTCTGCTAATGGGTGTGGAGACTGGTAAACAAGAAATGTGGGCTGTGCTGTAAAGACCTGGGAGGTGTTGGGTTGTCTGCCACATGCAGGGGTTTAGGCTGCAAAACTGCTAAAAGCTTTTGGTGCCTTAACAAGGTTTCGTAGAAACTCTTGTGTGAGAAGTGAACAGAACAAGTCAGTACTAAAATATGGCACAGCACTGCTGTTTGCTAAATGTGGTGTGACCTGTCACTTGCTTGAAACCAAAATCATTTCACTAGCCCATTCATTTCAACAAGCTGCCTATGCAAGCAGCTGAGTTACCTTGGGGCCATTAAAGAACTTTGTTGTCCTCTGATGAATCATAGAATCACCAGATTGGAAAAGATCCACCGGATCATCGAGTCCAACCATTCCTATCAATCATTAAACCATACCTCTCAGCGCCTCATCCACCCATCTCTTAAGCACCTCCAGGGAAGGTGACTCAACCACCTCCCTGGGCAACCTGTTCCAGTGCCCAGTGACCCTTTCCGTGAAAACTGTTTTCCTAATGTCGAACCTGACCTCCCCTTGTGGAGCTTGAGGCCATTTCCCCTTGTTCTGTCCTCTGTCACTTGGGAGAAGAGGCCAGCTCCCTCCTCTCCACAACCTCCTTTCAGGTAGTTGTAGAGAGCAATGAGGTTTCCCCTCAGCCTCCTCTTCTCCAGGCTAAACAACTCCAGCTCTCTTAGCCATTCCTCATAAGGCCTGTTCTCCAGCCCCCTCACCGGCTTCATATACAATTAGAGCAGAATGTAACTAATTGGATTATTTTTTTTGTCTCTGAAACATTAAGTACAACAAACGGAACATCACAGTTTACCCCTGCTTCTTTGCTATCTCTTATTTTGATGTTGGAAAATATACTGAAGTCTGAAATAATTTCCATCTCATAGTAGTTTAAGTTGTTCCCATAATTATGGAAATCATCATCCCTTAAGATATTTCATTTAAAGTTGGATAGGGCCTATTACATAAATGGCAAACTGGAATACTGTTAGGTACTTGCTACCAGCCAAAGGAGACAATGACTTACCTCTGTGCAATCATGACAGAAGCAATAGCCTATTTAAAACAGAAGGAGATGTGTTGTGCTGCATATCCTGTTTGACCATCGAGGTTTTCAATGTAATGTAACTGTTGCATGAGTGGTGGTGGAAGAATCTTCCATTCAATTCATCAGTATTAGAAAAAGTAGAGTGAAAAACTTGAAAAACCTGCTGAAGGGAGGGGGTGTAATCTTTTTAAACACAAGTGAAATTTTATAGTTTATGTATTATACACATATCAAGTTACTCCGTATCCTTCTTTCTCTAGCCATAACATTCAAATAGATAAGAAGTGGTTTCATGTTGTTGAATGTCAGGAGAACTGCTCCAGCTCACCTTCACCATCAAGGGTACAGAAAATCTGTATGGTTCATAAGCTATTTGGGAGAGAATATTTTGGAGTTAGTTGTCACTTATGTATTTTCAGGGCCCAGTTACATTTATTGAAGATTTCAGTGAAGCTTTATTAAGAGTAGCTCTGTTAATGACCTGCAGATTTTTTTTTCAACATGCTGTTGTGAATGATTTATTATTTGGAGAGGCTAGAGCAGTGGTGAAAGAAGGGTGTTATTTAGAAACTAGCCCCAGAAGAAAAGCATACTTTCTCTTACTAAAGCAAACTGCACTGTGCTGCCAATAGCCCTACTCCAGCTGAGACAGGTAGGGAGATCCAAAGGTGGAATTTGCCTTGATTGAAAAGTCATCCTCAAATTATAGAATTTGAAGCCAAAACAGTCCTGTCTTTCTTTTAAGGTTCAGTTTTCTATTCTACTTTTCCACCTGTACGCTAAATTCATTTTCAAAATGTTTGAAGTTTGTTTTTTGAGTTAGTCTGCTTTGTTTACAGCCAAAGTGTACAGGTAGTCTGAATTCTTAAAGCACTTTTTTGATAAGAGGCTCTTGATGTAGACTCTGTGTTGACTTGAGCTTTGGGGACTTATGGGGGCTGTAATCTGTGTTCAAAAATAGGCACATGAAATAAATACATTTTTGTGTATACATCTGTAGGTGCTGTTACTTTTTTAATACATGTATCTATATATTTCTTAAAATAGATTTTGTAAGTCAGTGCAAGCAGGTAAGTGATGGGTACAGTTCCTCAGAGCAGAAGTTACTTTCATAATAACACAACAGTCCAGTGATTGTAGGCATGGACGTTGTTGTTCCAACCCCCTGTTTGTTGCACTAGAATAAATTGGTAATTTAGCAGGTTGCATACAGGGGTATATTTTGTTTGGCTTTGTTTTTTTCAATGCAATTTTTCAACATATGCTGATCTAGAACCTGTTAAGTGCCATAAATCAAAGCCACATTTGTTGAAGCTACTAACATTTCTGAAACGCTTACAGAAGATGACAGAAAAGATGGATGAATATTTGAAACAAGTCACTGATTTTATTCTTTTACAAGTCAGTTCACTACTGATACTAATACCAGTTTAAAATACTTTCAAAGGAAAGTAGGGCTCACTTGGGAACATGTGTGAAGATAGGTAAGATAGCGTCAGAGGTATCTGATTTGAAAATTCTGTGTTTGTAATTGGTGTTGTAAAGATACTGAAGCAATGTGTTACTAGGAAAGTGTGAGTAGAAAGAAGAAACATGACTTTGAAAGGATGAACGTCCCAGAGGAAGTGTTGAAGCATCTAATCTTGGATCACTTCAAGCTTGCCTTGACAAAGCCCTAGAATAAAAATTGCTCTTTACGCTTATGATGACTGAGCGTGGGTTCTATCTCCCAAAATCTCAGCTTTTTGCATATTAGCTTCTGGTGTAATTTCTTGTTGCAATGTTCATACAGAAGAGACACCAATCCATAGGTAGTTGGAAAAATTCTGGTTTTGCTGTCTTTTAACTTTGCTGGTGTGGTCTTTTGCAAAGAAAGCACAGAAGTAAAATCTTTTCTTTGCTTGTGCTGCTTCTTTGTAAGGGAGAAGAGTCACTTCTCTATTTCCAGTTGTGTCAGAGAAGCTTCAGAAAGGAGCCAACAATCTTCCCAAGCAATACAGAATGACCAAATGAAAGTGTCAAAGACCAATATTTGAATTACCCTTTTGGTGGTGTGTTGCTTTAGATGGGTTTTTTTTCTAAGTCAGAAAACTGCTTATAAAAATTCTTTTCTGAAAACTGCTTGCTGGCTTTTTTGTCCCATCAGATAAAATAGTCTGTTACACTCATGGCTATAACTTTGTGGTTTGCTACATTTACTAAAGATACAGATTTAAAAATCCAAGGAATAGGCAAAAATCAGGCAATGGTACTGCAAACCTTGACAAACCACCACATTATCTTCTTCCTGATTAATTTTCATTCATGATTGCAAAGTGTAATAATAGTGAACATAGCAGATTTAGCACGTCATTACTTCACCTCTTTGATGATAAAAAGGTGCCTTGTTCTGAACAGGTTATAATTATTCTTCTTTCACTTAAAATTCCACTTGTCTCTATGCTTTAATGTGAGGAAATAGCCAGGGACTTTTGCTGTGGTTTGGGGCTCTCACCCTTACTGGTTGGCTGTTAAGTGGTGAAAACAGTCAAGATAAGCCTATAACGTACGGTTTTCAGCAGCTGCCTCTGGTTCTCTTTCGGACTAGTCTATGAAGATGAAGTATGATGAAGATGTGAAGAAGAAGAAGAATGAGTTAAGCCTGAGATTTAGCTAGGCTTGGAAAAAGCTGGCTGACTTTTGTGATAACATGTTTAGTCAGTAAAATAGAGGTTCATTGCTGGAGGTTTCTTTGGTTTTGTTTTCTAACCATGGGTACGGCCAGTTGGACCACAGTCAATAGAACAGATTTATAACACAACCCTTGTGATTGGAGGGATGCCAGGAACTTGCCAAGAAAGAAAAAGAAGTAGAGCTTGAGTTGCGTTGTTTGTGTGACTCAAGTAGCATCAGCCCTGCTTTTTATTCCCTTTATGTTCCATAGCAGCTGTGCCATGCTGATAGGGAAACAGCCTAGGAGGATTTTTGATGGCCACAGGGATTTTAGGTGGATTAGTTATATTATCAGTCATTCTGCTCTAGTTTTCCTGAGGAGTTGAATTTAATGCGGTGGTGGGAGATGGTGATGAAAATAGGGTTTGGGGCCATAGTAAGGATAGGGCCTAATAATTGGTACAGATGAAGAACAAGCTATCAATAAAGGGATTAGAGGCTTGTTGATTTGCTAGATGAGTCTATGACTGGGCAAAGACCCCTTTAGTCCTGCTTCTGTCTTACCTCCCCAACTTGAGATGGAGAAGCCTTGGCTTGATGTGGTTTTGAAGATGAAGACTCTTCCAGTGTGTTGGATGAAATATAGTAATCATATAATATATTATGCATATACTTATATATTAATTAATTAAAAATAAGAATATAGGATTTTAAAAGCAAACCTTAATAATCACATTTTGATTCTTTTACTAAGTTGAGTAGACATGACTTTTTCTTAATGAAGGCTAATTACAGGCCTAAGACAGGAGAAGGAGGTGTTTAGAAAACTACTTGCTGGGTGGAAAGGGAAAGGTGTGTGAGCTTTTGGTGTGGTGGATGTTGTGGCTTTTCTTTGAAGCCTCACTTCCACCTGTCATCAAGACTGGGAAGAAGCATTAAAAAACTTACGAGGAATGGAGAGAGAGAGAAATAAACTGTCCAGGCAGAGTGGGAACATGCATCCAAGCCTTACCTGCTGGTAGATGGTTCTGCACAGTCATGATTCCTCTGGAAGAGGCACATATACAGTTTCTCTGTTAAGGCATTCCTGCTGCTCATTAGCAACTGCCCACTTCACACAACAAATACTACTTTCCAAGAATTAGTATGGGCATCATTGCCTACACCACTGCATGTATATTAAATACATACTATTCCTCTCTCAGGTGGATTTGCTGAGTTCTCCAGCTCTTTCCCCGGTCTCTGTGAAGGAAAATCCACGCTTGTTCCTACTTGTATTTCTCAGCCCTGCCTACCTGTCTCCAACATTGGCCCAACAAGAATCCTGCCTCATCTCTATCTAGGGTGTCAGCGGGATGTCCTCAACAAGGTGAGTGTTCCATGTGTCATGGTGTTTACAAGGATGAGTATATAATCTCTGCATGTCTTCATCCATGCTTCTATCATACTGAATCATTACAGCTATGAAACAACTAAATTACATAATAGCTGTCTGTACATAAGCCCTGGAAAGCTATGTGAGAACTAAAGATGTACAGACCACATCATTAATCCATGTGTCATGTAATATGTAACTTGGTTTCCTCTCTCCTTCATCTCTGGGAAGATGATAAGGTATTTCCCCAGTAACCTATCAACCAACAGCCAGCTATCAAATCTGCCATTTCACTTGGTCAGGTACTTTTCTGTATATTGCTGTGACTGGTTTGTTTTGATGAGTTTTGGATGTTAATATATTAATGATTACAGTAGGACAAAGGAAGATTGGTTTTTAGTATTTCCTTCAAGTGCTGGAAAATATAACACTTAAATACCATGAATTGTAGGGTCCAGTACCTGAAGGAGACTTGCAGGAAAGCTGGGGAGGGACTTTTACAAAGGCTTGTAGTGATAGGACTAGGAGCAATGGATATAAACTGGAGAGAAGCAGTGGATGAAGAGGGTGATGAGACACTGTCTCAGGTTACCCAGGGAAGCTGTGGCTGCCCTTTCCCTGGAGGTGTTCAGGACCAGGTTGGATGGGGTCTTGGGCAGCCTGATCTGGTGGGAGATGTCCCTGCTCATGGCAGGGTGGGTGAAACTGGATGGTCTTTATGATCCCTTCCAACCCAGTCCATTCTATGATTCTGTGACTACTGCAAATAAATCTTCGCACACCTAATAAAATGTTCAGACCTGGACAATCAGTGAGGTAATTTAAAATGAGTATTTATGGTAGTACTGCACTAATAACTTTTACTGTTTCTAAATATATGTGTGTTTAGTAATTTATGTTCTTAAAGAATAGCCAGGGATATTTTTATATTCTTAAAATAGTCAGCACAGTTATCAAATATGGCACTTGCGGGGTGCTGGACTATCAGGTGTCTAAAATGAGAGATTTTCTCGAATTGCTACAGATCTGTGTATCCACAGATGTTTCCATGAAAGTTTGCCTCCATGAGGAGACCAACTCATGTAGCTTGCAATCTACATCCTGGCTCCCTTCACAAGTTTATTACTTCTGCTGCACATGCCTTCTTGCCTCCCATATCGTCTGTCATTCCTATTTATTAGCTGAATCTCCCATAGCCTTTGTAAGTTGGCATTAAGTACATATACTGGGGAGAGAGGAGGAGTGCTTGACCCTAACATATTGCCTTAATTATGTGCAAGGCTTATGTGTGTGGTTTGTAGCCATATATAAAGCTTAAAACAGGAACATTATCCTAATAAAGTTCTGTAACTGGATCAAATTCATATACTTTGGCCATCATTTTCACTGGTTTCTTCTACTTTTACTCCATCCCAGTCTGGCCATTAATAGGCTATTTTTGGACTCTTCACAGTTGTTTTAAGGGGGTCTTTGACACGCAAGCAATCATGTGGAAGGTAACTGTGCTTTTTTCATTGAACACATGAAAATCTTTTCTATGGAGGGTAGTCAGCAGTCAATGTATTTACTTTGTCTTTTAATATCTTCCATGTCTGTACTGCCAGGCAGCAAGTCAGGAATTCAAACTTTATTCGCTTATGCTGGATGTCAAAGCGACTTACTACTTTTCCTACCACAGAAGTAATTTGCAATCCATAGACAAAAGGTAGCAGGAACTAAGTAATTAAAAAAATAAAATCCATGCTTTACATGGTGGAGTCTTAGAAAAATGCTTTCAAAGAATAAGCAGGTTGGAAGAGACCCACTGGATCATCGGGTCCTACCCTTCCTATCAGTCACTAAACCATGCCCCTCAACACCTCGTCCACTCATGCCTTAAACACCTTCTGGGAAGGTGACTCAATCATCTCCCTGGGCAACCTCTGCCAGTGTCCAATTACCCTTTCTGTGAAATTTTTTTTCCTAATGTCCAGCCTAAACCTCTCCTGGCAGAGCTTGAGGCCATTCCTTCTTGTCCTTTCCCCTGTCACTTGGGAGAAGAGGCCAGCTCCCTCCTCTCCACAACCTCCTTTCAGGTTGTTGTAGAGAGCAATGAGGTCTCCCCTCAGCCTCCTCTTCTCCAGGCTAAACAACCCCAGCTCTCTCAGTTTGTTTCCATGTGTGAATGTCAAGTGCTCTCCTAGGTCACCATGGGGGTGAAGGAGCAACTTGTTCTCCTCCAGGATCTGGGATGCGTTGCTTTGTTTGGGTTGTGACTGGAACTCCAGTGCTGTGGCTCTTAAGTGATGAATAATCCCAGAGGGATGAAAGAGGCTGTTCCTTTTCCTTGCAGTAAATTTGTGCCTATGAATAGGTGTTGGGCACAGGCATAATGTGTGATTGCCACACCAGGAAAGGAATCCAATTTATAGCAGTCAGGAATTTCATTATAGAGCCAGAGAAAGCTAAAATGCCAGCTACTACTAGTGAGTCTGAAGTGTGACAGAGACGTCTACAGGAAGAACCTAGACCTTGTGATGGCTCTCTTGCCTATTAATCTATAATTTTGATGTTATTTCAGTCCCTCAGACATCAGGAAGTGCTGCAGATACTTTAGAATTAATGTTGGAAACTCAGCAATTGATCAGATTTGTACTTCCTCAAATATTCTGGGGAATTACTATCAAGGGTTGCTGTGTATTCCTTTTTTTTAGGGAGAACGACAAAAATGAGAGCATAAAATCCACAGCAAGTTCAGTAAGTTCTTATTGCCTGGTGTTATCTTTGACAGTCAATCTTTTGGAAGTTCCTCCATAGAGGACTAAAGTATCTCTTAGGTTTCTGACTCATTTAAGGACAAAACCACATCTTACAATTTCTGATTGTTGCTTATACCTTTGTCCTTCTGCTTTGAAGAAAAGCACTGTGCCCTGGCTTCAGCTGAGATAGAGTGAATTTTCTTCCCAGCAGCTGCTTGATTTAGTATGATAAGTCTGTTGATCATACACTGGTGTCTCAAGTTGTTGCTAAGAAATCAAGGATTTTTTGATTTCCTGTGTTTTGCTAGCATACAGGTGCAGAGCCAGGTCAACTTAGCCCAGTTGGCCCATGATGTGTTCCATACCAAACAGCAGGCTCAGTACAAAAATGGGAATTTGGTCATTTGGGGCAGTGAAGTGATCTGAGCTGTGATTTTTGGTTTTCTGCATTCTGCTATCTCCATGCTCAGTGTTGGTGTCTGTGCTCACTGCTATTGCTGCACTCACTGAAATTGCTTCTTGGGATGGGCTAATCATGTGATGGTGAGCCACTGTATTTGAATATATTCTTTTACATCTATGATGATGATGATGATGAGATTATCAGCAGCACCATCAACATCATCATCTCCAATTGTTCTATTAAAACTGTCTTTATCTCAGCCCACAAGTTTTCCCTTTTTTTCCCTATTCTCCTCCCCATCCCACCATGTGGGGAGGTGTGAGAGAACAGTTGCCAGCTAAGGGCTAAACTATGACATAATACTTTATTCTGAGCATGTCAATGGTTTGATGCACCTAAGTAGACCTTAGTGTCTTCATAGCTTATCTTACCTCTTCAGTTTTGGTGATTCCCTGTGGAAAATCTGAAATGGCTTCCATCTTTAATATTGATACCTTTATTAAACTAAAGAAGCTGTAGGAAAAAATTACAGTTTCTGCCTCTTAGAACTCACTCGGTATTTTCCCAGGTATCAGCAATTCTCAGTTTCCTGAGTGTATTCATCTCCTTGATTCAACTCAAAATTAGCAGTAGCTGGAGATCAGCATGCTAGGAATATGACTGGCAGAGCTCTGCTGCTTGTTTTGGTTCTGGGGAAGTCTGGATCCTATACCAGGGGCATTGGGTGAGAGCACAGAGAATGTCTCTTACTACAACAAGTGCCCAGGAATAACAATACACAGTAAGAAAGAGCTGGGGCATGAAGAACATTCAAAAGGAGAGGGTGAGAAACAAAAACCAAGGATAAGTAGTAAAGCTCTGTTAGGACAGTCCACCTATGTAACCACCAGTGGTTACATTTGCATGCTCTGGTTTAGTGGCCTTGCTGCTTTGTTGGCTACTGTGTACAAGAAGTCAGCTTTCTGTTAGGATTAGAATAGGGCAGGGGGGGCTGATTCTTATTCAAGTCCAGTTTTGGTGGGGGCATTTAAGTCATTTTCTGAGAAATTCTAGTAAGATGCCCAAAAACTGTTAAGATGTAGTTGTATATGCTGACCTTATTTTGCCATCAAATGCTATCTGCAAGTTCCCATGATTCCTTCCATTGACCAGACATATCAATTATCTAAAAACTGTCTCAAATCACTGCAAATATATCTCTTTATCTGCAGTACTGTTTAACTTGATGATTTAAAGATGTGAATTTTCAGTGTGTTTTAACAAGATGAGCTTATCTTTTCAGAATCTTTATAAGCTTAGCTCTGTGTGAACCGGTAGGGAATTGCTTGTCTTGTTGCAGGACAATCTGTATTCATGACCTTTTTAAAAATACTGATGTTGTTTGCCATTGATACCTCTGTTGGTAATGTTTCATTTGTGAATGACATGCAAACATGAGTGCTTGGGTTTGTGTCCTGTAGCAAACTTAATGAATAATTCAGAAAAATCTTCAGAGATTCTTTGTAATTTTGCTTGTTTACAGGTTTTCTAAATGCTTAATTCTGAAAATGCTCTTTTTTTTTTTTTTTTTGGCAGTGTTGAAATAATGCTCATGTTTTTTTCTGGTTTTGCAGTGTTGAAATACTAAAAACTTCTTCATAAAAGTTCTAATAGAAAAGTTCATGTCACTTTTTGGGTCTTAATGTGATATGTCGGTGGTATTGCAAGAGTGTACTTACTATTACAGATCTTTGTTGCTCTTTGTTAAAGAAAGACGAACTAAATTCTGTGGTTATGGGCCTGAATAAGCCTCCTACTTAACATCTCGTGTTTTGTACCAACATTTAAGCTATAAAATTTTCTACTTTGGTGCTTACATAACTATTCTTTTTTCTTTTCTTCCAGACCTGGATTTTATTTCCTAGAACAAAATAACATTTTAAGGTGCCATTTAATTTCCAGATTAAACAAGTCATAAAATGTAAATAAGCTGACAAAAGAGCATTTACCTTCTTTCTACAAAGTTGTTAGTATTAGGATTTCTGGATCTTCTTCCCATCGTAATTCACTTCTTCCTCTTGGGTGCCATACAATGAAGACATTGTTATGGTTATTATATTGCAGCATGTTGCGCAGGGAATGATTGATACTTTAGAACAGAAGGAAGCATAACTTCTTTCTTTAGCCTTAGTCTCAAAGACAAGCACTAACACATTTCTGTGTGATTTTTGACTCGGAGATTTCAGACTTGGCGGCTGCAGCCTTCTTATTCCCATTTGAATAATTAATTCCACAAAAGAAGACTTGCATAACTGTGGAATCATGATGGTTGGACTGTGCAGCCCACCAGCACTTATGCTTTAAAAAAAAAAAAAAAAAAAGGCAAACTAGTAAGGTTTTCTATTCTTCTTCTTAACTCATCATTATTCTCTTAGCGATTTTCTGAACAAACAGCCATCATGGAAGCCCATTTGTTTGTGTGAGAACTAAATATGGTAAAGCAAAGCGTGACAGAGTCTGCTATGAAGGGCAATGCAGGGCTGAAGGGAGCTTGCTGGTTGATTCCGGGAGATGTGAAGGACAGGAGAAGGGGAAATCAGTGATATGTTGGAATTTGTTGCGATTGACAAGAAGCTGGCATTTACTGGGAGTGTGACCTAGGAAACAATCAGGATAAGCAGCAATGAGGCTGAGAACTTATTCTAATACATCGAGCCTCTTCTCCCCTCTTTTTTTTTTTTTTTTTTTTAACCATTGCTGCAAATTCTGATTGTTTGCTTTGTGAGTAGCTGCTCATCTCCTGTTCCACTTGGATAGGTATATTTACAATATAATGTCTGTTCATCAGTTTAAGGTGCCCACACCTTCAGGCTTCTCTAAATGATGTGAGTGATTTTCGATGAAATTTCAGAGGTGATGCTTATTACATGCCAGAAAACAAAATGTGCAGCTCACTAGCAGAAATTCATGTAAATTTAAAATGCAGCCAGTAGCAGTTGTATAGAGTGCCCTCTGTAAATGACTGAAGTGGATTCCCTTCTTCCCTGCAGTCCTTTGGTTTCTAATTTATGCATGCCTTTATGTGCATGTGTGAGTATTCATCCCTTACACACACATGCACTATAACATACAGGTGATGTACCTGTATACTACATATCAAACATTAGTTAAACAGCTCTGATTTGAACCAAATGAGAATTCTGACTCTTCAGCTAAATAGCCGTGTCCTCGTTTCTCTTCATCAAAACTTCTTTACGCTTACAGAAAAAATAGATGTCTGGGAGAAGTGACCATTTGGCTTTATGACAGTATTTTCATACTGGTAGACCTCCAGTTGAAATGTGATTATCATAAGTTTACATTTTTTATATAATTACTATAAAAGCAAAATTTTTTTTTTCCAGTTTAATTTCAGACAGTTTCCACAGAAATCTGGCTAAAAGCTCCCCAGTGTTTGTGTTCAGCTTAACTACTGTCCAGGAGAACTAATGCATGTCACTTACTGCCAAATCTGAAACAGAGAAGATTTTTTGATCAGTATTTCTCAGACCTGCTTAATTGCTTTCCTGTGGCAAGATGCTTACTTGCAGGAGACTTGATTGTTTTGGTAGAGCCCTCTCTAGTTTTCTAGTGCTTGCTTCACATGTTTTGGCACTGTGTTATCTATGGCATCAGACACTACTTTGCACAGCCAAATACAAAGAGTACGGCAAGGTACAAAAAAAGAGGTGTCTTTTTTTTATTGGCAGCCATGAAAGTTGACTTATTTAAAAAGCCCAATTGACTCTTACACTTCATCTCTCTTTGCCTGCTGCTGTGATAATCCCTGGGATGTGAGAGGACTAAAGACTGAAAATTGAAATATGAGCAACTAAATTGTAATTCAGAAAGCAGGACATACATAAAACTGCAGTTAGTGTTGTGTAAAAATGGTTTGCATCAAGGTCTTCAGCTCTTACCCAGCTCTTCCTCTCAAGCCTTTGAGTGAGTTTTCCACTGTGATGGGGCAACCTCGGGCTTAGATATGTGATCCAGAAAACATTTATTCAGATCAGCAAACTGTGTGTGGGAAGAGCTTGGTTATGTTGACAGCTTGCATGGTGAGAATTTAACCAAAGTAACAAAAAATTCCATTCTTTTAGAATTGATGCTTCATAGTACCAGAGGGCATCCCACCATTACTTCTTTCTTCACATGATTTTTATGGGCTTTCCAGTCCATACTTTCTTTGGACACACAGGATGTCTCATTAAAAGTTGTTTGAAGAATTAAAAGCTGGAGAGTTGTCTTTTTCATAGAGAGTACCCTGAAAACAGCTAAAGCAATTCCAGCACTAATTTTACTTTGGATTTCAGCTTTGTAATGTGCCAAAGGTACCATTTGACATCTCTAGGCTTAATCTTTCTCTCTTTCCTAGGAGCTGATGCAGCAGAATGATATTTGCTACGTACTGAATGCCAGCAATACTTGTCCAAAGCCTGATTTTATTCCAGAATCCCATTTCCTGAGAGTGCCTGTGAACGACAGCTTTTGTGAGAAAATTTTGCCTTGGCTGGATAAATCAGTCGATTTTATAGGTGAGAAGAAAATTTAAATTCTCTCTCTAGAGCAGTTTCTGGATTCCTTTGTGTACCTGCCTTGCTGTTTTGCCTGGAGAAGACCTGAGTGCTTTTTGGGCGGTATGAAAGCACTCTAAGGATCTGCGTACACGATGGCCATCACTTTAGAAGCACAGAATCAAAATAATGTAAGGAGATCCTGCTGCTGTGTATTCCAGCACTTATGGAACAAAGACACTTTTTAAGAGCACAACTCTACTTTCTGGCAACCTCGTAGATGCCTGATACGGGTCTGCAGAGAGTGAATTAGAGAATCACACATACAGATCCTGTCTTCAGCTTTTAGAAGTGAGCTGGCCAAATTTGAACTCGCCAAATTGTTCCATCATGAATGCTTGCTCTTTACTTGCATATAAAATTAGAAACAATCACCTTTCTCAGACATCTAAATAAGGTTGTTTATGTGCACATTAAAATGCAGTGTGCTGTAACTGCAGTATGTTTCCTGTGTGGTCACATGCTTTTTCTATACTCAATGCTATACAGTGCTAGAGAAAATAAGTGATTTTTGTTTAAAGCTTCCATGAGATTTGCCATTAGCAGTTTATTTTGAAGTTTTGAACAATTTTAAATAATGTTCCTTTCTTTGCAAACTCTTCATCGTGGTATAATGCTGCTGAGTGTGACACTTGCCAATTTCTTTGCTATGCAGAAAAAGCAAAAGCATCAAATGGCCATGTGTTAGTACACTGTTTAGCTGGAATATCTCGTTCTGCCACAATTGCTATTGCATATATCATGAAGAGAATGGATATGTCCTTAGACGAGGCTTACAGGTAAGGAGAAAATTTCCCTTCAAATTAATTCTTGTGTCTTTTGGCTTGTTTTCAAGGTGAAGATTAAAAGGTTGTATGACTAAGGGTAGAAGGAGACACATTAACTGGTAGTTCACTGCCCTTTGCACAGTCTTAAATGTAGGCTTCCTCCATAAATGAACTGGTGACGGTGTGTAAACATCACACACCTAATATTAATTGCCCATGTGTAAAATGCTGTTGTTGGTCTTTGCTCCAAGTAGGAGTTCAAACTGCTTATTAAATGTGTCAGTATATACATACATTCACACACAGCGCTATACCACAGATATAACAGTATCTTGTAAGTCATAGAGAAAATGGAATGGATAGGGTTAAAGAAACAGAAGTGAGGATATTTATAATCACGCTTATGACAACTTCTCGCTGGAGTTGTCTACTTCAGTCTGGTATTTGGTAATGCTCTTAAGGTTAACTGCCTGCAGGTAAAATGTCTAGGAATTAAGAAGGCTTCTTTCTTGCTGTTAAACTCAAACGGAAAGTATTTCAAGTGTTGCTTCTTTGTGGCATTGGGGAATTTTTGTAGGACCACCCTACCACACACACCCTTTTTTAACCTTTCAAACCCCATGTTTCTGTGCTTGGATTGTCAACACTTTACTAGATTCCATGTGGCATGGCTGCAGTTTACCATGACTTCTTCATTTAATTTAACAGCCTGTGTTGTTGTGTGGTACAGAAAATAGTGGCAGGTTGGCATAGCTAATGTGTCACTATAACGTGTGATGCAGAAGCAATTGGAACAATTGCGGTGGAGCAGGTGGAGAAGAGTACCTTCCAAAATTCCAAAACATTCATGAGGACAGAAAGATCATAGAATGGTTTGGGTTGGAAGGGACCTTAAAGACCATCCAATTACAACCCCTCTGCCACGGGCAGGGACACCTCCCACCAGACCTGGCTGCCCAAGGCCCCATCCAACCTGGCCTTGAACACCTCCAGGGATGGGGCCTCCACAACTTCCCTGGGCAACCTGTGCCAGTGCCTCACCACTCTCATCATGAAGAATTTCTTCCTAATGTCTAATCTAAGTTTTCCCCCTTCCACTTTAAAGCCATTCCTTCTCATCCCATCACTACATGCCCTTCTGAAAAGTTCCTCCCCAGCTGTCTTTGATAGTCCTTTGTGGAGCCTGATTTCCATGAGGACTTTTTTTTAAGCTGGCAAACATAACTATGGATTCATTGAACAAAAGCCCATGTGAGACACACCTCAAATGCCTCCCATTGCCTTTAGAAATTTTCCACAGTTGTGTAGTAGGGCCTGCTGACAATTTGATGCCATGCAGTACTTTCAATGTGTATGGCAAAACATGTTTGCCAAGAGGCATAGGGGAAAACTCAGTTATTCAGATGTAGATAATACAGAAGAATTGGCGAATGTGTCACTGAGTCACTAAAAAATTGCGTGGTCTTAGGCTATGGTGGTCTGGAGGTTAGACCTGTAGAGTAATCAACACTTCTAAAATGCACAGGCTTCAGGAGACTTGTAAAGTGCTGCTTATAAATTCATACATGAACTTTCTGCATTAAATTCTAGTTTGTTTCTTAACCAGAAGTGTCAATGCAGAGTGAAGGATGAATCATCCCAGGCCTCTTTTTCTTTGCGCTGTTAATACTGAAGAACAACTGTGAATTTTAGGTTATATTTTGCTGTATTTTTTCTGATATAGCTTAGTGAGGGTGCCCACAGCACATTTTGCTCACTGGATTGGGATCTTTTGTTGGCAAAGCATGGAAGAAGAATACTTCTCTCTAAGTTCATAAAAGGCATTAGATAAAAAGTTTGTCTGACACTATAACAAAACCAAAAAGGTGACACTGTTACTTGAAGTGAGAAAACTCAAGGAAATAAAACTTTTTTAATCTTTTCTTTTGTGTCATATAAGGGAAACAAACATCAAAATTAAATTATATGCATGTTTTCCAGCTGGAGAAAAGAGTGTGTGTTTTGAAATGAAAAAGTTTGCAAAGCCTTAAAACTTGTTGGGGGGATCCAGCAGACTTTCATGAACCCTTTTTGTTTTTTAAAAAGTTGGTTTTAAATTTAGGACTGCCTAATCTTTTAGGGCTAGACAAGGAGAAAGTGGAAGAGTGAGGCTGCCGGAACACAGACCAGAAATTTCAGTGTTGTCCAGAAGGATCTTGCTTTAAATAAATCCAATAATAAGTACAATTGGCTTTGACTGGAAAAGAATGAATGAAGACTCTGTGAATTCCTGGCGAGTGAATGGCTTACACTGGAGTAAAAGCCCCCAGATTCAATTCTAGGAAATCAACCTAAAGAATCTCTTCTGAAGAGACTTGCTAGTTTTCTCCATTTGCCAGTGTTGGCACTTCATGGTGGAAGTTTCCACTATTATTTTGCACAGTCTGATCTTCCAGGTCATCGAGTCAGCTCAGCTATTTTACTACTGGTTTTTGTGTGGCAGCTTTAAGGAAAAAGAACTGAATGCTGTGGGGTTTTTTTTTCCTGGTATTTCTCATGTGCCTGCTTGCCTTTGTGCTAGTGTATACAAATACACACAAGTACACCTTTGAGGTTTCCTCATGCTGCTTTTAATGACTGCGCACTCACCATTTGTACACATCCCAGAGAGGTTTATTTTAGGTTTTAATAATATTTAATTTTCCCAGTGATAGGTTATATGTGTACTTGTATTAGATTTAGCTGCTCAAGGTTTCTTCCCTTGTTAATTCCCTTGTCATCTGGTACATTCATAGTTCCAGGAAAGCTTTTTAAAATAAAAAAAAAAAGGAGGAAGGATTTGGGCTGCTTTCAGTTGTATAGTCTGTAAAAAGGAGTACAGTAGTTATTTAGCTATATTACAAATCAGACAATTAGTATTGCTTTTGGATTTAACCTTGAAGTACATGACATGCCTTCTGATACTGTTTTTGCATACATTCAGAGTTCTGGTTCAGGAAAACATTTGAAGTATGCACTGCACCTTGTCCATTTTCAACCATGTGTGTAAGTGTATGTGTAGATTGGCATGAGTGTGTGCGTCAGGCTGCTTCTTACAGCACCAGGAGTCCCAGTGGTTTGATAATACTCTTGTCCTTTACCTCTAAACACCTACAGAGCTGGAGAAAGCTGTTTTGTTTTAATGCTGCATTTGGCGCTTTCTGGTTTTACTTTTTTGATTATCGTATCAGTGGTCAATACCAATGGGCAAGAGAAATTGCTGACGTTTGCCATGTGAGGTCAGTATGTATCGGAGTAACCTACTTGACAAATGAAAAGGGTAAGAAGCACTCACTGCAGTAACAGCACCATGAAAGAGAGAGGTGAAGGAACAAGGGCCTTCTTCCCTTTGAATAGTGAGAAGGGTGGCGTGCTTTCTGCAGCATGTGGGAAGCAAAAGTCTCTTGGCAAGTTCGTGCGGAACTTGAGGAGCTCAACTCTGGTCAGAAACCAAGGTAGTGGAGATCCCACTGGTAAAGTAAAAGAAGGGAAATAATTCCCTCAGACCTTATTGTGGACATGAGAAAGAGGTAAAAGGAATGCCTTTGTTTTCCCTTTTTTAATCACCTTTAAGTAAGCTATAGATAGAATTGTCAGTATCCAGCATTATCTTGCTTAAAAGCTGCCTTCTTTTCCCTCCATCCATAAGTTACCTATGCTTGATTGAACCTCAGTCCTAACAACCCGACAAGTTGTAGTATTTGCAACATTCACTCTAGAGTTATTTTAGGAATGAACAAGCAGATTCCTAAATTAATTCCTGGTTTGTTTGTCCCTTCTTTCTAGATTTGTGAAGGAAAAAAGGCCAACCATTTCTCCCAACTTCAACTTTCTGGGCCAGCTTTTGGACTTTGAGAAAAAGATCAAGAACCAGAGCAGTCAACCAGGACATATTAGTAAACTGAAACTTCTGCATTTGGAAAAAAGCAGCGAGCACGTGGTAGTCCCAGAAGGGGTGCAGAGCAGCCTTTCCACTAACCAGCTCTGCATTACTGCTACCTCCGAGATTGTGGAGCCGAAGCCAATGGACTGCGGCAGCGCACCACACAGGCACTTGTGCCCTCTAGAAGATGGCCCACTGGTACAGGGCATAAACGGATTGCACGTCTCCCTCGATAAGGTGGAAGACAGCAACCGGCTGAAGCGCTCCTTTTCTTTGGATATCAAATCCGTGTCCTACTCAGCAAGTAGCAACCGTGTGACTGCATCGGTTCAGGGCTTTACCTCATCTGAAGACACCCTGGAGTACTACAAACATGCGACTGCTTTAGAGGGCAGCAGCAAGTTGTGTCAGTTCTCCCCTGTCCAGGAGGTCTCAGAGCAGACCCCAGAAACCAGCCCTGACAAAGAGAAAGCAGACCCTCCCAAGAAAACCCAGAGCACTTGGCAGCTGGAGAGCCAAAGCAAATGGCAACACCTGGGGAGAACCAGTGGCAGTGCCACCACTCAGCGGTCACTCCTGTACCCTCTCCACCGGAGCGGGAGCATGGAAGACAACTACCGAACGAACTTCTTGTTTGGTCTGTCCACCAGCCAGCAGCATTTGGCAAAGTCTGCTGCTGGGCTGGGCCTTAAAGGTTGGCACTCGGACATCTTAGCTCCTCAGACATCGGCTACGTCTCTTACCAACAGCTGGTATTTTGCAACCGAATCCTCACATTTCTACTCTGCCTCCGCCATCTATGGGAACAGCTCTGCATACTCTGCCTACAGCTGTAGTCAGCTGCCCACAGGCTGTGACCAGGCCTGTGCCGTGCGCAGGAGACCAAAGCAGGGTGATCGAGGTGACTCCAGGCGGAGCTGGCATGAGGAAAGCTCTTTCGAAAAGCAGTTTAAGCGCAGAAGCTGCCAGATGGAGTTTGGGGAGAGCATCATGTCAGACAACAGATCCAGAGAAGAACTGGGAAAAGTAGGAAGTCAGTCAAGCTTTTCGGGCAGCATGGAAATCATTGAAGTGTCTTGAGGGGCAGCAGACTTGTGTGACTTGTGACTTGTATCGGAGTTGCTTCCCCCTCCAAGGCTGCTTCCCTGGCATTTTAAAGGTCCCTGTAAATCTGAAAAGAACAAACTTCATGCAAAAAGGTGGGAGAGGGAAGAAATGCGAGGCTTCAGTGTGGACACAGTGACTAGGTTAATACAGCTGAGAAATGACACGTGAACATCTACCTGAGGAGTGTACTGCCGGGTTTTCCTCCTCCCTTTTCCTGGAGAAGGGCTGAACATTTCAGAGATCTTTCCCTGACAGAGGAAGCAATTATATGCAATGGATTGCACATACTTTCAGTGTTTTTTTACAAAGGAAGCTCTCTTGATATCAAAACCTTTCTCTGGTTCCACTGAAAAACGTTCCTACCCATCAAAGCTAGTTTTGTTCTCCCTTTCTCATACCCCATGTCTTCACCAGTGCACCTTAGCCCTGACACTGAGCCAACCTCTGGAGGGAGACCTTTTTCCCCATATAGTGATTCCAAAGGATGTAGGGACTGGTTACAGCAAGGCTGGGCTGAACAGACAGTTCAGACAAATGTAAATACTGGTCTAACTATTGTTCTACTGGATAGGCTTTAGGTGGTTCACTAGAAAGCTGCTTCGGAGGAAAGAGAAAGAAACAGTACCTCAAAAATACAAAAAATAAACTAGGGCTTTATGGCTGCCACAACCTGGGAGTCAGTTCTTAAGCAATGTGAATAAGTAACAAGTAGCCACATTCGATTCTATTTTTTTTAAAGCTGTCTACGCACAAGTGTTGCAGTTGGCCGAGCAGTAATTCTTAAAAAAGATGAATGAACCCTACTTACTGTCTCCTCCAGTCTTTTGAAATATAACATAAGCAGTATTTGTAGTTTTTTGTGTTAAGCTGGTTTCTGGGAGAGGGGTAGCTGCTTTGGCTTTAAGCTGCAGTGGAGGGGTTAATATTTACGGTTCCATGCAAGAGCAGTGGCTGGTACAATGTCCCAACAGCCTCTTCTTGCCAGCTGAACAGACAGCTCTTGACAGCTTAAATATTTTGGTTTTAAAGCTAAAAATGAGCTCTTGTCCTTCGCTTCCATTAAGGAACTGCTCTTCTTTTCTGGTTCCAGTAACCTGTGGCATAGGGGTAATTCAGGTGTCTGGGGTTTCTTCTCTATCCCAACCATGGTGACTTGGAGGTAGAAAATTTTCATTAGTTCTGCAGGCTTCAGCTGAGAAAGAGAAGTCTGGCTGGGCTGCCCGAAGGCGGCTCTCCAGCACCCCAGCTCATGGTGTGGAAGGAAGGGGGTTAGTGTTAGCTGTAGCTGGAAGCTTGCTCATCTCCTGTGGTCACAGCTCCAAAGGAACGTGGTCCTGGACGTTGTTCTCTGTCCCACTGTAGGGTGTTGGATTCCCAGTGTGCTGATGCGCTATTTGGCTGCAACCCTGTCTAGCTCTGCTGCCACTGGCTAGTACCATGTCCTCACCACCACAGAAATTTGCCCAGCTCAAGGAGTTGTTGCTCCCCTGCTGCCAGCAGGGCTGTTCCATGGCAGCTCAGCCTCAGCCCTCGTGGTGGTGGTTTTGAGAGCAAACCAGCTGCATCATAGAATCATAGAATAACCAGATTGGAAGAGACCCACCAGATTATCAAATCCAGCCATTCTTCCCCTCCAGCTTTTGCCATTCATGCAGTGCCTTGGCAGCTGCTGCTCAGACTGTTCTGTGTTGTGTCGCTGCAAGGGGTTTGTGGTTAGTGATGGGTCTGCCAGAGGCACGGAGCAAAGCTTCATCCTTGCTGCTTCTGTGGGAGCTGCACAGGGGTGATATTGCTCTTGCCCAGCACCCCAAGGACAGGCCTATCAAGGGGAACTGGGTTGTTTTGTCCCATTTTAGTGCAGGCAGCTAAAAATTGTAAATCTCATGTGACAAACACCCCTCTGGCCAACAGCTTTAAAAAAAAAAAAGTCAGCAGCAAACTGAAGCCCTTCTTAAACTCAGCAGCTTGAGTTATGTTTTGATTTTACTGTAAGTTTAGCTAGTTTGTGACTCAAATCTCAGGTTTTACTATATTGAAAAGCAGAGAAGATTTTGTCATTATTTTGTGGTTAGGATGTGACTTTAATTTCCTACAGCTGACTCTTTTAAAATAGCACTGAAAGCTACAACAGTGATTAACTTGATGCTAAAATGTGCAAAAGGCACAGAGAAAGCTGCGGCACCAGGAGTAACAGAACCCTGAGGCTGTGCTTGTGATGTGCATAAGAGATGCTGGAAGAAGGGGTATTCTGGACAAAGAATAGGTTGACACCACACTGGAAAGTATGTCAGGTCTTAGCTAGTTATTAAACATGCCTGCCACTTCTCTCTGTTTACATATCAAGTGAAAATGATTACATTACAACTATTTTGAGTATATATACACACCCTCTGTGTGTGTATACACAGATATAGATGATTCAGCAGTGCTCCTCTCAACCAGATTTCAGTAAAAGCCTGTGTCTTTGATTTAAATCAGTTGATAGGGGTTAACACAAAACAATCCCTAGATGCAGAACCAACTTCCCTGTCTTTTGTGCTCCTTCACTCCCCTTCTATACACACAAATGTGTTAATTGGTCATTTGGTTAATTGCCTTCTGAAGAATTGAAATCTGGTCTTTCTAGCTCTGTGATTTCCAGTAACGCAATGGTCACTGAATGAATCAAAGCTGTAGGCTTGGTATTTTTAGGGACAGGGTCTTGTGGGAGGAAGCCTTAACCCCATGTCCTGCACAGGGTGGTGTCCTGTCTCCTGTCTGAACTGGTGTCCTGTACCTGAACAATGCTGGAAATGGGTTTTTAGAAGTTTGTAAAGCAAAGTGGAGGATGTGAGGGGGTAAATGTGTACATGTTCAATATGAATATAATGTTCTTCGGTGTATGGCAAGCTGTTTAAATGGTTCAGAGATGCGAGTTTCTCATCTTGTGTCATGAGCATTACCTGTATGTTATGATGAAATAAAATCAGAAATGGTACCTGTTTATACAGAAAGGCTGAGGAGGGAGCCTGTGTGCCTCTGACAATGGAGGCCGCGTAACCCACCTGCAGTACGAGCTGTTCCCCAGCACCCAGGACCAATAAGGGAGCTCAGCCTTGTTGTACCTATTGTTCTCTGTGGATGCATGTCATGTCTCTTAATGACACAGGTTGGGCAGCTTTGGACTGCTTATCGCAAGCAGTGGGGATTTTACAGCACCAGTAACAGTTTCAGGCTCTTCCCTGTTCCTGCTTACCCCACCTCTTCTGCTCCCTGAAGTGGCAGCAATGGCACGTCTCTGTAAAATAACAATTCACAATGTCTAATAGCGCTGTGAGTAAACTGTTCCCAAGGCAGCTGTGCTGGTCTTTCTGAAGCAAGTATTTCAAGTTCGTTACCTAGGATGAACCCCATGGGTCTGTTTTTTATTGCCAGACTTCTTATTTGAATTTAATTACTTGTTTAAATACTTGTTTAGACTGATTCTGCCAGTCCTAAGGCATTCAGAGCGACTTCTGATTGCTGAGGGAGGGTCTGGCCTTCATCGCTCCTTCAGAACACAGCTTATCCAAATGGGGCATGTATTAAATCCTGCAGTCAAATAGGGCTGCTACAGTTATATCCTTGGATGGCAAAGTATATGTGTTTGTGTGCCTTCAACCTCAGGTGCAGCAAACAAGCACTTTCTTTTTAAAAAGCAGATAATTTGAAAGCACAGCTCCAGAAAGGGGAATGCAAGATCTTTGGCCTCTCTAAGAGGCCATCAACCAGAGTACAAGTAACAACCTGCATGAGCTCCTGTGCTTCTTGTTTCTACAAACAAGATGTACTGGATTTTACACAGAAAGCTTTCAGCCCTTGCATACTAAGCAAGAACTATGCACAATACTAGATCTAGATGGCATCAGCTTGTTATCATACAAAAGAGGTTGATTTGACAGTCTTCTAAGATTAATCTGTCTGCTCTGGACTCCATTGACCACTTCTGAGCCCAGTAGGTCAGACAATCTGTTCCCTCAAGTTTGTTTTTTTTTTGAGCATGCACTTTAGCTTTTAACCCTCCTCATTTTGCCTGCTTTGCAGGACTTGCTCTGCTCTTGCCCCAGCCAGTAGAAGCCTCCATGAAGAAACAGCCTAACGCCATCTCTAGTTAAACCCAAGAGACAACTGAAACGTCTCATGCGTGTCAGCAAAAATTAATTTCCATTTCATTGACTGCCATCACTGGGAAGGGGGCCCCTGAGGTCACTGGACTCTTGATTTAACCATCCCAGCTACATTCCTAGAGTGAAGTGAACTGAAAATAGGGCAAATATCCCACCAGCATAAGCCAGGTAGCCCAATTTTTGAGGGGGCCGGAGGGGCAGGTTGGGGTGTGGGACTAATAGAGAAAGTAGAAGTGTGGTCGTTATATGAGCTGCTGTTTTTACAAACTGTGTGTTCATCAATTGGGCAGCTTGTTATGCTTTGACTCACAGCCCAAGTTTTAAATGGATTTGTGATGAGCTGGTGGTTTCAAAAGCCCAGAACAGTGGCCTGGCACTTCTCTGAGGACAGCAGGGGAGTCCTAGTAAGGTTGTTAATGTCCCTTCCTAAATCTGAAATAAGTGAGGTTTAGGAAGACTTGCGTACCTTGACATTTTAATTCAATAGCCATACCCTCACTGACGACCTTGTGAGCCTGTATTTGTGAAGTTTCAGAGATATAAGTACACTTATTCTAGTACTCCCAGACCTCCTAAAATTGATGCAATACCTGTATTGTCTAACACACAGAAAACCACAGTTGGGAATTCATGTAGAACAGTGTTCATAATACATTAGCATAGCCTGGCAACTGGCCCTTCCCTTTGAACCATGCCTAGAGAGAACTTCTTGGCCCTTGGGCCCAAATTTTTGCTCTGAGGCAAACTGAAGTGTTTCTGTAGTGAAGCCTTCGGCTATTCAACACTTCAAGAATATTAACAAGAGCCACTATAAATAAAAAAAGGAAAGGGAGCTGTTCCTAGCCTGCAAGACTCGGCCCTCTGGGAAGGGGTTGCTTTAGCACAGAAAATGCTGTGAGCCAGACATCTGGGCAACTGCTGGAAGGGATTGCTCACTTTGAGGTGCAGATTTCAGCTGCTGATTACAGGGACCCTCACCCAGCACCACTGCTGTACAAAGCCCAAGTGGGATAGATCCTTAGATAATCAATGCAAATCATTCTACGATTCTGTGACTACCTTCACAGCTTCCCAAGGAGGTCTGTTAATATAAAAAGATTTTAAAAAGACAAAAGGGTTGTTTTCAGTAGCTGTCATTAAGAATTGCTCTTTTAATGTTCTTCTCCTGTCCCACAGCTTAAGACAATGAGCTCTGTAACCTGGCAACAGCCCTAAGCACACCTCTCACCATCTCAGACCTGCCTTGGCTTTAGGGACCACTGGGTGAGCTATTCTCCTGTCTGTGTCACCTTGCTGAGGATCAGGTTGACCCACACGAGATCATGTTATGAAGAAGTTAAAACTTAAATGTGGCAGCTGAAAGCAAGCCAACAACTCCCAGGGAAGTATCACAGACCAGCTCTAACAAGGCTGAAGTTTGGCTACAAGTGCAAATTGACCCATTCAGTGACAAAGCAGGAGATGAGCAGCCAGCAGAACAGGAGCCATCCTGAGAGCCATGCTGCCCAAAGGTGCTCACCTGCAGTTCTTTCTGTGATGTGGAGAAGAACTATGTAAAGCATCTGTCAGGACATGGTCTCCGTTGGACAGGGAGATGATAGTGGGTGGGAATTAAAAATACTCCTCTGCTTCTGTTCAGTCTGCCCACTGAACTTAGGAAAGCCCCTGGGTGCATGCAGAGTGCAACTGCCCTTGCAAAACAGGCAAGAGCATCTCACACCATGAGTGCTTTGTACAGATAAGTTGCAGTCAACACAAGTGTCTGAGTCTTTACCTCCAACAGGCTACCCCCACAGAAAGGGTAGACTAAGGTCTCATGCCACTGCTGGTGAGTCACAAGTGCTGCTGCATACATGATTTATTTCAACTGGACATAAGTGCCAACCTGAACCAGGAGGGCATCCCAAAACCCCAACTTCTATAATCATTTCAGGGCACACATTTCCTTACAATCCCCGGGGCAGCTGAAACTGGCCACTTCCATGGTGCAAAAGTGGGTTGACCACAACTGTCTACAAAGTCGTAAAGCTAAGATATGACCTCACTCCCTAAAGTGTGTGTGTTGTCCACAGACATTACAGCAAGAAGTGGTACGCTGGAAATGGAGAAGAAGCAAGGCACTCTGAGAAACACCACACCTGGAGAAGAGCAATACCAAACATTTTAATGCTGGAACTGTAGGACATGTAGCACGTAGGCAGCTGAAAGCCGAGTGAGTCTGCAAACAGGATAAACAGCATTACCACCCATAAACTAAGTAGCGCTTGTCCACAAGGCTTGTAACCAAAATACACTCTGGCAGCTTGGGAATGAGAGGGAAGTTACAAGGGAAAGTACCTCAAGAAACTACTGGCACAGTCTGATAGAGAGGAGTTAGCCCATACAATGAATGGGCCTGTGAAAAAGTGCATTTCTACTCTTCCTGCGTGAAAGCTCAGAGGAGGGAAAAGTACACATTAAATATTAAATATATTTAAATATATTTAATTTAAAATACATATATTTTTAAAAAAAACAAAATTTCTTTTCTGTCCCCTTCAACAGATCTTCACAGCGCTTGTCCTGCAGATAGGTTGGCACTTTAGCACCCTGTCAATGCATTAAATTACAAAAACAACGGACATAACAAAGCAAATCTCTTCTGCACGTGTAGTACATAGAGCCAATGCAAGACACAAGAAGCACCAGTGATATCACAAAGCAGGGCTTGCAACAGCAGAGTTAGGGGAAGAACCAGAGCAACTCGCACCAGCAGGGAACTACAGCCCCAGAGACTAGACTGGTTCTGCAGCTTTTCAAGAAATTTCATATCGAGTAGCTTAGCCTGCACTCCAGACTCCACCACAGCTTTGCATCACCTTAGAGTGCAAAAAGGGAAGAAATACTTTTTTTTCAAGTGGAGCGCACCAGATTATTCTCTGTTCACAGCATTAACTTTGCTGTAAAAGTTACAGCTGGTACATTCATGAGAGATACCCCGAGGCCTTCTGCAACAGTGTCAGACTTGGAAAAGGAAATTCATAAGCAGAAAGGTAATTCCAGACATACCACAAATCTCCTGCTGAACAGCAGGATAGGGAGTAAAGCAAAAAAACTTAAGTCTCGCCTTGAGCATCAGCTCCATCTGAGATGAGCTGAAAGCAGCATGCAGAGCAAAGCAAACAAGGAGCAACCAAGCAACAAACAGCAGCTCATGACTGCATGGCAGGAAACGTCTTCCCCTCAGTGAGGGGTCCAAAGACTTACAGTTAATGAAGCCAGGGACAATGTTTTAAATAAAACTGTAAACTATCATTTGAGAGCAGTTAGAGGGTGCATGGTGTCTTACAGTACCTGTACAAGACTTCATCACCTGTGGAAAGAAGGTAATGACATGTATTTTTTGGAAGCCTTCACACTGTGGCTCTGATTTCTTTCTATTAAGCTATTACATTTTGCACAATCTAGCCTCTGTTGCTCAGAAATCTCCACCTGGGAGGCCCAACAGCATATCCACAAGCTTCAAGGCCACTGTTCGTAGGAACAAGCATTTTCTCCCTTTATCAGCCCAATGTCTACGTGGTTTATAGCAAATAAGGAAGGAACTGATCTACAGCCCTTGTACCTGCAGCCTTCAGACATAACTACTATTCCATTGCCCTCATTAGCACCACAAGGAGCAATGCTTTTATCTGACACTTAATAGCATGAGGCCAAATGTCTAGAAGCTTTACAGGAGAGAGCATCTGAAGCCCAGCCCCTGCCTCCAGATCCAGTATCAGGATCTTCCCACCAGTATAGGCTTCCAGCCTGCCAGAGTGTGGGACATTCATGATCCTGCCTGGCAGACGGGTGAATGTTGCACATTCTAAACTTCCAGACAGCATCATCTGGACAAGGAGGACAAAAATGCCTGCAGCTGCTATTTAAAGCTGCTGAATATTCTGGTCTGTCTGATAGCTGGAGGCAAAGACATATTCCATGACGGACAATGAGGACCCTCATGGGCATGGCCTTGACAAGCTGGTTTCCATGGGTTGTTACATCTTGGTTAAGCTCTTAACAAACCAAGTGTAAAATACTGCAGGAAGCACAAGCAAGGATAAAAGCTTGACGTTACATCCTAAACGCCTACATATATATATAACCATTTAACAATTCTGGGGTGGAAGCAGTACACAGCCAGCTCCACTCTGCTGCCTTAACTAGAAAATTTGCTGAGTTCCCTGCCATCTCTCAAGCAGGCAATCACTCCTCCCAGGGCATCATTCCAGAGGGTTCAATTTCTACAGGACTCTGCTTTCAGACAGTGTTAAGCAGGCTCTGGGGTCCCAATCACCACTGTGGTTCAGATACACATCTAAGTTGGCTGCAGTCTGCATAACAAAAATTCACTCCAGGTCACATGGTCTTTGGGAATACAAGAAGGAAACAGCTCGTTGGTTCCTGCCACCCCGCAGTAATTACTACCATCAAAAACCTACTGTGATCTTATTCCCAAATGCTCAAAGACAACCCTTTGCTGATTAAGTACTCTTAAGTACTAATAGGTATTGAGGCAAGTTGCCTTTGGCAAGTCACCTAGGCTTGCGCTGTACTGGTAGATGGGTTGTAGCAGTGACTCTTTTAAAGAGGGCTGTCCCCACCACTGGAATTGTGCTCCTGACATACAACCACCCTTGAGGTTCATGGGTGTGCTTCAGCCTCCTCACCAGCCACACCATCCTGGGACTAATGTAACACACAAACTTACCCTTGACCCAGCAAACTCTTTGCTTCTGGTTTCACACTCCTGCTGCAGACAAGCTGCTACGCAATGGTCATGCAGGCTGTTAAACCCCATTTCTAGATGCATTAATATTTTTACAGCAGGATGTAAAATATCCCCTTGTTTTATATGGGGAGAAACCAAAGTTTGGAGGTGCTGCAAACTGCCTGCAGCCAGCAGACCAGTGGCAGACTTGGCAGCAAACCAGTTGCCTACAGGCCAGCCCAGCACCAGGGTGGCATGGACATGCTGCCTGCCTTCCAGCAAGGATCTCTGTCTGCTTCAAGAGGCAAAAAGAACCCTGTTGGTTTGGGGGCAGTTTGCCAACTGCAGTCCAAAACCACCATGGGATTTCATTCATTAAACACACTACTCTGGTGAGCTCTCAGTACAACAGCAGATAAGCCAATGCAAAGACCCAAAGGACTTCTCATACCTTTCCCCTCCAACTCCATACACTTGAAGGTAAAGAAACACCTGCATCCCTCTGGTAGAAAAGACAGCACCAAGATAACTGGAGTAACCCAATAAAAATAAAAAAAGACACACCGTGTCCAATTGTGGGATGCAAAGTGAGTAGGTTGGTGCCAGTGCCTGTCAGAATCACTGTGAGTGACACAAAAAACCACCAGCAGGGCACGGGGACGTTTCCAGAGCAAGAGGGAGATGAACACTAAGGCTCGCTTAACATTAACATACATATCTGGTACAGTTACTCCTTTACAGCCTCATAAATTAGTGAGCCTATAAAAACAGGAGCCTCAACGAGGACATGCCAAAACCCTGCCATGCAAACCATGTTAATTATGATAATAGGCAGATTTTAATAAGCCAGCTCCTGGCTCACGCACTTCCACCTAAAAAACACACCTATTTCTAAGGCCAGGGGGATCTCTGAAATACCTGCAGCCATCTAATTGTCTAAACTCCAGTGGCACAAAAACCATGTTAGTGGGTTTGTCACACCCTGTATCCCTTTGAATTTTTCTAGTAAAAAGAAGTATCAGATGAAAGAAGACTCTTCCTCCATAAGCCCCAATCTAGACACAGCAATGAAACAAATGTCTGCACAGGCAGTGGTGGTGATAAAAGAGACAGGAGGGCAAAAGGAGGGAGATGAAAGAACGGTAAATCATCTTCTCCAGATGACAGGACCAGGGAGCCACTGGATTCCTGGCTGTGCAGTCCTGGCAGCTGACGCTGCTCTTCCTCCAATGCCCTGGCACAGAGTCAGGCAGCACTGCCATCCACTTCAAACATCTGCCAGCCCAGCCTGTTGGAAGCATGTCTGTGCTGAATGCTGGAGCATGGAAGGGGAGGAGGGGAGCCTGCTGGATCAGCTAAGACTTTAGCTCCCGGTCGGGTTTCATGCTGAAGGGCTCCAGCCTCTCACTCTCCGGCAGCATGCTGTTCAGCCGCTCCATCAGCGGGATCGTCTGGTCAATGCCCATCTGTATACGGCGGAGGATAGCAGACATCTCATTGACCTTCTGGATCTGCTCTGCATACTTGGCATACTTCTTCTGGCGCTCCTGCATGAAGCTATAAAGAGTTTCCACAGAGAGGTCCATCTGTTTAAAAACAACAAGCACAGCAAGGCACATTAGGCCAACTGTTACCACAGGCTTTTCGGCACACTGTCTTTCCTAAAAGCAACAAAGAAGCACATTGGACCCCACCCACAGGAGCTACCAGCCAGGTATAAGGGAACTCCGCCGTAGGTACATGATCAGTTTGTCATGAAACAGGATGATTCATAGCTGCATACCAGGGAGAACATATGAACATCTCAGTTCTACACCTAAACACTGAATGGAGCACATCTGCTATGAGGACAGGCTGAGAGAGTTGGGATTGTTTAGCCTGGAGAAGAGAAGACTCCAGGGAGTTCTTACAGTGGCCTTCCAGTACCTGAGGGGGCTACAAGAAAGCTAGGAAGGGACTTTTTACAAGGACATGGAGCAATAGGATGACGGGCAATGGTTTTAAATTGCAGGGGGGGAGATTTCAATTAGGCAATAGGAAGAATTTCTTCATGATGAGACAGGTTGCCCAGGGAAGCTGTAGATGCCCCTTCCCTGGAATTTTTCAGGGCTAGGTTGGATGGGGCCTTGAGCAGTCTGATCTAGTGGAAGGTGTCCCTGCTCATCACAAGGGGATTAGAACTACATGATCTTTAAAGTCCCTTCCAACCCAAACCATTCTAGCATTCTGTATGATAAGAAAATTATTTAGAGGATTGAAAGCCAACAGGCAGCCAACCCCCAGGCACTGCCAGGGGTTTCCTAATAAACCACACATATCTTCCAAGTTATTCAACGTGACAGAAATCATGGCCTCCACCTACACCTGTGGTATATTTTCAGTAGGGAACTTTCATTTGCAAGCATTAAGCTCTACCGTACTCGCCAGTGCTAATTTCAACATCCTATCCAGGTTATTCTGCGACTGAGCCACGGTTGTTATTATCATCATCATCTGGAAAACTCCTGCCTTGAGAGAGAACCATAATGGATCACTAGTGTCCCCAGTTTCCCCGAATGCTAAAAATAAATGTGTTATGAGTGACCCCAGGAGAGACATTAAATAAATCAGTCGTGCAATTAAACACGGTAAGTACCCAAATGTGGTTTGAGCGTGATGACAATGACAGGAACTACAGTGCTATTCCTGCCATTGAGTGACAAAGGTAGCCTTTATAATATATTCACAGCCCAACCTTCTCTTCAGCCAGACCTGCAAACTCCAGGCAAGATTCTGTCAATATATGGAATACAGTATACGTACATGAGCCAAGTCAGACAGTTTAAGCTGTTTTACACATTAAAAAATGTACCATATATTCAGAGAGGTTGGTAACAGATCTGCTCCAAGCCCTTGAGCACACACCTGACACTTGGTTGCTTCAGCTATAGCTGTGCTTGACAGCTCCAGTCACCCTACTGGCTCCTCCATTGTCAGAGCAGTGGGCACAAATCCTGCAACCAAACTCTATCTGCGTGGCAAGTAGTTTCCTCGCCTGGGACATGCCACGTGCACACAGTGGCTGTGGAGTGCAGGGCAGGAATAGAAACACACTGACCATTTTTAGTCCACTGGCACTACTTAGCAACATTTTTCCAAACCTCTACTATCTAAGTATCCCCAGAGGAAAGAGGATACTACTCGCAATGAAGCAGCCACCAGGAATCAGTGCTGAGAAGTCCTGATCTACCAGGACGCACAGGTTCAAACAACATCTCTCACTTTAGCTTTCAGTTATCCCATTCATTGGAGGACAGTGACAGTACCCATCATCAGGGATAACAGAAATATATCAGTGCCAGTGCTATAAAACAGTTTTACCAGATCTGATTTACATAGTACTTAATCGGTACGTGTAATCCTGACCCAGTACACAGTGGTGCTGTAGAGGAGAGCCTGCAGCAAGGGAAGGATTGGGTGGATATGACGCAAAGCTGGAAGGGACACCTCCCAGCAAGGAGGAAAGTACAACTCAGCCTAGCAATGCCACCCTGCTGGAGGCAGCAGCATTTGACACTGGGGGAAAAACTAGAGGAGCTATGTTTGCTGACAAACGTCCCCTTCAGGCCCAAAGGAAGGGGTAAAGACAAAAATAGTAGGGCACGAAAATATATTATTGAGAAGCCTAAGCTAAACACAGCATTGAAAACAAACACGCAAGCTTTTGCTGAAATGTCATGGGGGTTAGGAAGCATTTTTGCTTCCCCTATCACCTCCATCAGAGCTCGATACAGTACCAGTTAACCTTTTATTCTGTCTGTACTTTCTAATGCTATCAGGTCAAATCCTTCCTCTTTGCCTCTGTGTTTTCCTGTGAATTCCTCCCCCCACACTTTCATGCATGGGACAAAATAAAACCCAGCAGAGCAGGAAACTCCAAAAAGAGTGGAAACAATTTAAGCCTACACAGGGGTTTCTATTAAACCTCCAGCTAAATAATTTAGTAGTTTGGCAGCAGCCCTGTAAATTGGAGTGTGTAAAAAGCAGACCACCACCAGGTCTGTACAGAATGGAAGTAAATTCAATCCAGCACCTAAAACATCCTACCTAATGAGAGACAATGACAAGGGGCAATAGCCAGTCAGAAACCTGCCAAGAGCCAGCATGCCTCATTAAACTGAGCAGTGTGGGGACCTGGGCAGAAACCTCCCCTGGTGCCGAAGTTCTTCTCCACAGGCAGGTTCTCCACATGGATTCATAGTGCTGTGCAAGAGGCTAAGCTCATGTCTACCAAGCTCTGAAACAGAAAATCCAAAGTCCCCTATTTCTCTCCATTCCAATAATTTCCATCTGGTGACTTTCAGGCTCCTTGTGTAAATACTAGTAGTGTCCACTTACTGGAGGAGAACACAGAGTTTGGCTAGCCTGCAGAAGAGAGAAGAAATGCAGAGGGGCCTTCCAAGCTTTTTGGTATTTTTGGACACATTCACAAAGACTATTAAAAAACAAAAAAAAACAAAACAAGAAAAACAAAAAAAACCAAAAAAAACCCCCAACAACAACAAGAAAAACCTGCCTCACAAAAAAGAGAAAGGGTGGAAGTGAGTGTTTCCTATGGTTTCCCTACACCTAGTGTTCAAGTTTGTCTGCTGCAGGAGGCCACAGTAGCTGCATGGCCAGCAACACAACAAGGACTGAAGTTGAGTAATCGTGAGGAAAGGCCAATTTTCACTCAGACTCAATCCAGTCTTTTTAACTAGGCATAAAAAAAAAGCCAAAAAACTCCACCAAAAAAAAAACCCCCCACATATTAACTCCCGTCTATTAAAGCCAATTCCTCTTTGCAGCTTTCCTTCAAGCGGGCCTAAATACACATTTACATCCTTCCTGCCGCCTCCTCCTCCAAGTGAGCTCCTCTAGTGCCAGACCTTGTGCTTTTACCTCTCCTGGCATGCAGTTCCATTCCTCTGGCGCTCAGACAGGGCCTTTAGTTGTAGGACTTGGAGGGTCAGCCCTACTTACCCACCACAGAGACCAAAACTGTCCTTTGGGAATTTGCAATGAAGAGGGAAGGCACTTAAGAATCTGCTTCATTCTCATCTATTTAATTCCATGCAGTAGCAATAAAAAACATCTGGAAGTGGGGAGCTTAGGCAAAGAGTATGCTCACTTGCCTACAGCCAATAAAGTCCATGCTTTTCAAGCCAACCTCAAGGGTCAGAGGAGTGAATTTGCCTTTTCTGAGCAGCTTCCATTAAATCCCACCTCCCATACATGAAGCCCTGCCACAATCTCCCCCAATAAAAACACTTGTATTTCAGTCTTTTTGCCCACTCCAGGCTAAGAAGCAATCTGGAAAGCCCAACAAGATGACCCGGAGGCAGCAGCTCTTCTGCTGCCCTACAAGCATCTGCAAGTGTTTGAGCCATTGTTTTTGCTCTGTTTGCTTCAAGTTTCCTACAATGCCAGGCCACCACGACTGTGGGCAACTCCCTCATCAGCAGGTCACCACCCTGTACCCATAAGCCATGCCAGATGTGGAGCTGTGCTGTCATCACCACTCAAATTTCACCATCACCTCCAAACGTCACCACTAAGTAAGCTGTCATCATCCCCAACATACAGGTACAGAAGACTTTAGAGTCAAAAGATTGGACTTGAAGCCTGTTAGGAAGCAATGGAAGAAAGCTTTCCAGTACCTGAAGAGGGCCCTACAAGAAAGCTGTGGAGGGACTGTTTACAAAGGCTTCTAAGTGATAGGACTAAGGGCAATGGAAATAAACTGGAGAGGGGCAGATTTAGACAAAACAGAAGGAAGTTCTTTACCATGAGAGTGGTGAGGCACTGGCACAGATTGCCCAAGGAAGCTGTGGCTGCTCCATCCCTGAAGGTGTTCAAGGCCAGGTTGGATGAGGCCTTGAGCAGCCTGGTCCTAGTGAGAGGTGCCCCTGCCCATGGCAAAGGGGTTGGAACTAGAGGATCTTTAAGGTCCCTTCCAACCCAAACTATTCTACGATTTTATGAAAACCAGAGGGCAAAGCCCAGACACAAAGTCCCAGTCCTAATTCTCGTCAAAACAAGATGTTCTGCTCAGCCTGGACTTGAAGAAAAAAGTTGTATTCTCAGTGAAGGGGTGAGAGTTCCCAATGTACATTTTCTTTCTTTCAAAAAATAATTTGTCCTGTTAAAACAGCAAACCTGAGGTTAGACATTCCCAGAGCAGAAGGCAGGATTTTTCCCCCTTCCTATGTCAAAAAGGATGAGTGTTTTTCTTTTAGGTGACATAGTGTGACATACTTATTTTGTGCAGCTAGTGACATTCAGAATTTGGATCTGTTTCTGTTTCAAAGCACATGACTCCTCCGTGGTTCAGCAGCAGCAGGACACTAATTTATGCCTCAGCTTCTCATTTTAAAAATGAAATTACATTCTACTGGGCTTTTCTTTCCTCAAATGTAAACAAATTCATACTTACTTCCAACAACAGTGCAAGATGGTTATTACCCCTCCTCTTAAAAAGGCTCCAGCACAGCACCTCCCGCTACACCATTCATATAGTCAACCAGTAAGGTCTCCTCTGCATTACACAGGCCCGTTTGTAACACCACACTGATGAAACACAAAAACAATTGAGGGGTCTTTCAGACATCTTGCACACCACAAATTCTTGCATTCATTTCAGAATTCTTCTTGGCCCCCACTGCCAAGCAGAATAAAGACATTAATTTAGCCCACAAAAACACTGAGGTCAGCACTGGACACTGCCCAACTCTTCAAGAGACCACACTGAAAACAAACCAGTGCCTTTACTTCTTACCTGGCATAGGTTTATAGCACTTCTGTCACAGGCATGTAAGTCTCCTGAACTCTCAGGAACACATCATCTGAGTTCAATGATGGGGACTGAAAATTACAGCTAGACACATTTTCTCTGGTTGCAGAACATGCAAACACAATCAGAAGTTCTTTAAGCTTGAAATCAAATTTTTAGAGAGGCACTGCTGACATTCCTAACAAAAAAATACATCTCATAAAAGGATGCTCTGTTATTCCCAGCTTCTCCACTCCCTCCTTAAAGTGCCAACAAGGCAAGAAGATATTTTGCTTCCCCTTCCACTCAGCAACATTCTCCAAATGCTCAGCTAGACACCCATTCGTCCCATGTCCCTCTGCCCTGATGATTTGCTGCTAGCTCCCATCCCCTATGGCTACCACTCAAAAACCCCACACCTTTTTGAGTACAGTCCTCATTCCAGAGAGTTCACTTGCTAGAATAGTGCTCCAAGCACAAACCAGCCTTTCTCTTCACCTTGTCAGGTGCCTGGCTGGGATTAAATGAACTCCTTCCTGCAGCTGCACAAAAACCACATCAGAAAGCAACAGGCAGGAACATGACTGCATGGAATATTAGTCATGATGTGCTGGTGTGAAAATACTTTTCAATCAATGCACTTAAAACTAAAGACAGCTCCTCTTTCTGTACTGCTTGAAAACAAATGCACTCAATGAATGGGATTTTTTTTTCTCCCTCTTCCTCTCGTGCTTTGATAATATCACGCAAAGTTAGCACAGTAGATGGTGATGACTTCCTGATGACAGGAACATCCTCTGTTTCTTTCACTTATCCCACACACTGTTAAGTGATAAACTTACTGGGTAGCATCTTTGCCAGGGTAGAAAACAAGACACACTCAACCAAGGATCACACATCCTCTTCAGCGTCAGTCATGAGTACAGGTCTCAAGAGTAGCCTTTCTCCACACCATTGTCAGGTAGACAATTATAGTTTGTCTTCTTTATCACATCCAAGACCTAATCCCATGCCAAAATGTGCTTTTTGCTCCCTCTGCAATTTGTCATGCCTGTAAACAACTGCCAAGGGTTACTCTGCCTAAGCTCTGCACAAATCAGAATCAAGTTAGAGAATGAAAGAAATTATTTTGTCCAGCTCTAACATCGAGTAATATTTATTAGTTTTAGTTCTAGTAATATTAATTTAGCTTTAGTAATGTTAACAGGCATACTAGGGCCTTTACTTATTTCAAAGGATCCACAGCTAAATCCATACCTGGTCCCCTCTACCTATAGTACCTCATAGTACGAGGTACTGCTAACATCAAGATTTAAACATCTTGGGCGGTCCTGGGTTGCACAGAAGAATTCAGAATTAAAAAACATTAGCAGATTCATACCTGAAATTATCTTTTCCACCTTCTTGCATATTGCATTGTTGGACAGAATATGTCTGTTGCTACCTCACAGGCTGACCTCCAAAGCCCATGCCTCTCTCAGCTCAGACTTAAGCCTTCCCTGCCTGAAAGCTCGCAGCATCTCTTTGCCAAATGACAGTCCCCCAAGTTTAAGTTATGGCTGCTATCACTAACTGTTGCTAAAAAAGAGTCCTAAAGCTACATTTAAAACAATACCTACCTCTCACCCAGCACTAAGGAACAAGTAAGACTTCCAAGCACTTGAAAAAGTTGGGGCCCCATTTCACAGAGGTGGGAGAACACTGAGAACAAAGCCCAACAACCAGCAGCCATCTGGAATGCAGTACTGTAGAAACTACAGCCAGCGATCCAGCTTGGGGTACGCATCATATCACAGTCCTGTTCTAGTCCTGGACTTTCTTTACTAAAAACTTCTCAACAACACAGCTACTTATCATCCTTTACTTCCAAAACAGATAAAATATAACACAAGGAAGCGAAACTCATGACACAGTTTGACATTACACGAAATCCAACGTGACCCCAGGCTGCAAATCAGCAGTCCTACCCTCTTCCTTTAAATCAGCTTCATGAACACAGGCTCAGCTCTGCAACTAAGTCAGAAGCGGAGAACAAAACAAGTCTGGTCTTCTCAGGTGCTCTCTTCTTCAGCAGTTTGGTCTTTTATGCCATCAGCTTGCTTGACTGACCTATCAGCCTGACAGTCACAGAAGCAGCAGGACCACCATGAAGACAGAAGCACCATCTCTCCCACTGCATGTGTTCTTAGATCCTACCTCAGTGTTTGCTGCAGCTGTGTCAGTCTTTTAAACAAACAACAAAATTCAGGGGGGAAGAAGGGGAAGAAGTTTCTGATTTTATCAGTAAGTTTTCTAAATTGTCATCCAAAAAAGATGATAGTAATTTCTAGCTTATTGGTTTTAACTGGTAAGAACATTTTTTAGAGCTTTCAACTGTTTCTTTCATAGAACAATCTACATCTGCCGAAAGTCATCTCTAAAATTCAACAAGACTAAAACCAGGTTATGTTACATTCAAAGCAGTAGAAATGCTTCTATATCTCTCCTAAATGAAGAGTTTTAAGGAAAAATAAATAACAAAAATCCACCCAGACAATACATAAGATAAATTAACCTCTGTGTACAGTCCTCACAAAAACTCTCTTTTGCAGAGTACAACTTCGCATAAACAAATAAGAAACCTCTAGCCTGTCTTTAATTAGCTGATCCTGGAGAAAGACAAATCTGTATGTTACAGACAGAGCTGTTGTTTAAAAGATAACTTGCATAACCCTTATACCTATTACCTAATAATTCTGCTAGAAAACATAGCCTTCAGTTTCCTCATTTCCTGATCTTACACTGCTACTGCACTACTCATTCAGAGCATTCCTATATCCAGGCAGAGCCTGAATATTACAGGCCAACAGCACCTGCATAAGTTTATACCACAAGTTTTTTGTTTTATCATAAATTTCAGTTCTGTATTTTCAACATGTCAGAATGACTGCTTCTAAGTTGGCTTTCCTATCAAGAATAAGCTTCAATTTGAAGACAAATTACAGGTATCATTAATGAGACGTTTCTCAGAAAACATCACCATTTCTCATTTCAGAGTGAAAAGGTGCCATCTTAAACATCGTTATATTTGCATGCCATCTGATCTAATTATATTATTCACAGCTTCACACTTTGGACCTGTTTGCTATAGGTTTTCTTTTACAGATGTCCTACAGAAGGTCTTTCAAAATTTTTCAAAGTGGGATGCTAATCTTTGCCATATTTAGTCAGGGTTAGACATACTAGAAGAAAGAATTTCCAGAAGAGAACACTATTTAAGAAGAAAAAACACTTAAATCTTTTCTTAAAGAAGGCAAAGGAGCTGAGTTTTAACCATTTCCTACAGCTCGTGGAGTGGTAAAAGCATTATTTAGGACTCGCCCTCTTCTTTTGTCAGACAAATATGGGTTCAAGCACCATGCGGCACTTACACAGCCAGTACAACAACATCTGGCTGCATCAGATCTACCTCCCATGTGCTGTGCAGATGGGCTGTATATACACAAGAAGGCTGAAGCATGAGATGTGCAGGGACACAAGATCAGCAGTCAGTAACCAGGGATTCCTGGATATCTGACAGCTTGAGTGATGCTTTTGCTCTCTTCCCAACAATCACAGCTCTCATGTGAAGTGTCCAAATCAACAGTTTCTCACCAAGGAAATTCAAAGGTATATCAGCTTAACAGTGTTTGGCACTGACAATCAAAAGGATTTTTCAGAAGTTTTTTAAGCTTTCTATCATCTCTTTTATGTTCAAACAGGTCATGAAATGAGTCAAGTACACCCCAGTGATGATAAGAAAGTGAGGACCTACTTCCCAAAAGAGCCACCTTCGAGACAACTTCACCATACTTCCACAGTGCTGAAGCTCATATGTCCCAGCACTTTTCCGGAAAACATGGTTAAAACATCTGACAGCAATATTTGGCTTCATGAAAGCCTCAAGGAAATCTTGAACACTGTAAATCATTTCCATAACAAGTTTTTCTGAGGCTATAAGCTATTGCTTGAAATATGATAACATGAGTCCACACCATCACCAAGGAACAACAATTCAGATAAAAGTTCAGTGAGAGAGTGGTGGTAACTCTAATCCACTCTGCACATCCATCTTTATCATACAGAGCTGGAGTGGCCTCAAGCTTCATAGTTCAGTCTCTCTTGTTCATGTCAACAAATAGATCTTCAGAACAAACTGATCGCAACAAAAAAGGCATTTGAAAATTTACACTATGACCTAGTAGAAGAAATTGTAATTGAAAGTATGTAGTTTAGGTCAGGCATAATCAAGAATTAAATTGCATGGTCTGGATTAAGCAAAAGGAAAGGTTATGACCCAAGAATCTTTTCTGACTTTAAAAGCTCATTATAAATTCCTTGCCATATACTGTCGTTGTGTTGATTTTTTTTTTTTTAAGAACTACCTGAGCACCTTTTTTAGCTGAAATTCATCCAATTTGGAATGCTCTTCAGACATGTCACCATCTGTTCTGGTTAAAAAAAAAACAAACAAAAAACCCCACAACCCTAAAATATTATTTACTATATTATTTTATTTTATATTTTGTTATATTATTTATTATATTATTTCTTGTCCATTTTACCACAGTTGGACACAGTTCATACACTTGATTACAGGGTATCCTACTACACTATAATGCAGCATTTTATCCAGGTTTCCAGAGGCAGATGACACATCCAGTCAGGAACAACACCCATATGAATTAATTACTCATAAATGGTATGTTCCATATCCCTACAGCAGTGTTGGAATAATGGCTTATAATGTTCTCATACAGAAACATTCATGCCTCAATGGCACAGAAACATTAAGGAAACTCTACCTTTCACAAAAAGCAAGATAGATAGATTACTAGCACTAGGGCTTTGTAATACTTTCAGCATGAAGTCATCTATGCAGATCACATCTGATTGTTATCAGAACGCTAATTATAGGGCTGCTAATACAAGGTCAACTCCACTCCCTCAGCCTACCACCTAGTATCTTTAAGTCATCAGTACAACTCCAAGTATTTGCAAATACTACTGGTTAACCTATCTATAAGGATCATCAAACTGCTGAACAGCTTTTAGCTCACATTCCTGACATCTACCCACCCCCAATTCTCACTTAGGAGCAGAGCTGACACTTTGAAAATTTCAGTTCAACATTGAAACATGAAGCAATTTTTAAGAGTGTAAGCCTATACAGTGACTTTTCCTGCACCAAGACAATCCAGTAGGGCAGGAGTAGACCATTTTCAAGCTACATGAAGCCCAGACTTATTTGGAAAGAGAAATCACACCACTCTCGGTCTTCATTTGACTAAGGCAAACACAAAGATCATCTAGTTTCATTCCAGAGGTTCTCCACTCCCCAGGCATCCTTATAGCCCTTTTGCTGTACTACGAACTTGCCTTCCTTGAACACAGCGAAAGCTTCACACCATGTAACAGATGAGATCATCTCACAGACTTGTGAAATACAATCAATATGCTCCTGTTTCTCATGGGAGCTCCTTGGGTGATACACCCCAAACTGATGCTTACTTTCTTCATACCTCAAAGTTGTTTCATGCACAAATGCAATGTAAAGTCTGCTAACTCTGGAATGGACTTTGGTGCTTCTTACTCCTATTTGAAGACCTATAATGTTTAGGGGAGGGGATGTGTTTTGTTCAGTTATTGTTGTTTGGGGTTTTTTCCCACCTAGGGAAACAATCACAGAATCACAGAACAACCAGGTTGGAAGGGACCCATCGGATCTTCTAGTCCAACCATTCCTATCTAACACTAAACCAAGTCCCTCAAGACCTCATCCACCCGTGTCTTAAACACCTCCAGGGAAGGTGACTCAACCACCTCCCTGGGCAGCCTATTCCAATGCCCAATGACCCTCTGCGTGAAAAACCTCCTCCTAATCTCCAGCCTAAACCTGCCCTGGCGGAGCTTGAGGCCATTCACTCTCGTCCTGTCCCCTGTCACTTGGGAGAAGAGGCCAGCTCCCTCCTCTCCACAACCACCTTTCAGGTACTTGTAGAGAGTAATGAGGTCTCCTCTCAGCCTCCTCTTCTCCAGGATAAACAACCCCAGCTCTCTCAGACGCTCCTCATAGGGTCTGTTCTCCAGCCCCTTCACCAGCCTCGTTGCTCTTCTCTGGACTTGCTCCAGAGCCTCAACATCCTTCTTGTGCTGAGGGGCCCAGAACTGGACACAATATTCAAGGAGCGGCCTCACCAGTGCTGAATACACAGGGAGAATCACCTCCCTGGACCTGCTGGTCACACCGTTTCTGATACAAGCCAGGATGCCATTGGCCTTCTTGGCCACCTGGGCACACTGCTGGCTCATGTTCAGTCGGCTGTCGACCAACACCCCCAGGTCCCTCTCCTCCTGGCAGTTTTCCAGCCAGGCTTCTCCCAGTCTGTAGCTCTGCTTAGGGTTGTTGTGCCCCAAGTGCAGGACCCGGCATTTGGTCGTGTTAAACCTCATGCTGTTGGACACTGCCCAGCGGTCCAGCCTGTCCAGGTCCCTTTGCAAAGCCTCCCTACCCTCCAGCAGATCGACACTTCCACACAGCTTTGTGTCATCTGCAAACTTGCTAAGGGTACCCTCAATGCCCTCATCTAGGTCATTGATGAAGACACTGAACAGGACTGGACCTAGCATTGAGCCCTGGGGGACACCACTTGTCACTGGCCTCCAGCTGGACTTAACACCATTTACCACCACTCTCTGGGCCCGGCCATCCAGCCAGTTTTCTACCCAGGAGAGTGTGTGTCTGTCCAGGCCAGAGGCTGACAGTTTCCGCAGCAGAATGCTGTGAGGAACTGTGTCAAAGGCTTTACTGAAGTCCAGAAAGACCACATCCACAGCCTTTCCTTCATCCAGCAGCCAAGTGACTTTGTCATAGAAGGCAATCAGGTTGGTTTGGCAGGACCTGCCTCTGGTAAACCCATGTTGATTGGGCCTGATCACCCGGTTCTCTTGTAAGTGCTTCATGATAGCACTCAAGATCACCTGTTCCATGACTTTCCCTGGCACTGAGGTCAGACTGACTGGCCTGTAGTTCCCCGGATCCTCCCTGCAACCCTTCTTGTAAATGGGAACTACATCAGCCAGCCTCCAGTCCAGAGGTACCTCCCCAGTCTTCCAGGACTGCTGGAAGATGATGGAAAGGGGTTTGGCCAATACATCCGCCAGCTCCCTCAAAACCCTAGGATGTATCCCATCTGGCCCCATGGACTTGTGGGTGTCCAGCTGGCCAAGCAGGGCTCTGACCACCACCTCTTGGACTATGGGAGCCTCATATTGCTCCTCTGTTTCCCGGGAATCTACACAGAGCGAACAGCTTTCTTTACAATTAAAGACTGAGGCAAAGAAGGCATTAAGTACCTCAGCCTTCTCCTCGTCCCCTGTCACTGCTGTTCCCTCTGAGTCCAAAAGGGACTATATGGTCTCCCTTGTCCTCCTTTTACTGTTAATATACTTATAAAAAGATTTTTTATTGTCTTTTGCTGACTTAGCTAATCTGACCTCTAGCTTGGCCTTAGCCCCTCTGATTTTTTCCCTACATAGCCTCGCTTCCCTCCTGAAGTCCGCCCAAGAGGCCTGTCCCCCCTTCCAGAGCCTATAAATCTTCCTTTTTTTTCTAATTTCACTCAAGATTTCCCTACTTAACCAAGCTGGTTTTTTCCCCTGCCGGCCTTTTTTCCAGAACACGGGGATGGCTTTCTCCTGAGCTGCCAGGATCTCCTTTTTGAGGAACTCCCAGCCCTCATGGGCTCCCTTGCCCTCAAGTGCTGTCTCCCAGGAGACTTTGCCAACCAGCCTTCTAAACAGTTCAAAGTCTGCCCTCTGAAAATTTAGTGCTACCGTCCTGCTTAGTACCCTCTTCGCTTCACCTAGGACAGAAAACCCTATCATCTCATGATCACTAAGACCTAGGCGACCCCCTACTCTCACATCCCCCACAAGCCCCTCTCTGTTGACAAACAGCAAGTCCAGGAGGGCACCTTCCCTCGTAGGTTCGTTGACCAGCTGTGCAAGGAAGTTGTCTTCCACGCACTCCAGGAACCTCCTAGACTGCTTCCTTTCTGCTGTGTTGTACTTCCAGCAGATATCAGGGAGATTGAAGTCTCCCACAAGGACAAGAGGCACTGACTTGGAGATTGACCCCAGCTGTTTAAAGAAGAGCTCATCAGCTGCTTCTCCTTGGCTGGGTGGCCTGTAACAGACTCCCATCACAAAGTCTCCCTTGTTATGGGCTCCCTTGATCTTAACCCACAGACACTCAATCTCCTCATCGCCACAATCCATCTCGGAGGTGTCCAAGTCCTCCCTTACAAAGAGGGCTACTCCACCCCCTCTCCTACCCTTTCTATCCCTCCTGAAGAGTTTATACCCCACCATACCTGAACTCCAGTTATAAGAGTCATCCCACCACATTTCTGTGATGGCAACGACATCAAAGGCACCTTGCCCTACAACGGCTTCCAGCTCTTCCATCTTGTTCCCCATGCTGCGTGCATTGGTGTAAATGCACTTCAGCTGAGTAGCAGAGCCTTCAGCCCTCCTAGAGGGGACTACTCCTCCTGGAGTAGTTGATGCCAGAATATCTATATCTCCCTTGTTGAGCGAGGCTGCATTCTCCCCCACTACCTGAATGGTGACACGCTGGTGGTCCTCACCAGCACGCCCCCTCCTAAACTTCAGTGGCCTACATCCAGGCACGCGGTTGTCTAGCCTGGACTGGATCCCCTCCCCCTTCACACCTAGTTTAAAGCTCTATTTATGAGCTTAGCTAGGTTTTTAGCAAGGGCCTTAGCCCCACTAGGAGACCCACGTGTCCCAACCTTTGCACCCATGTCAGGGGGTGCACGAACCACTCCGTGGTCAAAGAACCCAAAGCCCTTTTCCTCGCACCAGGTTCGGAGCCAGGCATTAATTGAGTCCTTCTTAGTGTCCTGTGGGTCTGCTCCATGTATCCTGGGGATGGAGCAGAACACCACCTGTGCCCCTGAGCCCTCCATCGTCTTCCCAAGGGCCCTGAAGTCTTTTTTGATGTCCTTAGCCTTTCTGTTGGCTAGGCCATCATTACCAGAGGGTAGCAGTCCGTCTCATGGATCAGGGAGGGGAGTTTCCCAGCTACTTCCAGCCCTGATACCCCTGGCAGGCAGCAGACCTTCCTGTGGAGCGGGTCAGGTCTGCAAATGGGTCCCTCCGCTCCTTTGAGGAGGGAGTCCCCTACAACAATCACCCTCCTCTTCTTCTTTGTGGAGGAGGTTGTGATTTTTTTCTTAGCAGAGGTTGTTGTGATTTTCTTCTGAGGACTGTGTAGCCTAGGAAAGGATACCAGGCTATGATGACCACCATCCTCAGGACTAGTTTCCTCCTGGAGCACCCGGTACTTATTCGCCAGGGGGATCTCAGGTGTCGCTGACTGCTTATGGGGAGCAGGTTTCCTTCCCCTGGAAGGAACCTGCTGCCATTCCCCATCCCTGTTAGTCCCAGGCCTGCAGCGTGCAGGTGGGTGCTTATCAGTAACACCAGGTGCAACAGGTTGCTGAGGGAGTGAGAGGGCACTGCTGCACACGTCTATCTCCCTGTCACATTCCCTGACAGTCCTGAGCCTCCTTACCTCCTCCCTTAACTCCTCCACCATGCGAAGGAGAGATAAAGAGAGAGAGGGAGATAGAGAGAGAGGGAGGGAGGGGGAGAGAGGGAGGGAGGGGGAGAGAGGGAGGGAGGGGGAGAGAGGGAGGGAGGGGGGGAGAGGGAGGGAGGGGGGGAGAGGGAGGGAGGGGGGGAGAGGGAGAGAGGGGGGGAGAGGGAGAGAGGGGGGGAGAGGGAGAGAGGGGGGGAGAGGGAGAGAGGGGGGGAGAGGGAGAGAGGGGGGAGAGGGAGAGAGGGGGGGAGAGGGAGAGAGGGGGGGAGAGGGAGAGAGGGGGGGAGAGGGAGAGAGGGGGGGAGAGGGGGGGGGGAGGGGGGGAGAGGGGGGGGGGAAGAGACAGACCCCAGCCAGGCAATGTCTTTCTAAGGTGTATGGCCCAGCATTCATTCATTCCTGGTGATGGAACTGCTACCTGCACTTAGAGAGCTTTTTCCTGTTCCATCACCCTCAACACACATTGTCCCTTAATCCCCACAGGGGAATATCAAAACTTTAGAAGTTGCCTACCACTGCCAGTCCTCTCACCTCTGTAACTGAGATGGGTTCAAAGCCACAGGCCCTGCTCACAGCAAACCCATTCTTCCCTCAGTGTGGAACAAAACCATGTTGATGACCTCTGCAGGCTGCATTTTCCCAGCACATTTTCCCACTATGTGACAGGTCTTTTCAATTAAAAAAAAAAGCCTTAAATGTCACAGAAACAACACAGTTGCCATAAAGGTCAAAAAGCTACAACACATTAATAAAAAATAAACTGAAATTCCTAAATCCCCAAATTGTTGGGCATGTTTTACTTCATGCAGATGGAGACAAGAATGACTGAATCACAATTTATGAGTCTTAAATGCATAGGATAAGCTAAAATGTGCCAATATGTAATGCCTGCATATACAAATGCTTTTCTTGATGGTGTGTCAAACACACTAGACTTGTTTGCTTACATAAAATAATGATTTAACTCCTACCCATAATTGTAAACAGCTGAAATGTATTACAGAGACACCACGTGATGTATGTGTGGCTTCAAACATCATTTACTTGTGAAATATTAAGGGATGTATATTTGGACATGGTAACTACATACTAGAGAAGCCCATTACAATTACTTTTTGCAGCAAGCTGGTAAAGAAAGAAAAGGGGGAAAAAACCCCAAATAAAACTAACTTAACACTTCTTATTCTAAAATATTTGTTCAAAATAATGAGCCATTCCCACAAAGGAATTTACAAGAATGAAACAAGCCATACACTATCATTTGCTATATGGCAAACCAATTACTGATATTAATGCCTATCTGGACAAAAATTTGTTTCACTATTCCACCATCACATTTGCTTAGAATATAAAAGTAATGCTTATTATCTGAAAAGGTGTTAACTTTTTCTGTAGGCATGTCTCATCTTAGACTGAGATATTTTTAATTGCTTTTTGTATTGTAAAAAGAGTTTTCAGCATTATTGTCAGTCTGGGATGTCTGTGGCAATAAAAGCTACAGGTAATACTGCATCAATGCTTGCTTTTAGGGTAAAGCATAACAGCCCTTCTAATAATCAAATACATATTAAGAACCACTTACCGATGAACTGCCTTTAAGGGTACACAGGTCTCCTCTCAGCCTCTTCTTCTCCAGGCTAAACAATCCCAGCTCTCTCAGTTGCTCCTCGTAAGACTTGTTCTCCAGCCCCTTCACCAGCTTTGTTGCTCTTCTCTGGACTTGCTCCAGAGCCTCAACATCCTTCTTGTGCTGAGAGGCCCAGAACTGAACATAGGATTCAAGGAGCGGCCTCACCAGTGCTAAGTACAGAGGGAGAATAACCTCCCTGGATCTGCTGGTCACACCATTTCTGATACAGGCCAGGATGCCATTAGCCTTCTTAGCCACCCGGGCACACTGCAGGCTCACGTTCAGTTGGATGTCAACCAACACCCCCAGGTCCCTCTCCTCCTAGTAGCTTTCTAGACAAACTTCTCCTAGTCTGTAGCACTGCATAGGGTTGTTGTGCCCTAAGTGCAGGACCCAGCATTTGGCCATGTTAAACCTCATGCCATTGTACTCTGCCCAGTGGTCCAGCCTGTTCAGATCCCTTTGTAGAGCCTCCCTACCCTCCAGCAGATCGACACTTCCTTCCACCCAGCTTAGTGTCATCTGCAAACTTGCTAAGGGTACACTCCATGCCTTCATCCAGGTCATTGATGAAGACTGGGCTGGACCCAGCACTGACCCCTGCGGAACCCCACTTGTCATTGGCCTCCAGCTGGATTTAACTCCATTTACCACCACTTTCTGGGCCCAGTCACCCAACTAGTTCTCCACCCAGGACAGAGTGTGCTTGTCCAGTCCAAAGGCTGACAGTTTCCATAGCAGAATGCTATGAGAAATTGTACCAAAGGCTTTACTAAAGTCCAAGAAGCCTTTCCCATCCACAGCCTTTCCCTCATCCAAAAGTCTAGTCACTTGGTCATAGAAGGTCATCAGGTTAGTTTGCAAGACCTGCCTTTCGTGTACCCAAGCTCACATAGATCCAGCAGACTGACAAGATTCCGCCCCCAGACCCACCTGAACAGAATGCCCCCAGGAGCCAATAATGTGGTGATTTGTCTGATAAGGTAAAAAATTTCATCCAACAAAATACCAAAATGTAAACAAATTACCCAGAAAATACTGCACATGGGCTCTTTTTTTCTTGAAAACTCAAATTTTGTGAGATGCCTAGATTAACACATACATAAATCCCCAAGTTGCTGTTCTGTGTTTTTTTTTCCAAACTGATAAGAAGAAATTAAAAAGAATCCAAAATATTTCAATGGTCTTGGAATTAATGCAGTATTGCAACAGATGGTAAGTCAGTCCCCAAAAACTAATATGAAATATTATATTTAATGCATAGTGGTTATTTTTATCTAAAAAGATGCAAGCACATCCTTTTTCTTTTGGCAGTAAAGACAAAGCTTATTGTGATACAAAACAATCCCTTTAAAAAACAACAGTTTGGGTACAAATAAATGTAACTGCTGAAGAGAGGCAGCTGAGTCAATGATCTTCAATGACATCTTCCAATTCTTACCCTTTCAAGAAATCTCTTCGGTAAACATTTATTCTTGAAAGAACAGTCCCAGCAGCCTGGAAGCTGCACACGTTCTACGTTTAGGAGCAGATAGATATCCAGTCAACACACTGCAAAGAAATTCTGACTCAGCTGGGAAATGGAACACAGAGCAAAGCTGGACTGTGTTGGTGCCCAATGTAAGGGAACACAGACAGGTCAGATCTGCAGTAACTACTGACATGAAAGTTTGTTTTCCTTAGCTTATTCTCTTTCCAATTAAGAACCATTTTAACTCAGATTGTGTGCCCATTAACAAACCACCACAGTCAATTATTTGTTATGGAGGACCAGTAGAATTTACAACAGTATTTCTGAGTTTTAGCAGGAATTAGGAAATTTTCTGTCTGGTCACAGAGACAATGAGTAAAAAGTATTTGCCCTGGGACATTCTGTCAAGAAAAGACTAAAAAAAATCCTGGCTGCCAGCAGCTGGACTGTAGCATCCTTCACTACAGGACTGAGTACAGTCAGTGATAGTCTTAAAAGTGAACATATCTCAGACAAATGGCAGGAATTGGAAACTGAAGCTCAACAATGTTTTGTAGGAAAGCTAAAAGCATCAATCACTTGATAAGTCTAGTTACCAGAAGAAAAACACTTCAATATATACAATGTGAGAGGAAAAGTACAGGAAAGTACTGACTACTAAAATGAGGATTTACTGCTCATCTCATGCACACTTTATTCTTTTCACAATACACTTGACTTTCTCTTCCATTTTTACACCTTACCAAGGGTCAAAGCTATGTCTACACAGCAAAACAAAATCACTGCTCACAAATGGGTGCACCCAAATGTGATTTCCTTTGTCTGCACTTGTAACAAGAGACATACCCTGCTCTAGTTCAGTTGCACCCCTTGCTGTCAACAACTGTCAACAGCAGTTCAATTTAGCGCACCAAGGAGAGCCCAAACAATTTGGAAAGAATGATTTAAGCTGAGTGGGTCCCACCCGGCTCCTGCAGAACACACACGCAGAACAGCCAATGCAAGAAAAACATTTAAAAATTATTAGGAAAATGAACAGTAAAAACCCACCAGATCTGGCAGAGCAATTGAAAGCATCTGAAGTTACTTAAGTGTCATGACAAATTAAAAAAAAAAAGACAGCAAACCCCAACTGCTTGAGTTACAGTCCTGCCCATCACAGAAAGGAGTTAGTGAAAAGGAAGTTAAGTGACAGTATCAGTGTCATGATTCTGTTTATTTTACATTAAATAAGTCTTACAAACTGGAAGAAAACTTCACCTTAGCTAATTTGGAAGAGGCCCTGCCACTTGCCCCATAGAAGGCAAATCCAACTAATGCAGATTGCTCTGGTGGCACATACCATAACTATAATTCATGCTGATATTCTCTCTCACACTTTAACAGCCAAAAGAATTACAATCTGCTTGGATTAATACAGTACACTGTCATTAGGCTGGCAATTAAATCCCATTTCTGAGATTGTGTGATCTGAGTCACCAACATCTGCAAATATCTTTACATCTTGTGTAATAGCTGGCTTCAGATCTTGATATACCAAAGTAGAAAGGCCTTTTTAATGGCTTGCACATTACTTTGGACTTAAAACTTCATGATGACAGCAACTTCTCAAAGCAGCCCATGAATCAAATTTATTCTCCACTTTGTCATGTAGGATTTTAACTCTAAGCCAATATAGCAACAACGAATCAAGACCATTGTTTATATTCCACAAATTAAAAATTAACCACCTGCACAAAAATTTTTCTTTTTACATTGAAAGGTATTTCGTCTCACAGGCTTTTAACATATGCAGCACTCACCAGCTCTTCTACACATCTGAGAATACGTAAGAAAATACTCTCAAATAGCATCTTCTCTAATGCCAATCTGTCTTGATTTTAAGAAAAAAGCAAAAAAAATTCTCAGCCATCCTACTGCTTCCGATACCAGTATTTACACATATCAGAAAAGACAATCCAATTGTAGGATGCTCAGCCTAGAAATTAACTTCCCCCTCATCAGCTAGAAATTAATTTCCTCCTCATCAGTATTCTTTAATATTTAAGCAGATACGTGATTTTCAAATCCTGGTTTAGAAGTGAAAAAAAGCAGCACAGGAAGATCTTTTTTAGCAGCCACACAGATAGGAGAACAGACAGCACGTTCTAGGCTCTGAAAACAATCAGCTCTACAAATCCACTGAAGAAAGAAATACTACCTTCTCGAGCCACAGAAGATGTTATGATAACTGTTTCTTTCCTCAAATTAGCACTTAACCATGATCCATAATAAAATGTTAAGCGCACCAATCTAAAGAATGTTACCTTTAAAAATTTCAGGTATCTTTTACTTCAATAGTTACTTACAGCAGTTGCCATACTAAGAGGAACACCCACTGTTTCCAGCCAAGAATCATAGAGCATAACCAATAAACATACCACTTAACATAACAGTAACCACGATATTAGCCAGGAAACTTTGCCTGAAGTGCACATTCACATAGTTTCTCTACAGAGCTTACTTTGAAGTGGACTGCTGCAAGGAACCCACAGCCACCTACAGCAAGCACCCACATTCACAGCACAAGTTGGACATGTGGATGCGCTGAGCCCATCCCACCAGAAGCAGGCATGCTGCAGGCAGTACCTCCTTGATCCGCTTCACGAGTGCATTCTGATCAAAGGCAACTGCTTCTGCACACTGATGAAGATGATCTTGGTACCGGAGACACAGCTGCAGCACCTGCTGGGGGTCCAGCTTTTCCAGTTTGGTGTTGGTTGGCGAGGTCTGCCCACTTAGGAGTCCTACAAGGCAAGGGAAGAACCACAGTTAATCTGACTGTTTGTCTAATTAGTTCAGCTGCAAGAAAAGAGGCAGCAGAACAAATCCTGAAGAAAAGCCACTTTAAAGCTTTTTTAAAGCTTTTGAATCCTTTCATCTTCTAAGATTTTTCTTTACAATCTCAAAGACTAGCAACATATTTTCTGGGTTTTTTTCAGTGGAATTAAAACCCTTACCTATTTACACGACCATGTTTCACAAAAAGGTCACCAGAAAAAGAATGAGACTTAAAACTGGGACACTGGTCATACCCAGAAGAGCAAAACTGTCCCAGAAATTTCTCCTACCCATTGTTTGCTGCATACACAGTACAACTTTTGCTGAGCTCATGCATACACATGCCATACTGACCATTATCCTTTTCATTAGCACAACATTTTTCATGTTGGTACACCAAATAGCACATACGCACAATCTGCTTTTCTCAAAACATCCATCAAGCTATGTAAATGGAATTCAGGGACTGCACGCATGTGTCCTTTGGGACTCTCAGTTTACAGACAGGAAAAGACATTAAAACAGCAAATGTAAGCAAGTATCACACTAAGCAATTAAGAAAAAAGTAATAAATGCCAGTTATTTGGATTAGGAAAGGTCTTCTAAGAACGCACCTCAGTGGGAAATGTAAACTATTTTGAATGGCCCCCATGCGTATCGGAAGCTACAAATTGTGACAGAGTTCTTGCCAAAATACAAGAACAAGCATTCTTGTATTTTTCTGACATAAGTCAGAAGTATCTTACAAATTTGAGAAAGTTAGAGCCTATGAAAAAAATTGCAGACAGAAATGAAAACAAAACTAGATCAGCAACTTCACTGCATCCAATGAAGTAGTTTGCTTTCCATCAAGACTCGACATTGTATTCTCTCAGGATGTATTCTCAATTACCCTTCACAGAAAAAAAAATACATAATTTGTTTTACTGACTTGTTGCCCATTACAGTTGCTCTGCCTGAGTCAAGAGGTCAGAAGAGGAAATAGACACTGAACCATTTAGTCAGTTAAAAGAGAAAATGAAAAAGAGAAAAAATAAAAGAGAAACATTGAAAATTAAAGAATGAAAGATTTTAAAAGGAAAAAATAAAAAAGGAAATATTAAAAACAATAAAAATACAGAATAAAAAATTAATATTAGAAATAAATAATAAAAACAAAAAATTGAAAAAATAAAAGAAAAGAAATTAAACTGAATTATTTACTCTCAAAACTCTGTATCAGCAATCATCAAAATCATCTCAAAGCAAAATCTTAGGTCCAGCAATATCAATTACAACTCTTTAGAGACTACTGAAATGTCAAACTTCAATGGAAGCAAAGCCACTGAGGCAATAAGACTGTAAATATATACAGTACGTGTTCTAGTGTTTCCTCAGGTTGTTAATTCTGATCTTCTATAAAATTATCTTGTCAGGATAAATGCTCAAACAACGCTGACAACTTTCAATATGTTGAATGCTCACAAGACCAACGAGCTCACGATACACCCAAGGCAGTCATCCTACTTCTGCACCAATCAAACACATGACACCACCAACCGATTAATTCACTTCTCTTACTAATCTCTCACCAACTTCAAGAGGTGGAAGAAAATTAGGTTCTATTAAAGAGATTTAATTAACATGATGTGTGTATTTTGGCCAGCTTATGCTGGCTATGAGATTTTTGTAGCAGAACAGGCCAAGGACTGTAAAATGAGCTATACAGGAACACACTACTCAGACTTTAATTACGTACTTACAGACTTGTTCAGGTTACATAATGCTAAAAGCAAAATTAATAAACTGTAAGGAACCTCTAATTAATAAACTGTAAGGAACGTCTAATTCACTATCCAGAAAAACACAAGCTCAAGTGAAGGGAGACATTAACTGTTCAGCTGGAATTCCTTTGTAAGAAGGCAGAGGTGGAATTACAATACAGTACAAATGTTTGGAGTAGTGATAAAAACCAAACCACTTATGCCACTTCAAGACAGACTGTAGTATTAATTTGTGTGGTGCAGTAGGAAAAAGCCAAAGGAACTGGCTTCTAAAAGACCTCAGGGCTCACGCTGACAATGCCAGAGAACAATTTAGCTTAATGTTTCAACTTGCAAGAAAGGTAAGAGTCAACAACAGCATGAAAAAACGCCATGCAGTCTTCTACCTGGCAGAAATTTCCATTATCAAAAAGTCAATCCACCATTTTTGTCATTCACAGTAACTACTTACTACCCACACTATAAAGAGTAACATTTTATTAACATTAACATCCCCTTCTACATCACTGTCCTGAGACACCCATAACCCCCCTACATGGAGTATGGCATTCAGCTCTGGGGTACCCAGCGCAGAAAAGACATGGACCTATTAACAGCAGCTCCAGAGGAGAGCCATGAAAACAGAGGGATGGAGCACCTCTCCTGTAAGGAAAGACAGAGAGATCTGGGGTTGTTCAGCCCGCAGAAGAGAAAGCTCCAAAGACGGAGAGTCTTTTTACCAAGGCCTATAAGTGACAGGATGAGGGGCAATGGTTTCAAACTGAAAGAGGGTAGGTTTAGATTGGGCATAAGGAAGACATTTCTTATGATAAGTGTGATGTGAAACTTCAACAAGTTGCTGAGTGAAGATGTGGATGCCCCATCATTGGAAGAGTCCAAATCAGGTTGGATGGGGCTTTGAGCAACCTGATCTACTGTAACGGGGTTGGACCAGGTGATGTTTAAAGGTCTCTTCTGATCCAAACCATTCTGATTCCACAACTTTATTAATTCACTCTATTTTGGATTCCAGAAAGGCAGTAGCTTTGCTCCAAAAAAGTAAGTCATCTTGAAACTTCATCAGAGAGAGACTGCAACCACTCAGATCCCAGACAGGTTTTATTGGTGACATGCAGGGGAGAGATGTAGGGGTAGAAAGGACCACCTCTGTGCCACAGAATCTAGATCTCTTCCGTCGTCCCCTCGCCAGCAGCAGACAGTGACCCCAAACTGGTTTAGCACAACACTTTCTATACTGCAACACTTCCCTGAAGCCATAAAAAAGTCGAGACCCACAGGAAAAACCCTGAACCAAATACGAGACACAGAAAAGAGAAGGGGGTTTAAAAGGGCATTGCCAGTGTCCTTTGTTTCTATACTAACAGAAAGTCAAGGAGATATCTAAAAGCCTTTACAAATTCAGCACTGAGAACACTTCTTTTCTAAAGCAGAGAGATGGCCAGCACTGTGAATCAATGCTTCTTTCTTAAAGCCCTGTCCCACGCTTTTAACTCTCTGCTGAACAGGGACATCCCTAAGTGACTGGTCCACATTTGGTTTGTAAAAGGATATAAGATCATACCTGTTGCAACAAAATATTTATTTGGTCAGTCTTACAAGTGCCAAAAAGAGGAGAGGTAGAGGTCACTGAATGGTTTTGGCGCACTCCTGAAACAGCAAGAACTTCAACCTGGTCACCAGTGCATCTCAGAGCGACTAACTTCCGAGCAGCTACCTCTTCTTCACTGAGGACAAGTAGTTCCTGTGATTTTGCTTGTGTGATTATTACTCCTTCCCCACCCACAAGAGCACAGTTCTGTTCTTAAACGTGAAGTGGTTTTAAATTCTTGTTAAATCAAATACTCAAATTTCAAGTTGTTGGTTCTCTTCCAAGGAGGGAAGCACACCAGGAATCATCTTTGCACTGTTTAAAACCTCAAGAAGAGACTACTTGGCACATGATGAGTGATGTAACACAGTCTAGCGCCATACAGAAAGAGGGAACTGAGAATGTCATGGTTTGGGGAAAGTAAAAACAGAATAACAGAAGAAGGACTACTGCAGAGCTTTAGTGCATGGACCAAAAATGCTTTGGCAACTGCCAAACACGCAGTCTTGGCTATCGAATTACACTGAAAAACAAAAGAGAGACCACATTATGTGCCTGCCATAACGAAGAGAAGTCAGGAAAAAAAAGAAAATTTACAAGACAATAGAAAGAAGATGAAAAAAAAATGAAAGAAGAAAATGAAAAAGAAGAAAGAAAAAGAAAAAGTGAAATGAAAATAAGAAAATTAAGAAAGGAAATAAAAAGTAAAATGCAAAAGAAAAAGAAAAAATAAAATTAAAAAGTAAATGGAAGAAATTGATAAAAAAAAAATAAAGTTAAAAATGAAAAAAGGACATGAAAAGGGACACGAAAAAAAGAGAAGAAAGACTGGGAAAAAATGAAAAAACGTGAAAAAAATCAAAAAAAGAAAATTAAGGAAAGTCAAGACCTACCATACTCTCTGGATATATTTGATAAGTAAACAACATGCTCATGAAGGTGATAAACAGCAATTGGAACAAAAAGATTCACATTTCAGCTTCTAAATAGACCTTTAGAGAAAAAAACAACCCAATACACCAAGCATGTCGTGCACAGAAAAATATCATCTATCACTACAAGACTAGCTGACCCACAGACTTGACAAATCTGTTATTGTTTCCATATTCCTTGGCAAAGCAGAGGCATGTTAAAACCATCTTCCTCCTACCTAGTCATCTCCTTGTTGGTTCCAGGTCAACATACACTTCCAACAAATCACATCCTACTGAGCAGAAGAAAGCTGTTAGTTTAAAAAGCTTTTTTATAAGTTCTTGAAAAAATGCTTTACATGCTATACCGATTCTACATACATACAGAACATAGCAACCCACCATCATTCTGTTCTGCTGCTCTAATGAACAACCCTAACAACAAACTGAGTGCTTTCCAACTTGGAAAGTATTCCTATTTCTTTGACTCCTGTATTTCCACTTGTCAATCCCCTTTTTCAACCACTAACAGCAGACATTACAAAAAGAAAACCAAGAGGTCCACAGTTGTTAATTTATTATTACAGGCAGCAAAGCACATGATACTGTGGTCTTGTTACTAATTTTAAGGCTAGAAAGGGTTGCTGTCATCAGCTAACTAATCTTTCTGTGGTGAATACGAGAAGATTTTAAAAGTAGCTCCTTATTTAATCACACCAGAAGCCTTCCTTGCCCGAAATACTGCTTCCAACATTTGGCAACAGTGGATATTTAGAAAACAATGTCTTTATCAGTTCTTCTTCCTCTTCCACAGCCTTGTCTTCCTGCCTCCAAAAGTTATTAATAAAAGTTTCAGGCACAAAATACTGTGCTCAGTGAAGCTATGATACTTGAATTTCACTAAACCTTCTTGAAAGGTATACTTTTATCTCCAAAATATCCTGTACCAATCAGTAATAATGCCTAATTACACATCACATGAAGAAACGTCATTTCACTAACTTTACGCTTGCTACTCTGTAGTTATTATGCCCTGACAAAACAAGAATCCATGGAGTGAAGTGTAGTTTCTCTCATCATTTTTCCACATACAAGAACCCTACTGATCAGCCCAGTTCTGACTTTCTCTGTAACATCTTCAAAGGTCTCTAACCCAAGGTTTGAATTCCCTCTTTGAAAGCCAAGTCAATTCTTTTACAATATATAAGGTTTACAGTCTTAACAATCCAGTTGCTTCTATAATTGCTACTTCTTTGCGGGGTCTGCTTTAAGAGCATGCATTACAGTGTATTGCACATGTCATCTTCGCCCAAGAGTAAGGTTAATTGAAACAACAGAGAACATGCAATGATTAGCAACAGCTTGTCAGTGTAGAGGCATTCCCATCACTGATACCCGTTTCTGGAGGGTTATTACTCTGTGCATTGCCAGTTTTTCTAAAACCACACCTGTGAACACATCTCATTCATCCTTGTAAAGAATAACATCCTACTTTTGGAATGACTGATTTTGCTTTACTAAAATTCTTCTCTGAAGACAATGCCCCAGACTCTTCAGCAAACTCCTGAAGAATCTAAAAAGCTTTTATTAAGTATATGCTGTTTGAAAGCCATTTTCAAGGAATTACTACTTTGGTCTCTTAGTTGTTTCCTACTTAATCGGCTATAGTTTTATGACCTTTTGCTCTCCTAACATGCATTTCTTTTGGCCACTTTTGGATGGTTATCTTAATGCCTACAGCTTCCTTCACACTGCTTTTTTCCACTCTTTTTTGAAAACTACACTTTTTTTTCCCCACTTCCACCCTTCAAAACTCACCTGTGCTGACTGTAACTTTGCTTATTTCAGTTGTTCCAAACTTCTCCTCTTACTACCCTCATTTTTTATGAAACTCTGCTTCATACATTTAATTTAAGACAGGAAACCGTTTTCAGCTCTTCTAGTCCTCATTGACTTTGAGCAGACTATGATTACTGTTAATATAATACCATTGAGTCATTTCATTTACCCTCATTAAAACAACATTACTTCTAGCTTAAAAAGCACTAGTGTTTTTCAAGTCTCCAGGAATTTTTGTGTGTTCCAAGAATATTTAAAAACTATCAACCCCACAACTTGCCTCTTCAAGCATTTCTAAAGCTCCTGGGTAGAAGCTACCCAGTCTGGCCAGGTACGTAAATAAAATCTGGCCTCAGTGGCAACTGTTTAACTATTACAGTCACTTTCATAGCTGCTGTTTGCATGAGGACATTGTTTTACTAACACCTTCATGTATCCAAAATACAAAAAAATCAATCCACACAAGAAACAGATGAAATCACAACCCTAGAGACCAAGTCTTCTTTCTTGGCCATTACTGCTTGCACAAGTCTGGAAACAGCAATTTACTAGAAGTTGAGATAGCTCATTTACATGCAAAAGGACTTTACTATTACTTACAGAAAAGAAAAGCACAATAGAAGGCATTAACAAAATTCCATGCAGATAAGGTAATTGGATTTACAGGTCTCTCATTGATTGAGTGCTCTGAATTTTAGTTGTGTAATTCCTCTCCCATTCCTGAAGACTAAGAGAAGGCTACATTTTCAGCAAATCCTGAAGAGACCAAGTAGACTTTGGGGGAGTTGTTCTGTTATGGGTGGTTTTGTCTGGGTTTTTTTTGGTTGGTTCAGTTGTCTTGGACGACGAAAGAAAGAAAATTAAAGAGACAAATGAGAGACAAAAAAAACAAACTTGAAAAGCTAAAAAAACCATGAACAACATTTAACTCACCCAGAAACCTTCAGGCTTAAACATGGCTATGTGGGTGACCACATGATATTTTTCACAGACCAGTTTATTTTCTAAAAATCTCACTGATAAAACACCTTGTTAATAAAATACGTATTCACGCTTAGACAAAAGTTGGTTTTGTGGACTGCGTATTTTCAACTCCTTTGAACTTTAATGGGGGAACATGATGACTGTAGGCAAGATGAATAGCTATTATGTGAGCAAAGAACATATTTGTATTGTGGCAAGGAATGTTGGCTGTAACAGCAGATTCTCCTTCTACTTTGGAGTCAGTATCACATGATCATTTACTTCTGCATGGGTGACATAGGGGCTGAAGACACTCATCTAGTCACATCATGTAACAGGCAATTTTTTCTGACCACAGAGCTCAAATATGCTCTCAGTACAAATACTGCCCCTCAGCCTCTAAACAATAAGCTACCGCCAGTAAGATATCACTCACCAAGATATAAAAATCACTGTCCCTTTTGTTCATCTACCATTTGTCTTAGAAAAACAAACACTACCAAGATCCAAGACATTCAGGCTTTTTGAAAAAGGTGGTTTGCTACAATTCTAAGCCAAAACCCGCACATTCTTACAGATTTTCACCTATCAAGGTCACAGTACACACATGAAACTCTGATTCAGAATGGATTTGTTATTATTAGAGATGGCTATATGCAATCAGTAACGCGCACACAATATTTTGCACCACTAAAGCTTGCAAATTCTCTGATATGATGACTTTTGCCCTATACTTTGCATGATCTGCACAGTGGTGAGCACAACGGCACCTGATCACAGCCTGGACTTTGAAGACTGCTGCAAAACACAAACATTTTCATGATGCGACAAAATTCTCAATTAAAATTTCCACTTAAAAAGAAACAAAAGATAAACAAATCACAAATTCTCTCTCATTTCTAATGTTAGAAACCCCAACGTGCAAAATGTGAAAATAGTGCATACTCTGCCTGCTCCAAGATTTCAGTCTGCACTTATTCACATATGCTTAAGTAGGTATAACACTCAATCTCCTGCAAAAATCCATAAAATTGGAAGCATCTACTGATACCTTTTTTCCTACCTCAAGGTTCAAAAGAAGTACATACAATGTATTCTGAAGAAAAGCACATGGCTGCAATTTGCCAACTAAAAGCAGCCAAGATCCTACCCATTCCATTTTCCCATTAATTTCTTTACTTTTAAGAGCATAGAATTAATATTGAAAAAAGTAGTTTTGCTTGTGCAGTTGCAATATTGTATGGCCAGCTTCCTGTCATAGAGTATAAAAAGCACAAAACTGGAAAATTAGATGGGATAATTCACAGGGAAGTGAGAGAGAATGGTCCTGTGTCTCTCTTTTTTTTAAAAAAAAACCCATCAAGAGATATACCACTGCCCCATTATCCTTAGTACTCAGCAAACACAAAGGCCAGAGGACTAACATTTTATAATATAAGGAACTGAAGCACCAGGAGATTAAATCATTTCTCTGAGACCACACGAAAACTACTGCCCCTCAGCCTAATGAGTTTATTGCCAGAACATCCCTTCCCATCTCAGCCTCAATTACCAAACACCAACAGGACAGGTGGCAGCAGAGCCTTCTTTCTTACAGCACCAACATCATTCAGCACTAAGCATCAACAGTCTCTCCCACACAGATCCACACACATGCTCCACAAAAAGAAAGGTCCAGCTCCCATTTTCCTCATCATGTGCCTCACCACAGCTCTTGTACAGAAAACAATTCACTTCACTAAAACCAGAGAACTGATCTAGTGGTTTTATTTTACTTTAGGGTAACAAAAGGAAGCAGAAAACCAGGAGAGCAAAAACTAGAGCTAGTCCCAGGAGAGGTGGGAGAGAGGGAAGGAAAGGACAGAGGGGGACTTCTCTGTTTTAGCAACAGTAAGCTCTCAACTTTTTTATGCATGCAAAGCACTGAGAGAGTCCAATTTTACCTGTTCACCCATCTTCTTTGAAATAATAGGACCTTAACTACCTTTCCTATCTGCAAAGTTTGGCTGAAATTCACTAACAGATGTAAAGTTTTCTAGGCTATAGATTAAAGAGAAAAGGGACAGCAGGAGCTGATAAATTCAATTTCTTTAAATAAAATGTTGAAAAAATCCCCAAATCCACAAGCTAAAACCCATTTAATTAATTCTATTACTAGTAATAAAGAGTAGCCTTATGGCAATTTTGATTTTATTTTGGACAGAAGCACATGGATATTCAGACACATGAAGCAGCACATACTAGCAGAAAAAGCCCAGAACCTAGTGTTCAGTATCTTAGAGCAAAGGTGACCTCTGAAGTCACGTCTCAGCACAAGGGCACCCATGTGAGGTTGGGGCACATGTGCTATTCCACAATAACCAGCATGTACACACACCAACCCCAAGTAAATTCAGTGGAGGCAGAGTACATTGTGCTGCTTTTATGAAGAGGCACAAGCACACACACCAGCAATTACTACAGCGTAGATGAAGTGCTATAAGCCTAAATTCACATCCTAATTTTCTCCATGGTAACTTATTCATATGTCTTGTGCCTGACAGCACATTACAGGAAGGACGACTTAAGGCAAAAGGGACAGCCACTTCAGTCTCACAGAATCAGATTACATCTACAACATGCCTGTAAGAGCGCTACGCTTCTTCAAGTAACACCTTTTATTAGATTAACTAATATTGCTGTCTGTTGCTTTTCTTCAAACTTTTGTGCACTTTGTTCAGGTCAGATGTCAATTGAGAGTTTTCTGTTCGCAATTTATTGCCACAGCCTGGTACTGAGCAAGACTGATGAACAGGCCATTTACTTAAGAGTAAGCAAGTCCAAGACTTGAGTTTTATTTTTCAGAGATGCAGAACACTGTTTTAAAAGTGGCAGAGAAAAATTTTAAGAGTTCCTTTCACCGAAAGAGTTCCTTTTAAGCAAGTCACAGGACCTGTTGATGAAACTTTTCATCAATGATTTACACTTGCAAACAAAGTGGAGTGATGATTTTGATGTAACCATCATTTATACACATGAAATACATGTTCTTTTTGGCATGTAGCAGCACTTTTCATGTATTTTCTACCTTTTCTGTATCATCACAAAAAAGTAGACAACCGGTTGTTTTTTTTTCTTCACCATTCCTCACAGGGATTTTCTATATCAGATCAAAATACAGCCAAGTGTTAAGCTTAAAATCATTCACTTCTGACAAACATTACACCCTCAACTACAAGTCTTAAAGGCTTGAGCCAAGGCACACTGATACAGTAAAACTAACACCATGGGTTTTGTCCAAGAGTGCTATCTAAAATATACATAAAAAAGCACTAACTAAAACATATTATTGACACTTTCTGGCCACAGTTACTAGGAATACTAATTTGTCTCTACTATGCACATTCAGGAAAATTTATGGAAGAACATGAGCCATTTGCAAAAGCAACAGTGGACATTGGTTACTTGATCATCTTCTCGGACATGTTACCCAACTTACCATTCAGCTCTTTTGCTAGAAATGTGGCCCGCTATCCCACATCCAAATTTTAATTTGAGTGACACTAATTTTTTAAACTAGATAGCCCACGCTGCAGTAACATGATCCAAAAGTTGATATTGCCTAAGTTCATACAAGCACCACATTTTTTAAAAGCCTGATTTGGGGATGGTACAAAGTTGTTCTCTGAAGGCTTTACCAACATGACTTACAAATGACTGCACTCCTCAGGAACAAAAAAGCCCAAGTAGGTCTGATGAACTTTTAAAACCATGCAACCCATACGTATATAGTTATACAGCATATACTTCACAGAACTTAATTAACTGCCCTTACATTTTCATATAACAAGTTTAACTGGACTATATTGCTTATTAGGGGAAGTGGTTACTTACTAGCAAGTCCAAAGGACTAAAGGAGAGAAAAGTCTACCCACCACGTTTTTCCTGTTTAGTACAAAGTAAGGAAGCATCACTTTGGGAACCTGTCTGCCCTCAGACAATTAAACTTCTTCCTTTGGAAAGCCCACTACCCTAAACAGCACAAAATTATTCAGGGAAAGCCACTTTCTATTTAAATGATCCTATTATCTGATATTTCTTCTGTCAACACCTGTAGCGATTAAGGCATGGAACCAGTCAATGAGGCAACAAGTGAGATCACCTTTATTGAGTGGATGCAAACCTTATATAGTGTTTCTATATCCAGTCAGCAGCTATCCCAGTGAATTTCCACCTGTGAGAAACCCGCAATTACAGTGATTGAGTGCAACCCACTATGTACCACAGATGAGCCCCTTATCTTCATGTTTTCCATCTAATGCATTCTTCTCTTATTAACTCATGGGTCTTAGTAAAGATTCCAAGGTCTCAACAAGCTAGCAAGCATGAGAACACTGGCCGTTTGCTCTGTGCTTGCTGCTAGTATCACGGGTATGCCAAGGCATCGGCTGCTTGCCACAGCATACACACCACAGTGAAATCTTTCATGCCCTTAAACACCTGCTTCTGAAGTCTGAACCAAGACTTTCATCCCTGTCCTAGCTCTCCCACCTGCATTTGAATATCTGGGGTTTGTTCATATGTTCCTGACTCAAGGTAGCCAAACTCAAGCACTGTTCTACTTTTCCTTGTTGGTACGTCTTGTTTCTTTCCCTGCTTCTATTAAAACTGATTTTCAAAGTAACTCAAGGGATACAGTGGATGTCATTTTTCCCAGTAACACTAGTATCTACATAACTATTACTGTTTCCAGCATTATAGTGCAATATAAGGGTATTTTCTATGGTGAGAAGGAAACACAGAGTTGGTATGAAATTATTAACAACTAAACTTAAAATACTGAAATTACTCAAATGTGAAATTGGGGAGACAAGGAAGAGAACACACACATACTTCTTATTTTTGACAGTGTTAAAAGAGTAATCCCTCAGCCTTATGGGGTTCATTAGGACACCTGAAACATTCAACAGTTTCATAGAAATAAGTGGCCTGCTGTGCTCTGTATTACCCCCATGTTTATCATCTCCTGTCAAACACTGTCAAGTGGCAAAGTGCCTTGAAGAAAGACAAAGCACAATAAGGAATCCCTCGCATGAAGTGCTTTAAAATCCCCAGGGGAGTAGGGAGTGGCAGAATCAAGCAAATTGCACTTCCTCTGCTGTAGACTGTTTACATTCCCTTTGCACTTCAGTAAATGAACTCACTAGTAAAATGTCATGAAAGAACATCACCTTACTAATAAAATAATCTGCTACTTAAGTAAGTATTGAATACCTAATGATGACACTTGTGTGATCCTGTCCTTATAGGAAATCCATAGGTAACTGTAAAAGCAGTACTTCTTTTATCAGCTACAAGAGGCAATAGCAGAGGGTTTAGCGAGCCTGGGAGTTTCTTGAGCTCTGGTTCTCCATGCTAGAAGACGACGACTCGAGTCTCAGCATGGCCATTAGCCCTGGGAGACACATCTCAGGGCCAGCCCCAACAACTTCCACATTCCAGCTCCATCAAGCACGTGCATCACTCCTTTGGCGGTTAGAGATATCCAGAATACAATTCATTTCTCCCTCCATTTAACCCCCGCAAAACAGTGCAGCTGTAAAAACATTCCTCCCTATATTTTTTTTAATATACAGTCTGCTGATGGTGTGCTCACACACAGCACGAACCTCTTTCCTATGTCTGTCAGGGAAAGTATCAGTCATTTTGTAGTAAAACTTCACTTCCTCATCATAATGTTTCTAAATACGTGGTAGGTGTAATTCTGCCCATCCTAAATCACATCTCCCTCAAGATACTTATAAGGTCCATTACAAGATGTATGAAACCTTTATAGCTGGAAAGCCTCCTGGCAGGCAGGAAAAAACCCTTGTCCCTGTTTAAGAGGATACATACCCTTGCAGAATGACATCCCAAGCTGATCTCAGAGAGCTCTGCTACTGAAAAGGGGACTAATTTTGTCACACTGCCAACCTTTCTTGCCACGCAGGCCAGACCTCACTCTTGTACCTGTTCTGGTTCTCCAAGAGCCCCTCCACAGATGGATTCAAGCTCACCAATCTACCCAAAAACTACCCACTTGTTGCAGTTATCTCCCCACCAGTCCACCAAGCCACACTGGCTCATAAGGGGCCAACAAGCCTCAGAAGCAGCAGAAAACACACAGTCCTAAGTGTCACCTTCCTTCGCTCAGCCTAGCACATCTCTGGCAATGACTTGGAGACAGGTACACAGCCTTCCTCCATCGGGGCAGAGCCAAGCATGGAAAATTGTAACCTAAGGCACAGGACTCGGCATCCTCTGACTACACTGAGAGATATATAAAAATACATCATGTTATGGCTATGTACAGCACCAGAATACCACCAGTTAAAGTAATTGCAGGTGCATAAGAACATCCATCAACTCTGCTTGTAACACTGGTAAATATGCACGACAGCCAAATAAAACTAAAAACACTGAATAGTTACTCAGTTGTTCAGTATTTTATCTGCTACAGCTTAAAAAACAACAACAACAAACAAAACCCAGACTTTCCAATTTGGTTTACTTAGTGGCATTTCATTGCTTGTCCACAACACCAGTTACAACTTCTGGTAAAGTTCTGGCTCTATAAACTTTCTAACAATTAACAGACCTGAATTGCAGTGCAGAGCTGCAACACTAAGCCACTACAGCTTCCATACTGAGAAGCAAAGCTTGGTCCTCTAGCTCAGGCCTTGTGCATTAGAGAAGGGGCAGTACTCACCTCCTCAGCCCCAAGCACCTGGCTGCTATGTGACTGCTCTGATGGCAGCACCCTGGGCCCTGGATCCTGCAGCATCCAGGAGGAGCCCCTAAAACAGGAGAGAATTTGCTGGACACCTCTCCCCCTCCACAGCATATTGCTGGTTAGAAAGGCACCCTCAAGAAAACCACATTACTCTATATTAATATATATACATGCCCATAGAGCTCAATTTCTCTTCACTCACCATCTGAAACAACAACTTTGTTTGTGACACTGACAGCAATTTATTCTTATGTTCTGTGCAGAAGATTCTGACTTCAGATAAGAAATAAAATGCCAGGAAGGGATGAGCTGTAAAGCCAAAGACAGCTTTATTGCCAGGCACATACTCTTCCTTGTTATAAAAATCAGGAGAGGAAAAAAACAAAAGAAGAAAGGCACAATGTTTCCAAACCAATTTTTCAAGATTATATATGAGAAGAACTGAAAATCAAGCATTTGGTGGGACAATAACAGTTTAAACAATGGAGGTGAGAAACAGTTGTTTTATCTTTTTTTATTGAAGAAAGGATCATGCTCAGATGCTTACAAGTGGCTGCTCCATGTTGTGCTGCTAGCCAGGGCTGGACTGCTCTTCCACAGCAATTTAAACAGAAGTAGGCTCATCTCCTGTGCTGGTATTTGCAGAGTTAGGGTTATCCAACAGGCTCTAGAAGGGGACCTCAATCTCTTGCCCATCCACCCACCCTCTCCCCAAAGGGCTGTGTCCCTCCCCACAAGCCCAGCATCCCCTTTCCCAAGCTTAGCACTAGCATAGCTGTGGGACATACTAGTTCAAGTTGCTTGATCCAACAGAAGTCCCCCATCTCAGCAGAACTGCTTCTCCTCCTGACTGGCCTAAGCCATGAACACAGGCTCTTTCTTTTTCAGAAAAGCAAGGTAGGGCTGTTACTTGTCACGAACAGAGAGAGGCTACCTCACTTCACTACTACAGGTCTACAAGAGGCAGCTGCTGCAGAGCAGCCCAGCCTACACTGATTCTATACTTGCAGCAGCTTGTTCCTGGGTAGTCTGCAGTCTCCCCAGCTTCCCTTTAACTTTCAGAAAACCCTCCATCAGGCCCAGTTAATACTGAACCTAGCAGAATAACAAAGTCATCAAACAATAAATTCAGGTCTAAGTGACCTCTAATTATTACACTGACCACTAATTCATCAACTGGAAGATGGTTAAGACATGAAGTTCATTTACAGAACACAACCTTCCTTAGGTCTCTCATGAAGGTGATAGACTTCACATCCTTAAAACGCTGTTCACATTAGCCTAACCAGTAACTGTCAGGATGGCTGTATGATCTTCAGCTGTTAACAGAAAGTAGCTGTTCCATATGCCCTTTTGGTATAGGGTTCTGCATATAAGTATACCCACTTCTGCAATGACTTTAGCACTGCTTTTTCAAGCTGTACAAAAATAGGCCGAGAGGTAGATTTAAGGAAATGAACAGGCAGGACAATCAGCTACAATTTTTACAGAAATTGCAGAGGAAGAATTTTGATCATCTGAAAATCTGTAACCACAGGACTGCTGATATGAAAATGGTAAGGGCTTACCACTTTTTTTGTTCCGAAATCATGAGACATTTCTTATTTTCACTAATATAAATACACAGTAACATGTTGCCTCCCCATCTCCACTCTAACAAAAAGAGCTCTAGAAGCAATATAAAAACAAGCTGTGGTAGTGCAGACATATACACATCTCTTCTTGGCCTAGGAGAGAAAGAATAGGAAAACTAACTCCACAGAAAACACATAAGTGACAGTAGCATCCAACAGTATCTAACTCCCTAAACAGCCTTAAAATTAAAATTAAGGTACAAAACAATCTAGAGTATGTTAGAACTTAAAAGACTGGAATCTTAAGACTCTTAGAAATGCATTAGTACCTTAAATGTTTTCATTCAACTCTCTGCATTTCTGAATGGCAGTAGCATGAAAGTAACAGCTTCTCCTTGGCCAGACTGCCTTGAAGACAGAGGTGCTGTTCTTCGCTCATACTCAGAGCTGAGTCATTCCAAAAAAACATCTGAAGTGTGCACATCTAGTACGGTCATTCAACAAAGAGCACTCAAACCTATTCAATCAACACCACGTTAGCAGAATTTTTTGAATGAGATATGTGGACTAGCAGGAAGTCATCAAATTGAAAAGTTTCCGGAGAGTCACATATACCTGAGGAAATCACGTAACAAGAGGGTCAAATGTAAAGCTCTGACTCCTTGGACAACCACAGTAGCTCTAAAAGTGTGGTGATAAGAGTCTGTTGAATATGTTACACAGTTGATTTGATTTGTAAAGTCTGTGCCCCAAACAATCCAGATTTTAAATCCTTTTACATTCTGAAAAGTAATGGCTCAATTTTCCACAAGTGCTCAACATACTGAAAATCTGTTTGCTAACTACACAAATATCTTACTGATGTTTGGGTAGCTGTAAGCTACTTGCAGCAACTTGTATATGTGGTAGAGATAAGAAAGGATAGGATACAGTACAGAAAACACCTCACATCTATACTGGACACTTATTCCAGTCCAGGAGAGGTCTTTTCTAGTTTAACTCATGCCACTTCAGAAGCAGTCTGCTCTGAACTAGAATACATTAACACAAACAGAAAAAACACCACTCAACTCTTCCTTTTGTTAAGGAAAAAAAGAAAAGCATTATTAGACCAAGCCATACCTTGGAAAAACAACTAAACTAAATAAAGAAAAAGCCGTGTGACTTCTGTGCTCTACAAGAGCATTCATACAGGGGATGACGAGGAGCAGTAGGTGTTCTAGACAGATTGTAGATTAGATGTTGTTAATGATTGCCCATGCCTTTTAGGTTCTAGAAGACTCTTTATTTTCTTTTCAGAAGCAGTTTAAAGAAAAACTGCTTTATCGCAACATTCATTCATTATATCTACGATTTTTCTGAGGTGCTTTCCAACACCACACAACATCAAACTCACTAAATACCTGTAGTTACTACTTAGCTTCAGAGTGGTACCTGTTGGAAGGCACCTTTTGCAGTTCTGCTGTCTGCCTGGTGTTAGCCTTTTTCTGCAGCGAAAATTTTGCATTACTTTAAGTAAAAAGTATGACAAAATTTTAGAAGAAAGTTATGAAAGTGTTGAGGGTAAGGGAAGGTCCTCCTATTCATCAGTCAGGCACTGAAGCTACCAGAGGACACAAAACCTGAACTTCTTTATTCAAGCAAAAATTTCCATTAAAGCCAAGTGAGGATTTGTTGAATGAGGGCCATAGGAATGAGCCCATAGTACTCTCTGGACTGGGAGCAAGTCAAAGCAAATTATGCAATGGCTGTCAGGAATCTGTGAACAGATCTTCAGAGCTGCAGTGTAGGAGGTGCCTTGAAGCATCCTTAACCTTTATCTATTTATGTCCCAGCACTGAGACTCCAACAAAACAAGCCATGTTTTTATACATTTTTATTAGCCTAGTTTATAGCAAACAGTGCTCTCCTCTTCCTCCTTCTTCCCACCCTGCCCTCTCCTTTCCCCTTGCAGTGTTGTGTTGTTTTTATGGAAAAAAACGAGCTCCCACTCTTGCCAAGAGTGACATCAACTAATTCTTATCCAGTGATGTCCAACAGAATCTTCCTCTGATAAACATTTTCTCAGTGTCAGAGCCCCAAGGTTACTGGCTGTGCTTTGTTTCCATTGTCCCTTGTTTTCTGACACTTCACTGCTCCTTGTACATTGAAATAATCCCCCCATGTCTTCAACCTGCAGCCTGAGTGAGGCAGTGAACAGGACATTCCCCCGCCCCTCTCCACACTTACCCAGGCCTTCCAGCCACCCCCTTCCCTCTGAAACAAGAGCCTATTTGTCTATGAACAATAAAAAGCTGATCCTGCAGAGAAGAAAAAAAAAATGTAGGAACAGAGCATGTGCAAAAAGCTATTCAGGAGTGCAGAAGTATGCATTTCTCACCCTTGTTTTCACTTTTTTTTCACATATTTTAGTGCATCTTTCACTAGTATGCTTTAAAGTTAGTGAAGAAGTATAGCTCATTAATGGGCTGATGTACTGGCCTTGCCTAGCATAGCAGCATTCTCCACTGAGACTCAGCAATTTTTTTGCTCAAATCTGGCATCTATGCTGTCTCATGCTTCTGGGCTCACTCTCATCTAATAACGCACTTCAGATTTTAACCTGTTCTCCCTCTTTTTTCCATCTCACCTCACAAGCCACCAACTTTCAAGAACAAAGGGAAACAGACAGTGCTTTTCCTCACACACTCCCCTAGCATTTTACCCAAGCTGAAATTTATCTTAAGCTCATCAACCTGTGCCTTCAGTCAACTAGTTCTAAATGAAATGCATTACTATTTCTCCCAGTAATGTGGAATTCATGGCCAATTTATTAAAGCAAGGAAGCAAGAAGATTTTGATAAAACAAAAAGGGCTTAGTAAAAGTCAAGAGCCCTGAAATGTCCAGCAGTGAACAAAGAATGAAAATAACCACCTCTTAGCCTGGGAAGATCTACAACTCCACTAGAAGCACTCTACAGTAACTTATGCATATAGGACAACAGATATATTGCATCTACGTTCTTCCTTGGGTCATCACGGAGAAAGAAAAATCCATTCATACAGTTTTCCAGAAGGAAAAAGACTGCAGTAACTGGAAGTAGATGTTCTGGTAGCATCAACCTACAGACTCACACTTTTCTAGGAAATTAGCACTAAAACCTCCTCTGGTGTTCATGAAAAAGTTGCAGCTATTCTGAAGAGCTTATAAAAACTATGTCCTTTTAACTTATATGTGATAGAACGAAGGTCAATTATCTTTAGAAAGCAAGTGAAGAAAAAAAATTACGTTCAAATTGTTAACATAATGCATACCAACCACAGGAGAGCATTAGAAGTACAGAGGAAAACTGACACAGAAAATTACTCTCTGACAGCATCACTTAGAGGAGTCCTCTAGAAGAAGAAAGGCAAAGCAATGACCTGGCTTAAAAGAAAGCATAAGAAACTAGTGTTGAAACAGGTCAGTCAACCTGTCCTTTGATTTTTCAACCTCTCCAGTTCTCGGTGGATCCAGCCATTCCTGCAAATTCACACACATTAGCAGTACCTGCTGCAACAGAGCTACCTGCAGCATCCTCTTACACATCAGCAAAATCTGTTCTTGTAAAGTTTTTCACTGTTTTAATGCTTCCTTGATTTAATGACTATTTTCTATTTCTGACAGAATACGTTAACAAACGAGACAGTTCCTCAACTCATAGTTTCATTTTCTAAAATCCTTGACTGCTCCCACTGAAGTTGGTGACCACATCAGTGCCTCGACAAGCAGGCAGAGTACAAGTAACAGCCATAGTTGAGGTCAGGCAAGAAATATGTTCTCAAATGAATGATGACAAAGGAACACACAAGGCTCTCAAATACACTTTAAACAACAAAGAAGATGTATTTTAAAATAGTTTCTAGTGAGAAGGCTACTTATCTTTAAGATAGATGATGGGGAAGATAAGGTCTTATTTCCTCTTTATGTAACAGTTCTTTTTAAACTGTAAAATAGTAGTAAAAAAATAAATTTATCAGCTAGCCTGCAAATAAGTATTTTGTGAAGACGGGTCCAGTAGATTCATTTGTACTTATTTGTACATATTATATTTATACATATTATATTTGTCCTACTTATTGAAAAGGGAGTGGGGAGTCCCAGTAAGACAGCCATCTACATGAATGGAAATTCTCCTCTTGCCTTGAAGATCTTATAAGATGCTACATCATTACTGCAATGGACTGCCTTTGAAATAATCCTCTCACTTTTCAGAATTGAACAGATAGCCACAATTTACACAGAAACAACAATACAAATCTGTAACTGAATATGTAATGCCATTCCAGGGGAGCATGCATAGAAAACGTACATAAACAGAGACAACATATGACAGTCTTAAACTACATTTAAAAATAGAGTGATTTTCCAGAATACATAAAACATATTTTGGCACCAAATTACTTACAAGCATTTGCACTAAAACGTATTTTAATTCAGTGGTCAGAGATTGGGTGATAAGGAAAGTGTAGAATTCTCTTAAAGGTATGCAAACAGATCCTACTGCTTCAGTGGTTTCTTTACCGTCCTAAAGGCAAAGTAATTGTTGCCTGATACATAGGGACATAGCTCCATAGGAAACCCAGGAGATCTTCCCACTCACATTAATTTTAGGGTTGAGATTTTTTCTAGGGTACTGTAACTTATGATACTCACACAAGTATTTCTAGTAACCGGGCACGGGAAGTTTGGTCACAGAAAAACAAATAGCGACTAATTCCAAATGACCTTGACTATAATTAACCATCTAATTATAGTGGCATTTGCCCTACCAACACCTCTCTGGGAGTCTCTGGCTATTTTGTCTCAACAGATACACTGACTGCAGAATTCGCCAGAGCTGCCCTCTCAGGAAGATAAACCCCTATGTAAGAAGAGAAGTCATATTTGCAATACAGGAATTCATATGCCTATGAACAAAATAAACGCTTCTTTAACAGCAGAAGGAAAACCCAAAATATATAGCAGTGCTCTCTCAGGGGTTTAATTAGCTTAGCCAGAACTCTGACAAAACGACTTCTTATCAGGAGCTTTGCATTCAACAAAATCAATTACTAACAATTTAAACAGAACAAGCTGAGATAAAGGTGTTACATAACATGCATAACATTAAGGTTCACGATGCCTAATTATTAAGTACTGGATCATTTCCCATTCTCAAGAGAGAAAAGTTTGTATAAATCAACAATAATCAAAGGAAAGTTGTTCTTCTATGGGGACAAGAAGGGTTTGAATCCAGTATATTGATTCCAGACAGTTGTCCTCGTACAATTGAGCCATGGGAAGACTTAAGATCTCCAAACTAGATTGTGAACTTTTCCTTCCTATCATTTTGAATTATTTTTCTTAAAAAAACCCTATAATAATTTTAAAAGCAGTCCATACTTATAAAGTCTTTTATAGGCAAAGGAAAAGTTAAGCCACAGCTAATTAGCAGAACTCACCTTCCAACCAAAACTATACTTGCATATCTCCTTTTTCCTTACTGTTCTTCTGCATTCTTCTCTATCTGCTTTTCCATTACTACTTATTTTTAATTTCCTTTTTCCAGCAAAATGTATCTGGATTTTTAAACTAGCAATAGTTTTATGGGTCTTTATTTACTGATACAGTTTTTAACGCCATACAACCTCTAAACAGCCCACTCTGACTGACCCTGCTATACGCAAGGGAATTGAACTAGGCTGTCACCAGAGGCACCTGCCACACTCAGTGATTCTCAACAACAGGCAAAGGCAAAAGCGCAGCTTCATGAGGGCACCGATGTCTTGTAAAAAGAACTTATCATGTTCTTCCAGAGCAGTAGGGCTACATAAAACTACTTTGCACATTACCCCTTCGCAGTAGGTTCATACCCTATCCTTTTGACAGAGATTGACAAAGAATTGCTATTAGAAGGGACTACAGTTTACTCCAGCTCGAACTCAGCATTTGCACTGTATCTCTTTTATTCCACTTGGTTAATATGACCTAGTCAAGTCTAGTCTGAGTTAGAGAAAAAAACAGCAGCAAGAAGTACTCAGTTTGCATTCTGGTGTACAGCAATCACTGCCTAAGAACATAAAATGCACATGTTTCTTATAACATGAAGGAATGCTTCTGGATCACTCGGGCCAACTGAGAGCATTTCAAACGCATTCACTAGGTCAAATTCCTTTCTTAGTTACTGAAAAATGGAGCAACATCATTGTGGTCGGGACATGATTTTTAGGCTATTGTAATTACTGTTGTATGTGTGAATGTACGCACGCACTCATCCCACATGTTTAGACTCTGTGCTACTCCTGTAACTGCACTGCAAGTTTCACAGCATTTAGTATTTTTTCTTACAGCATTAGCAAAGTTACAGGATTATCCCTTGTACTTCTAGACATCCTGGCTACTGAGAGCTTGAAAACATATGTTCTTCCCCTATTTCTTCATTTGCCTTTTGATTTTTTGTACAAAAAGCAAAATTCCTAAGGGGCAATTCTTGTTGTTAGCACGCAACTAGTCATGCTTGAGGCTAATAAAGACAGCTGTCATTCAACCGGAACACTTCGATCTAAGTCCTTACTTTGAGATAACCAAGGTAAACACAGGTGTTTCAACTTACAATTCCTGTGATGCGCATTTCTTAAAAATCATGCATGACTACCATCAAGAATTGTAGTAAACGTGAACACTCCCCTGAGGCCACACAGGAACTAGTTACCCAACCCTGCAACCTGTCATCCACACCCACTGGCTCCAGCACTCATACAGAGCCTTTTACCAAGAGCAGCTTTGCCCTCCCCTCCTCTAGGTTAAAGGCCATAAGGCCTTCTCTGGTCCTCTTTACCAAGAGCTTTCTGAGCCCTAGGTCAGAAAGCTAATCCTTTTGCTTCATTTATCCCAATCTCTACCATCCTAGAGTGCACCAAGCTTCATAGCTATTTATCTCCAACCTCTTCACCTTCAGTTTTTAAGAATATGCTTGCTTCTCCATCAGGCCAATACCATAAAACATGTTTCACAGGCTCCACCAGTTCTAAGACCAGAACACAATGACATCTCAGTAAAATCTGAAAAGAAGAAAGCAAGCCTTTGTACATTTTGCAATAGTTGCTCCATCATTTCTCTGCATGTTTGAGCCAATCTGTCCTGGTTTAACCAGATGGATTATGAGTCAAGGAATTAGGTTTGCAGCAGGGTGCAGCAGGTTTCGTTGCAATAGTCCCTTTAGAGGGGGGGTTGATCTCAGCAAAGCACCTGGAAAAGAGCAAGCAGTTTGCATACCAGACACTAACCTTCACCCAACCACTGCCAGAGACCCAGACAGGTACAAAACTAAACCCACAGGGCAGAAACTCTTTCTCTGGAGAAACTAACCACTTCTCAACTATGGCTGCAGCACAAAAATCACAACAAACTCATAAGTTTCCTGGCATGTGCCATGCTTTATTGAAGGTAACATTGTCTTTCACTCATGTAATCCAAAGGATTAAAAACAATGGCCTCCCCTACGCACAAATGCCAACTCTTCAACAGTCACCAGATCATATGATGCAAGGTTTCACTCATTCATCCATGGTGCTGTACATACTGCAGTCCTGGAAGTTTCTACAGAAATGGTTTTAAAACCATTAGAGGCATAGTGTAAGACTCTATCATTTAGCAGTTAAGAAATTATATTGCTGCTAGAGAGAAAAAAAATTAATAAGCATTCCTTTACACTACCATCACCCTTGTTTCCAACAGATTTTTCCAGTTAACATAGGAAGATGATGAAAATTCTCTCATTTTCATTTTTATCCAAAAGCACTGGAATCAACATATAGGATAACTTTAAAATTCAAGTGATGTTTTTACCAGTTTTCTCTTATCTTAAAACTGGTAGCAAAATAAATAAACTCTGCAGATGAAGACAGTTCAGAAGCCCAACCTCAAAGACTGCAAGTTTCTTTTCTTAAAAAAGTAGGGCATAAAATACCCACTTGCTTCTGTTTCGCATGTTTTTAGGACTGCAGGAAGAAATACAGTATCTGAGCATACAGGTAAGTCAATTTAAGACAAACCTGCCATCCCAAACGCCCTTATACAACTGGTCACATTATACTGACCTCTCCTTTACATTGTCACTGGTGCTCTTACAGCTAGATGTAAAGCTAGTTCAGAGAACAGAGATTGAGGAAAACCAGTGTTAGAGATGGTAGGGTTAAGTTCTAGTTAAGTTGTTGAACTCCCTGTCTTTCTGCATGACAGTCAGGGACAGCAGAAGGGAGTAGGGAAGACAAGACAGCCTTCAACCAGCTTTAAGGGCAAACTGCGTTTAGTGAGCCAGCGTGAACGTCAGGAGATGAAACCTGTTGTGTTCATGCCATTCTCCAAAGGCCACTTCAGTGCTTGAGGTGTGTACAATGCATATGTGAAGCAATCCTTGTTTAAAAATAAAAAGCTTTTGGTCAAAAGGTACTAGTCAACACTGATTCACCGAGCACAGCTACAAAACGCAGTATAGTCAGTCTCTTGCTAAAGACTTCAGCCCGAGGAGGTGTACAGCCCAAACTCAGGGATGCACTTAAAAGCTTTATTAGCTGAAAATAATTCTGCCTCACTGGTTTGGTTTGAGTTTCCCTCACGCTGCCTTGCATTGACTAAGTCAACGCCCAGCACACAATACTCCTTGCTAAGGCACTGTGGGAGCTCACACAGGAACAGTACTACTGCTGAGGGTGCAAATACCTTCCCCAGTCTGTCCCGAAAACGTTTGAAACCAAGAGGACACCACAGTGCAAGCCAAATCTACAGATGTTTCCAATCCATGAAAGCTTTAGGCATAGCTTTCTGAACACCAAACTGCAAAAGTAGATCACTAACCAGAGGTCTGGCTAGTTCTGCATTTCATCTGCGATATTAAGAGCCTCAGAATCAGCAGAAGCTGGGTAATCTAGCCCGATACCGAGAAACCAGAACAGACTCAAAAACATAAGGTTTAATACTCCCTCCAAAACGTTTGGTAATCATTCATCCTGACAACTCCCTCTAGTCCTAACTCCTAAGCAAACATCCAACTCCTTTTTGAATCTTGTTAAATTCTTGGCCCTGCCAGCATCCTGTAGTTGATGTTCCAGTATCTAATTGCAATTCCTAACTTCTGGAGCCGCCTGCCATGGTCTTTCTCACTTGAACACTGAGCCCACTCCACCCACATGCAAATGAAGAATGTGTCTGATAATCCTTTTGAACACATCTGCTTCAGAGCAGAGTGCTGCCTCAATGCAGGTCTTCATCAGGCCTCCAAAACCCACATATTAGACCACGAGGAATTGCAGAACGCTGAGAAGTACAATGCCTGTGGCATAATAATCCCTGTAGCAATATTTTTAAGGAGTAATTAGTTCATTCTGCCAGGCAAAAATAAATAATGCAATGGCAGGAAACAGAAAAGCTTTATCTGAACAAAATATTCAAGTGATTAACAGAAAGGAGATATACTGGTTTATTAGAGTACACCTGAATTAAAGATGTGCTCTTGTAACACAGCCATCCCTAGAAAACAAAATAGAAAACAGACGTAATGTGTCAGGCACATACGCACACTAACGTTGTATTGTCTCCTCCCTTGCATCCTGCACATCAGGGAGTCCAACTGTACTGGCCATTTTCCAGAATGAAATCATATAGTCTGCTATCAGCACTAGGAATTTATATTTCCAGAAAATACTGATGTCATAGCCTGCGAGCAATTATCAATGAGGAATTATTGATTTTAATGTCAAGTTGTGCAATCACTTGAGAGGAGGAGGAATAGAAGAAAACAGCCAAGAATGAACAGGCTATTCAATGACTTTTAAAACAAAAAAGAATTAGGAAGAGTCTGATATCCAGAACAATTACAATCATGGCCAGAAAAATAAAATATTAGTTTCATTCCACTAGAGACTTACTGTTGGGTCCAAATTTCTTACTGCAGCTTGCTAGCACAGAAAAAAAAAGACAAAGAAAAAAATTCAGTTGAAATGTTCAATACCCACACCACCAACAACATAAGTGGCAGAAGTACAATCTATTACTGATTTTAGCTCGCAGAAGCTGCAGTCAGACATGAAAGGCCTGACTTCCTCTAAAGGGAAAAATGCACGCTGGAGTTCTGAGCCAGATACGGGGGCGAACAGTGCAATGTACACGTGCCAAGTGATACCAACATACACCTACCAGGCTAATGCCAGCAGAGAGCTAAGGTCTTCTGCAAAACCTGCATCTCACCAAGATCAAAACAGGTGAAGCTCCTTCATAACACATGGAGATAATGGTTACATATCAGTTTAGATGCTGATGTGTTTCAGCACATCATCCAAAAAAATACTGTGCTCAGTTCTGGCCCCTTCACTATAAGAAGGATGTTGAGGCTCTGGAACACGTTCCGAGAAGAGCAGAGAAGAGCTGGTGAAGGGGCTGGAGACCTTATGAAGAGCATCTGAGAGAGCTGGGGTTGTTTAGCCTGCAGAAGAGGAGGCTGAGGGGAGACCTCACTGCTCTCTACAACTACCTGAAAGGAGGTTATAGAGAGGAGGGAGCTGGCCTCTTCTCCCAAGTGGAAGAGAAGAGGAAACGGCCTCAAGTTCCACCATGGGATGTTTAGGCTCGACATAAGGAAAAAATTTTCACAGAAAGGGTCATTGGGCCCTGGAACAGGCTGCCCAGGAAGTGGTTAAGTCACCTTCCCTGGAGATGTTGAAAGGACAGGCAGATGAGGTGCTGATGGGCATGGTTTAGTGATTGACAGGAATAGTTGGACTTGATGATCCAGTGCGTCTTTTACAACCTAGTGATACTGTGATTCTATGATTGAGGTTCTGGAGCGTGTCCAGAGAAGGGCGACAGAGCTTGTGAAGGGTCTACAGCGTAAGTCTTATGAAGAGCATCTGAGGGAACTGGGATTGTTTACCCTGGAGAAAAGGACACTGAGAAGAAATCTTATCACTCTCTGCAGCTCCCTAAAAGGAGTTTGTCTGGTGCTGGTCTCTTCTCCCAGGTAACAAGTGACAGGATGAGAGGAAATGGCCTCAAGTTGCACCAGGAGAGGGGTTTAGCTTGAATATTAGGAAAAATTTATTTACTGAAAGGTTGGTAAAGCACTGGAAAAAGCTGTCACTGTCCTTGGAGGTGTTCATGGCACTTTGGGTTTAGTAGGCATGGTGGTGTTTGGCTGACAGTTGGACTTGATCTTAGGGATCCTGTCCAACTTCAATGACTATACGATTCTAAGTGCTGGAGCCAGTACAAAAGAAAGGTGGGAAGGGACCAGGTCATAAAGCAGCAACACTTGCTTAAGTGTCACAGGAACAAAGCCTTGGCATGAAGTTGAACCAGCTCACACCTAATGGTTCACCACCATCAGAAAGGGGTGGCCCTGCATCTACCTACTCTCCATTACCAATCCTCACACATGTCCAATAGAGCAGTAAACCAAATCAGCTCATTAACAGTGGAAAAAATCAACCTGGCACAAATAGTTTTTTGCCAGGTTAGCAAAACAAACAGCCTTCACATAGCCCGATTCTGATCTGACCCTTTGAGGATGAATAGAGGGGGAATGGCATGCAGAGGAGGAATGTGAGGGGGCGTATTCTCCTTCTTTGGACAGGAGGGAGCTATTACATCAGCTCAAGCTACATTGCATAACTTGACCATGAGGAGCCAGAATGTCTCACTTTGCCTTGGAGAGGACATCAGCCTTTCCCCATCAGTCTCTGCATTCAGTTTCCCAGTTGTGTACAGCATCATTTTAATGTTCTCCCATCTATCAGCACAGGCAAATAAAACTACAGGAAAATATGTACAACCTGCACATAAGTGAACAACTAACCCCATGGTACCGATCCTACAGGCAGAGCACAAGCCAAGGGCAGAGAAATTTTGCCTTCTGCAAGCTTTCAGAGCAAATATCCTTTAAACCTGTAGCTCTTCAGTGATTGCCTCAGTTTAATACAAGAGGGTTATACAATTTCAAGGCAATGAATGTAATTTTGATAGGAATCAAATGTTTATTTAAGAAAAAATCCCCAAACAAACTTCAGTGTATTTACTTATTTTACTTTTCAAAAACCTCCATGAGGTGCTAGTTTCCTAGACGTAGCCAGTGATGCATAATTCCAGTCCCTCTACTAAAATCTAGAACATTTGTGAACTGTATTCCAAGCATCCTCTCTGAGCAGGAATTGATTAGCAATTCAGCCAGGCACTGGAGTGCTGCTCAGAGACAGACTGTTGTTCACTTTGCAGAAATATCTTCCTTTCAAAGACCTCAGAAAACAGCTATGCAATGGGTGTTTATTTGCATTTGAAGCAGGGGACAGTGAAAAGTCAACTTTGTGACCAGGATTTTTTTTAACATTCACTGAAAAGGGATAGATAGTTACTGAATAAAAGGCTGCAATGGTTTAAGATGTTCTTAAAATAGCCTTTTGGGACTTTATTATTCCCAGGAATGGAGACAGCAAAAAATTATGGATCACAGGAGTCTTCTTTACATGTACACAGTCACCTAGTTATTTTGACCATACAGTAAAACCCACCAGCTGAACCAGACCAAGAGTCCACAGCTACAAAAGTAAATGCCCTTTCTCCAAACCTCCCCCATGCTCCTGACTAGGTAGTCCCATCTTCATTAGTACTCATTAGAGGCCCCTCCATGAACCATCCAACTTCCCAGCCCAGAAGCAAATCCATCCGCTCTCATTGCCTCAGTTCACGGCAGGTCCACCAAGTCAGTATCAGTGGGAGGAAGGAAGGACAGATGAAGGGGCCAGTGTAGAACCTACTCTAACAGGAGTGGATGGTAGGTCAGGTAGAGGCGCCTTTTGCAATAGTCCCCTGTGGCAGCCCTGTCCTACCAGCCATGCTACTAGTACAATAACCAGCAGCATAAACCCCTTCAAGTTTCACATCTGCTCCTTCAGCACATGCAGAGCTGCAGCCTGAAACGTCAGACATTCTTTCACTACTAAGATACCACAAAGAATTGTGGCTTGTAGAAAGGGACCTTTACTTTAGGATTGTTTAAAGACATTACTAAAACAGAATATCCAAAATGTCCCAACATCACTGATTTCTCTTGAAAATATCACCTTTACCTCTGAAGCATAGGAATGTAGTTTTAAAACCTCTTCCTATGTAGAAAGCAGGTGTCTCGCTAGCAATAAGGTTTACTTCTTGTAACACCTAAACAGCCAGAATTAGATAAGCTATGGAATCTCGGTCCATTTGCTCTAGTGCATGGAACACTGTCTGCTCCTCTTCATCCCACCATGTATTATCTAACCTAGCACAAGCATTAAAAATATGCATACACATATATATGCAAGTATATAACACACACATACACACACATAAACATATACACCCACACAGCCCCTAAGCAAGCCCCAACATTCTGAAATCAGTACATTAACCAGAGATATGCCAAGGGTCTATAAATTTCACTCTAGGAACATGTTTCTTAATACAGAGTCATCTTCTAAGACAAACCTATGATTATTATTCCAAAGCAGTGGGCACAATAGAAGCTGAGCACAAACACCTCCATATAGGCTTTAAAAAAACTCCATTAGCTACATCATCACCTTTAAAGTATATGACTAACTACATAACAAGAAAAAGCCTAAGGGTAAAAATATTTAATATCATGCCAAACTCTTCCATGACACCTCAGAAGAGTAGAGCTTTCTAGGGCTACAACATTTAACTGCTTTCTGCGTTGTAAAAGCAAAGAATTAATCTAATCACTCTTTCTCCCTCATTTTTTGTTTTGCACAGTACGCCTTCCTGGACAGAAGACATCATCTCAATATCTTTGCCGCTTCCCAAGGGAATGGGACAGTAGGCATCCCTTGAACTAAGCTAAATGTTACAATTTGTTAACCCCTACCTACACTCAAGCAACAAATGTCTTCAAAACCTTGCAGCGTTTGATGGCATCATCCCACTGTGAGGTCCTTTTAGTTGAAAACACTCACAAAAGCAACCTTCCAGGTCCTTGCAAGGACAAGAATGCTTCCTATCTCACTTCTGAATCAAAAGCTACTACAGTGTGGCTTGAGGTCGTTTTGAACATAAAGGTCTGTCCTTAAGTGATTCTGTCTTTTGCTTCATAGCATCATGGGCATATAGTTAAAGAACAGAGGAAACAAATACAGGTGGGTACTGTCACTCACCTTACTGCTTTCTAATGTGCACAACACCTGATGATCCACTTCTCCTTAAATCTATATTTTTATGAAAACCAGATACAGCTACACAACATTTAGCTTTTTATTAAGCAAAATGACGGCATCAGAAATCCTGGCTCTTGTTTCAACAGTTCACTATTGAAATCAAAGTAAAAAAATAGCCAAACCCATCAAAACCTAAGAATGAATCTGATTTGATAAGAAATTATCTCTTTTGACCCAAAATATCAGGATAATTCTGGCCTTCGTGCCAGTGTAAAGCAGCACTTCTACAACAGCGCATCTCTGCTCCCTGACTTGTTTATAATAGCATGTGTCAGCACCTGCAACGGAGCAGCCTTGAAGAGGACCTGGCTCCTCCAGCAGCATCACCTCTAGCTTTGAGCATCCTCAGAACTACAAGAAGCTCCACAGACAGCAGCTGCTCTTCCATTACTTTGCATCCTGATGTAAAATATTGTTTTAAGGATAAGGCTCTTCAGGCAAGATCTAAAATGTCACTGTGAAGAAAAAAACAGAAAGGAAAAAACACAAGTGAACTCAGGACTCTTTCAGCTCCCTAACCCATAGGGATTCAAAGGATGTTTATTCCTTGTGTAAAAAAAAAAAAAAAAAAGTAAACAAACAAGAGTTGAAGTTCAGTATAAACATGAGATAAGACACTATTTTGAAGCCATTTATTACAGTTCCTGTGGAAGAATTAGAAATTCCTTCAAGTTTAAAAGTTTCGTATCACTGTGTTTCACAACCAACATTCTGGCTGGAGCAAGTCTAGTGTGTTTAATTGACAAAATTAGATGTAAGTTAAGTACAGTTGATCCAAACTTTGGTAACTGAGACTCAAGGGAACAAAATGCATTTGCTCACAGCTATGTGCAAGTGAAAAATCCTAGCTTCACATCGGGAGAAAATGTCCTACAGCTGAGAAAGTAAAGTAGGATAGCAGTAGGTTTGAGCAAAATAGTAACATCTAATGAAACAGCTCTTAAGTTCTCAGCAGCAGAACTCTTGTCCCTCCCTTAAATTACACCAACACAGTTTCAAACAGATGGCAGAGTAGATCATGTGCCGAGTTTGTGAATGGAGACATTATCTTATTTTACTGTTACACAAAAGGAGTGGAAATGTACTTGGAGAAGAGTCGGCATCAGTATGTTACAGTATATTACAGCTAGGACTCTGGCACAGATTCTTTCCCTTGTGCTCAACAAAGGGGATCTGACTCTTTTTTCCATTGCATCTCACCCCATCCAGCTTTTGCAGGTCTTTTTTGGGGATTTTTTTTGTTGGTTTTTGCTGTTCTTGCTCTGCCACAGCGTGGCACAAGGCGCACAGCAAATTGTGGCTCAAGAGGCAGCAACCTATCTGCTCCTCTGCAGCCTTCTAGGGAATAGTCACAGCATGCTTGGAGTCTTGCTTCTCTCCCAGAAGTTCTCCAGAAAGTGCCCTATTAACAACAAGGGTGAAGTGAGTTTGGAGAAGAAGAAATTAAAGACAAATATTACTGCTAAGAGAAAGCAATCAAAGCACACCAATGAATATATGCTCTGGATTTGCTCACGGAAAAAGCCGATTTGACAAATGCTTTGGGGAAACTTATCTATTTCATTAAAACATCTGGAGGAAAAAGTTATCTAAACATTATATGTGCTCACGTAAAGACTACTACCCTGAGGTACAAAGACTTTTTACCACGTATTTGAAAAAAAAGCAAAATGACTCTCATTTTTAATATCCATGAGAACCAATGAATTATAGAATCATAGAATGACCAGGTTGGAAGAGACCCACCGGATCATCGACTCCAACCATTCCTATCAAACACTAAACCAGGCCCCTGAGCACCTTGTCCACCCGTGCCTTAAAGACCTCCAGGGCATGTGACTCAACCACCTCCCTGGGCAGCCTGTGCCAGTGCCCATTGACCCTTTCCATTAAAATTTTTTCCTAATGTCCAGCCTAAACCTCCCCTGGCAGAGCTTGAGGCCATTTCCTCTTGTCCTGTCCCCTGTCACTTGGGAGAAGAGGCCAGCTCCCTCCTCTTCACAACCTCCTTTCAAGTAGTTGTAGAGAGCAGTGAGGTCTCCCCTCAACCTCCTCTTCTCCAGGCTAAACAACCCCAGCTCTCTCAGGCATTTGAGGCAGTGGGGCAGCCATCTGAGGTAGTGACACGCCCATTTGAGGCGGCGAGGTGCTCCCCTGAGTTGGGAAAAGGCCAGAAGAACCCGGGCGGGAGTGTCAGAAGGAATCTTAATGATCATCCAGTTCCAAGCCCCCTGACATGGGCAGGAATATCTTCCACTGGATCAAGTTGCTCAAAGCCTCATCCAGCCTGACCTTGAATACCTCCAGGGATGGGGCAACCACAACCTCTTGAGTCAACCTGTGTCAGTGCCTCAATACCTGCACAGTAAAAAATTTCTTCCTAATATCTACCCTAAATCTCCCCTCTTTCAACTTAAATCCATTCCCCCTCATCCTATCCCTGCACCCTCCAATAGAGCCCCTTCCCAGATTTCCTGCAGCCCCTTTCAGTACTGAAAGGCTGCTATAAGTTCTCCCCAGAGCATTCTCTTCTCCAGCATGAACAATCCCCAACCCTGACACATTAGGTTGAATAAAACCCTTTTGGGCACTGGTAAATATGGAGCTACAGCAAATTCCTCCTTCCAACACTAACCTTACTGAGTCACTGGCTTTACCTAGACCTAATATAAAATTAGTAACAATAAAGTATACAGCTTGCTTTTAATTCCAGAAACATCCCAATACCTAGTCTTACACACAAAAAAAAAAGCATTATGCATACCATGACACAGAACTTAGCACATTATCGGTTAGCCTGGCCTCTCAACCATCTCATGCCTGAGCAATGCCCTTGCTTCTAAAAATTCCCATACTAAAAAATCTATTTTGTTTCTTTTTTTTTAAAACTGAAAGCCATCAACCCAAATTCCTTCTACTTCATGCATTTCTTGCTTCATTTTGCAAAGGAAATATTTCAAAGGGGAAGTAATCAGTGTGGTGGGCCACAGGAGGAAAAAAGCACTTGAGAAGTCACATTCATTTTGTTCTTACACACACAAAGACTTCAGTCAGACAGGAACCCACAGACAAAACAAATCTGACTTAAGGCATGGTGGTACAGACTAGAAGCTGGGGAAATGACAGAGAGAGACATTTCTGAGGCTTTCAACTGCATAGCAAGATTGATTCATTTTATTTTCTGGTATTCAGGGATTGAATGATATAATACACATTTCAATTTCACTCCATCTTATTCTGATAAACACAAAAATAAGCTTAGTAATCTGGATAATTAACAGGCCTGGGATGTACAGCCTGGGATCTGCCATCTGAAAACTTTCAGTAAGGTCAAATATGAGTGGTCCTACAGATATTGTTTTCCTGTTAAGCCCCTTCAGTAAAGAACAATAGGGAAGGGGGGAAAACCAAAAGCATCAGAATATTCAGTATCAAAACAATTTTCAAAGTTTCTGAACAGCCTCAGAACTTTTTAATCTTTTCAACCTCACTGCCCTCTGATAACAGCTTTCCAAAGAAAAGACCAGTTTTGCTGCTTTTGGAAAGAAGCCCCAAATCATTAGCTTAGCCTGTTTTGTTAACACCTGCTTTTGGAAAAACCACTAAATGAAATGGAACCAAAAAGCAGGGTACCAAACATTTGCACAGAAAGCCAGGGAGGTGCAAGTCCACTGGTCCAGCTGAGACAGCAGGACCTCTGCTCCTAACACCACACCACCACCCATACCCACCGGACAGCCACTCTCCCAGCCTGCTCCACACCTTCCAGGGAATAAGCTTGTTGGTAAAGCATAGAGGCAAATCTATCCAGGACACTTTATGGGAAACGTGCCCCAATGCCAGCCAGATCCCACAATGAACCAGTTCAGGTTCCTAGTCTGCAAGAAACATTTTTCATTTTTTACTTCTCAGCTACCTACTTGGTTACTCTGATTACCCTATTTTTCTTTCATCCTGAAATTGCATTTATAATGAACAGATAGTAGAGATGAGCCTGTAACCACTGGTTAAATATTAATTGATTAGATGTTGGAAAACAAACATCCTCTGGTTTGCCCCTTTATCCAAAAGTATATCTGATCTGTCAATATTTAACAATTATTTTCTTTTGTTCTGTAGGCACTACCCTTATATTTCCCTGTTGCACATTGACCATGATGGTACACATGAGCACAGCCCATTTTTACCCAACTCACTCGACCAGTTTTCTATATCTTTATTGAGATACCAACCTTTTCCGCATCAGTCCTACCGCCACAGTATAGCACTTCCCTATCTAACTCACTCCTGTTGATTCAGGAGGAAAACAACTTTATTTTAATTCAAATTTTAAATAGTTGATGTAATCAAAACTTTAACTTGCACATTTGTAGATGCTTTCCTCCACAAACTGAGGTTTTAACAAGACAGAAAGAATGACACAGTTTTCTTTGCACAGCCAAGAGCTATGACAGGAAAAGTCAATCCACTCTTTCCACATTTGTCATGAGTGGCTAGGCTGATTCTCCACATTCTTCATCCAAATGCAGATGCAAACATGGACAGCATTGTATTTGGATACTACTGAAGTAAAGAATGGGAAATTTTAAACACCTCTAGAGCCCAAACGTCAGTTGATACACTAGAGATCATTTTAAGAAGTGCTTGGAGAAACATACTTCAGGCAAATAGCTTTAACCAGCAGGGCTCTATTGTTTGGGTTTTTGGTTAGCTTTTATGACTTTTGCTTTTTTAAATGCTATTACACTTTTGGCCCAAATTTCTTAAAATGGGAAAACATGTGCTTTTCAAAAACAAAAATACTGAATGTAATATATTTAAAAGCTGATTTAGAGAAACTCAAGGTCAATGTCATACCTTCCAGGTTCAATAAACCCCATGTCTCCCTTCACCACTGCAAGGGTCAGGCACATCAGTATAACTAACACTGAAGAATCACCTAAAACAGACTTCATGCAGTTTTAAAAATTAGTCCAAATCCATTCTTGACAACTGTCTGCATTTTACATCAGAAGAGCCTGCCAAGCTTTATCACTTCAGGTCTGTTAATTTTTGTTTCCTGTGGCACCTTTGACATCTAATACACTAATCTATTAATGCGCTAGCCTTCATTTAACATTCCGTGTTATGACATCCATTTCAGTACTGATCAATTTCCTTATTTACTACAGTTGTAATAATTACAACCTAGTGAATGCAAGACTTAGGTTTGTATTGAGCTCCTCATCAACTTGCAGAAGCTTCTAAACTTTTAGCAGACTCTGAAATACTTCATACATCTATTTTAACATGCAGGGTCAGTTAATGCCTTGCCATTCCCATGGAAAATGCGCTTCTATGTGTATATGAAAATGCTACACACAGAACAGGGACTGCATGAGCTTTATTGATTCTTCCTAACTTAAAGAAAGCAACAGCAAAAACCCAGCACCTAGTTGGAGCACACATCTAACAAGATTTTAATTAGAGCTTTGTAATAGTCTGGTCTTTCACACAGATGGTATATCCACACAAATACCCTAGAGCACCAGATAATTTTTAAAAGGAAGACACCAAAACCCCCTGTTGTTCAAACCAGCAGCACAGCAACAGTTTACAAGGTGATAAGGTAAAGCAATATCTTCGACAGGAGTAGAAACATATCTTTTTTACAAAACTTTGCTAATAACTACCATTTGCTCTGCTTGTTGCCCACAGATATAAGCAGGGGCTCACCATATCCAGATACTAAAGACAGAACACTTGAAAACTAAGCAAAGACAGAAACATCACATTTATCTCCTAACACAGGACAATAGGTAGGCAGCACACCAAAGCAATGCTGCTTCACTGGCAGCAAGGTATCATGAGCGAATGAAATAAATTAACATGACATTTTATTGTTCTCTTTTTGTTGGTAATTTGATAAGAAGTTGTATCACCTAATATCAGTGCACAAGTTGTCCAAGCCAGGATCACAATTAGTTTAATTAGACTCACAATGTGGAAAAACAAATAACTACCTAAATAAAATCCACCAAACCAGCCATATGGACCCTTGAAATGATTACAACTTGAGATCAATTTAATATATGGACCAAAGTCTGATTTTTATCTTCTGCTGTCTTTATTAGGAAATGAAGCAAGTAAACATCAACTGCCTGTAGCAATCCTTACTCCTAAGACACTGCATGTGTTGCTGGCCTTTTGTTTTACTGGTAAGATGTAAAAGACAACATGGACAAGAAAACCATGGCTTTGTGCCTTTTTTTAAAAAACAAATTGTGTTGCCAGGTTGAGGCAAGAGGCCAAATAACCCAGAGAATTTGAAGCCACAGCCAAATCTCTGTCCCCTTCAAAGTATGGTCCTGCAGCACCTCATGTTAGGTCAATCACAGTGAGACCACGCTGGCATCTCAAGTCTCTCAACACCCTGTGTTGGCAGAAAGCAGTCAATTCAATTTTTAAAGCTCCGCTAGGCTCTTAGTTCCAAAGATTACAAAGCAGTGTGAAGTTCTGATTCATCTTTGATAAAACAGAAATTTTCTTGCTGCCACCACACACCCATACATTCAAGCACACTTCAGAGGTGGGAATGATTTCAGTTAACTAAAAAAACAAAAGCATGCAAATGTTGAAGAAATTAAATCTCTAATCTGAATCACTAATGCATGCTTCCTTTAGTGCCTTCTATATCACATAATGTAATAAATCAGAAGGATAACTACAGAAGCACAGAATAGTGGAGATTTTCAAACTATTGCAATGGGAGCCACTCAGCCACCACACAAACTGACTCCAAATTTCAGTTAACACTAAACCTGGTGCTAAGACATGCAATGGAGTCAACAAAAAGCAACAGGGTGAGTATTCTATTCTAAGTCATCCTATTTGTGCAAAAGTAGTAAATGAAAACATGTGCTTCCATTCCAATCACCTGTTTTTTGCCACTTCCGTATCAGAAAAAAAGAGTTTTCATCTGACAGGAGCTAAAGCAGCATGCATTACTTAAAAACGTCCATCCCAAGTATCTCTTTCACTTCCTATTACAGATAAAAATTCTGTTTACTCAAGTGAAATGAAGAGGCCTAAAGAACAAAAGGAAAATCGAAGCTTTCACTTTAGGTTTGTGTTTTGTTTGGCCGACAGAAATCCTCCAAGACTGCTGTTGGGAAGGATGACAATTGATAAAACCCTGACCAACTTTTAGCCCATCCTCCTCCAAGGCTTGCTGAATATCCACGATGCAGTTATTGCAAAGAGAGATCACTTAGCTCAAAGAATGTCAGCAGTGCCTTCCCAGTAGTTCTATTTGTGGTTTGTATCATATCAAAAGGAACATTTTAAAACACAATCAATTATCTAAGGATCGTGAAATATATCACCGGGATACGTACTGCAGCACCCCTCTTCTGCTTCTTGGAGCACCATCACACCACCTTGGACTCACCAAGAACTAAAAGAGGTTTACTCACTGGAACACAGCCAGATAAATGTTATGTTTTCTTAAGTCTCTTAATCACTAGGACTTACAATGCCCTGATCCATAAGATGATCACGCTTTTTAGGAAGGTTTTTGGAAACCTTTATATTGCCACAACTGCAAGCAGTATCTGCATCGCAGTGCACTCCACATCAGCTTCCAGTTATGCACAAGGGGCATAGAGAAGGCTCAATATGACAAGGTATGTTGGGGAGAGTCAGTCACATCCTGTCTCTGAAGGATTGTCTGCACACACAGCAAAAAGTCATACTTACAGAATAGAATCACAGAATGGTTTGGGTTGGAAGGGACCTTAAAGATCATCCAATTCCAATCCTCCTGCTATGGGCAGGGACACCTTCCAGTAGATCAGGTTCCTTAAAGCCTCATCTGACCTGGCCTTGAAGACCTCCATGGATGAGGCATCCACAACTTTTCTGGGCAACCTGTTCCAGTGCTTCACTACCTCGCAGTAAAAAGATTTCTTCCTAAAATCTAATCTAAATTTCTCTTCTTTCAGCTAAAAACCACTGCCTCTCATCCTATCACTGCACTCCCTGATCAAGAACCTCCCAGCATTCCTGTAGGAAAACCACCCCAATAAGGACATAACAGTAAAAATCATGTAAGAAGAGATGGTCACTTGTCTGAGCCAGGTAATATCTGAAAAAAGGATTCTTCAGGAGTAGGGGTTTCTTCAACGCTCTGCTTCTGGTTTAACTTGAAACTCAGCTTCCCACCACTCATATCTGGCACATAAGTCCGCCGAAACGATGAATTTTAAATAAGGAAATTCAGACTCCAGTAATTTCATATCAACATCTGAGTGCTGAAGAGGTATGTCTTGCTGGCAACCTCATGTTGAACACTGAGATCAGGGGGAGAACATGCACAAGCAATTTTACATGGTGTCTCACTGAATACAAGTTTAGGCAAGCATAAAGGTTGCCTATAGTGGCTTTTTATTTTTAAAAACTAGTTATATGCAAATAGGTTATAGCTTCAAGTTCTTGGTGAACACCAGCATGTTCCCAAACATCAAAATGTTTGGAAGGCATATAGTGAAAGTCATTACTTCCCAGCTGACATCCAAATGTAAATGGTACACACACACACTAACGCATTAATGAAATGGGAACCACAGAAACCCCTTCCAAAGTCAAAAGACTTAGATTGGAGACAAAATATCTTAACGACATTTCCAAGGGCAAAGCAACGGAGTTTCACGACATTCCTCTTCCACATACTGCCTCCTAAGAATAACTCAGGAATTAGCAAAGCATAGGATTTTACATTCTATTGATCAGATATGTCTACTCTTCTCCCCAAATAAATGTGCTCATTTACATGAGATCAGCTGTACACAGCACACTAGGAAGGTGGGGTTAAAGTCTAGAATTTTAGGCCATCACTTCTTCCCCTTGCCCATTTTGTCTTTCCCCTCACACATTAGTTGAAGGGTCTCAGTTCATTCTGTGCTGTGCACTCTAGCAGAAACACTCGTTTATAGGGTTGATGATAAATTGGAAAGAAGATCTGATTAAGCTGAACATTTTGGGGCATGGGTTGGGGGAGAAGGAGAGAATATTGCAGTCATCTTCTAAACACATCAGTTCCTGAGTTCCATTACCTACACTGGATGAAAATTTTTCCCAGCACAATGGGCCACTGGGTAAAAATTTACCATGCAACAGTATCTTAGAATCACAGAATCATAGAAAAATCAGATTGGAAGAGACCCATGGGATCATTGAGTCCAGCCATTCCCATCAATCACCAAACCATGTCCCTGAAAACCTCATCCACCCGTCCCCTAACCCCCTCCCTGGGTAGCCTCTGCCAGTGTCCAATGACGCTTTCTGTGAAAATCATATAACTGTTTGTGTTGGAAGGGACCTCAAAACTGACCCCGTTCCAACTCCCCTGCAATGAGAATAAAACCATTCATTTTTATTCTTGAATGAGAACATCTCAGTCTTTAGCAAACCTACGATGAAAACAGTGCTGCCAAGAAAATACTATTAAACTCTAGGTCACAGATGATGTATTGAGGTTACCCATGTAGAGGAACTGATCTCGAGTGCTTCCATCTGAATTAATGTTGATCTATACTTTCATTTTCTTACCATACACACTTACAGGACCCCTAGTATCCATAACTGATAATAAATGACACACAATATTTTTATTTTTCAAGATTATAAAGACTTCTGAAAGACTTTTAGTTGAAGATCTCTGCACCACCTCCTCCCCACAGACCCAGTACTGTTTCAGCCCCTAGACATCTCTCAGTTAAGCACCATGTGGCTCAGCTCACAGGGTCCAGCAGGTACCAAGCCCAGCCTGCCAGCATGGCCACCAACACCTTGGTCATTCAGTACAGAGAGCGGAACTGGGACACAAAAGTTCATGAAAAAAACTTCTTTTTTTCAGAAAATCAGTTTTTTTCAATTCAGAAATCAGTTTCCCGTGCACTGCTTCAGCAAGGTTTGTAGCCCTTCTCAATCACATCTACCACTCCTTTTGTATTCCAGTGACACCCTGTGGCAGTTACCTAGAGTGCAGTCTAGCCAAGCCTCAGTAGTTACAAAGGACTACGGGGGTAAAGAAAAGCAAATCAGAAAACTGAGGAAGGACACCGCAGCACCAAGCTGAAGGGCTGCTGTGCCAGGGAAACCTGTGTATTTCCATGCCTCAGGAGTAATGAGGCACAGCAGTGGAGTGAGTTACTAGCAGCTTGTGACGCTGTTCCCTCCACTCTGTAGAGCAACTCAGCAGGTAGATTCAAAGGCAGTACTTGCACCTGCTGTTACACCCTTCTCTTGGGCTCAGTACATAAGTGCCAGGCTGATATGACACACAGTGCAAAGAATCCAGTTCTAATGACTTAGCTTCTCGGGTCCTCCACTGCAACACTGAACTTCAGTCTGCACTCCAATATTTCTACCTGTGCAAGTTACACAAATGACTTGTAAGGGATATCTCAACTGTATCAATCAGAGGACTGTGATCACAAAGTCCATTTGCAATGCATTAGAACAGTCACCTACCATTTCAACAGCAGAAATTCTATATGCACCAGCTATTGAAAGGGGGGGAAAAAAGCAAACTGCAGCCAAGTATTTATACTGTTTAATCTTAACACAGCACTAAAAAATACTTCTCATAACAGCGTGTGCACTTACTCTGGCTCTTTAACTCTTTAATCAAGTGAAAAATCATATTGGTGAAAAAAAAAATTAAACAGTGCCTCAAACCAGCTCAAAGTGGACCTCTTATATTAGAGTCTACCAGACTGGAGATATCACAGTGCATCACATTTTACATCAGATGAACACATCACGACCAATCAGGGCTTATCACATCTTCTCTGAAATTATGTGCCAGAATTAGTTACTAAACATTTCAGAACATGAGAAACAGATGGGCAAAACAGGTAAAAGTAAACAGGAAACTCAACCACTTGCATACAAAGAATAAAACCGCTAACAAAAAACTCCACAAGTATCCAACTTATCAGCCCACAAATAGTTCTTGCATCACTGCAGTGCAATCTTCAGAACTTCAAGTGTCTTAAGATTGCTGGAAGTTAGACTTTTTTTTTTTTTTTTTTTTTTTTAAAGTTAGAAAGTCTCCCTAAGCACTAAAATCCTGCTATAGAGCATGTGCCAAGGATGACCACAGCTTTATGGAGGCTGAGTAGCATCTCAGCAGCACCTCAGTCATTGCCACAGACTGTTTGAAGACCCTCAGCTCAGCATGTGTGACCAAGGAATAGCCAAGAGGAAGGCGAGTAAATAAAAGGGGTTAGCAAGGAGCTTGAGTAAACAAGGTAGTGGGGATTCTGGTCTCTGATCCCTTTCCCTGAGCTACAAACACCTTCTGCCTTATGGCTATTCAACAAAAAGCACACAGACAGGCAAGTGTGCACAAAACCTCTAAGGATGCCCCCATCTTCTGAACAACTATGTCCTCTATGGATCTAGCTTAAGGAGATGTCAAGTCTAACAACCTAATTGTACAGCTCCCCTCACTGTCTTCAGAACATCAAACACCACTCTACCACACAAAATTAAACTCTATATAGAAACGCATGCTATTGTGGGACAAAAACCAAAAAAATCTTCACTCTCCTGGAACCAAAAGGACTTTTGCTCTCATCTTCAGCAAAATCACTATCCCAAACAGACATTACTGAAACAAATCATTGTTTTAGAGTGTGTACAGCTGTTCCTGCTCTTTATCCTTGACTAACACAGTTCTCCAACCACTACCTCAGGATGATGTGGGCTTCCAAGTGCAGCTGCACAGCACACTGGCAGAGTGGTGCTTACCCACAACTACAAGAGGTACCAATTCCAGATCCTACCAAACATTACTGCTAGTAATTTTGTTACTATTGCAAATTGAAAAGCAGTACCTCCGGCACATCATCTGCACACCAGGATTCAAGATGTAATCTGCAAATCTACATTTTCTGGTTTACTTATGCAAGGGTGCTGACAACTAACCCAGGCACCAGCCCCAGGTGGAAAGTAGAGAGAATGTTACAAAACTGAGTATGTCAGACCCCACTGTTCAAACCAAATGAACCATTAAACTCCTATTTTCCTTCTTGTTAAGCTGTCCTAAGAAAGAAATAGAGGCAGATCAAAAATGATTATAAACTTCAAGGTTTAATAACAATGGGCTTGCTGATCTGTGTTTTATTGCTCAGTTTATCTCACCTTACACAATTATACAGAGAGAAAGTGGTTAAGCTAAGCTCCCACCACACTGCTTTGATAACAATCTTGAGTAGACTTAGTTTTTTCACTTCTATCTCAATAACCTTTTTATTTTACAGAATTTTAAGTAAAACTCTTAATTAGAAAAGGTATTAGAAACTCTTAATTAGAAAGGGTATTACCTACACATACAACTTTCTGGAATCTGCTTTTTATTCCATTAAATTTTTCTGGACAGGGAAATAAAGACAACAGGAGAGCTTTTGAACAATGTGATGTTATAGAAAGTACAGTTAACTGCAGACAAGCCGTAGATACAGATGTATACACTCATCCTTTACCAGGACCATAGTTACTTAACTTGAATCTGCACCCATTACGGAAAACAAAAAATTTAAAATTAAGAACTAGAATTTCAAACGTAATGTTTTACATTGTGTCCATTGGTTAAACATAATCTTTCTCAACAAACTGATTGGTCTAAAACCAAATAAACTTCTGGACTTGGATAAACTTACTAATTCCTGTAAAGTCTAAAATCAAACAGGAACACTCATTTTTCAAAAGCAATCCATTGCAACAGTATTGTTGGTCAAGTAGCACAACCATTCCACAAATGGCCACCAGTCAAGTAAAAGAACATTAACAGGGAGCCAAGCAGAATCACAAGTAGTGAACTATACATGTGTGGTATGTACAGAAAATACTTACTATATATAACCATTTTTAAGTACAGTATATACATCCTACCTATAGCATATATGTACAGTATATGCACACATATATTTTAAACCAAACAGTATTTAAAGTAAAAGCATATATAGGTAGGTACAATTTAGAATAAAAACTGCTGGCAAACAAGAGTGTTGGTGCATCTTCGAGCTTCCATGTACAGTGCTGGAAGTCAAAAAAACCCCAACAACCTGTCCACGGCAGGGGGGTTGGAACTAGATGATCTTGAAAGTCCCTTCCAACCCAAACTATTGTATGATTCTACAACTGCACACAATACAAGTCAGTACTGGGGATGAGTGAGGTTTAAACAGCACTGTGCACTCTTGGATGATGCTTTCCATCAGTCAGCCATACACCCACTGGGAAGTGTAGCACTCCCTGTTCTTTGCTGGAAAGGTATCTGTAAGCACGTGTGTCAAGCTACAGGGCCCTAGAAGAGAGACCTGGGCCAGGACACTTTGAGGTTTAGTATTTGGGTTTTTTTCAGGATGGATGTAGAAGTCTGAGGGATGTGGGGAATATCTCAGAAGGGTTTTAGACTTCTTTCCTTCCTGTTTTCTATTTACATTTTCACAGATTCCTAACAGTAAACTCATCCCAGAGGTAACAGTAAATGGACCTTTGGCACATCTAACATATATTCTTCTTATGACTTATCTTAGATTTTCAACACCAGAAGAAAAGGAAGTAAAACTTTTTTATAACTAACGTGACCGTCAATGATGGCAACAGAAAAATCTGTCATATTTACAAGCAGAGAGATTCCTCATTAAGATGATGTTTCAAACATGTAATTACCACTCCTCCTTTCCTCCACCATGGTAGACATTTCTTACTAAGAAGGGTCCTCCTAGTAAGGCACAGGGGCAAAATTAAAAAGGATTCAAGTATCACAATACTTAGAGAATTACAGGAATGAAATTCATTGACACATGCTATTAGCTGAATTCCTTAGAAAATAAATGGAAGAAATAGCATTCAGTGAAGCAAGGGAATGAGTGGAGGATGTAAATCAGTCACCACAAAATACCAGAGTGAGATGTAACAAAACCTACTGCTTTAAAGGCTCGGACTCTAAATATCCACCCTTCCTCTACATGCTGCCACAGAATGAAAATTAGATCAATATTTTCAAAATAAGTAGTTTCCTGCATGAAAAGCAATCGCATCTAAATAATTACACAGGGATAAAAGACCCTTCCAAGCTACCTAACACAAGCATATGCTTCTTGCAATTGGAGGACAATAGATGATTGCCATACAAGCAAAAATGTCACTGCTTTTCTTACTCATAAGAGATTTCTCAGCATCTTACCATTCTGCTCTGCTGAAGATGTGTACCACCTATAATGAAAGTGCCATTTTTGCTTCCAAACATATTGAGACAAGGACACTCCTCACACTGGACCTATCTTGCAAGACCCTTTCTGCTACAGAACTTAGGTGTTATTCCTACACTATTGCCAGGTAAACCGTACCCTAGACTCTTGTGAGCAAAGGCCTCGAGTTTTGCTCTGTGAAATACCTTTCTTAATAAATAATGAAACAATGTAAATATGCATAGCAGGCAGCATGGACTAGGGGACGCTAATTATATCCACATGAAAACCTTCATAGGGCTACAGGCTACAATGTGCACACTAGGCATGTCTGACGAAGGAATGGAGTGCACTACAAGTAACTTCTCATAGGTTTGCAGAGAACCCACCTCTCTACTCACCTGGGAACGCAGATGAGCCTGAAGCAAACCTCAGCATCCCTTGCTAACTTTGTTTCTCTCAGCGCTGGAGGGATCAGAAGCTCCTCTGACAAAAGATATCCTGCCTATGATGGCAAAAGCAATCAGCAGTCTCAGCACAGCATTTCCAAACTGTTCAGAACAGCTTCCATGTACAGAGCAGCACATTGCTGAATGCACAGAATGATCCCTGCCCTCAAGAGAACTTGTACACAAGAAGCTCAAGACTGCCAGATGAAACAAAATAAGTATCTCTTGAGGGACTTGGTTTAGTGTTTGATAGGAACGGTTGGACCGGAAGATCCGATGGGTCCCTTCCAACCTGGTTGTTCTATGATTCTATCATCACATTCCTGTATAAGAAGTCAAGCAGGGATCAGCAACAGACTCCACAATTAAACAGTCAGCATAAAAATGATTACAATTTCCTCCATAGATTAATAAAAGTCATAAAATTGTTGAGGTTGGAAAAGACCTCCAAGATCATCCAGTCCAACTATCAGCCCAACACCCATGTGCCTGCTAAACCATGTGCCTAAGTGCCACATCTACATATATTTTGAAAATATCCAAGCATGGAGACTCCACTGCTTCCCTGGGCAGCCTGTTCCAATGCTTGACCATTCTTTCAGTAAAGAAAATTTTTCTGATGCCCAATCTAAACCTCTCCTAGCTTGAAGCCATCTTCCCTTGTCTTATCACCTATCACTTGGGACAAGAGACCGACAACCACCTCACTACAAGCACCTTTCAGGTAGTAGCAGAGAGCAATGTCTCCCCTCAACCTCCTCTTCTCTAGGCTCAACAACCCCAGTTCCCTCAGCTGCTCTTCATAAGATTTGTTCTCCAGACCCTTCACCAGCTTCACTGTCCTTCTCTGGACATGCTACAGCTTGATGTCCTTCTTGTACTGAGGAAGCCAAAACTGAACACAGTGTTCAAGATGCAGCCTCATTAGTTCCCACTTCAAGGGGATGATCACCTCCCAGTCCTACTGGCCACATTATTTATGATACAAGTCAGGATGCTGTTGGCCTTCTCGGCCACCTGGGCACACTGCTGGCTCATGTTCAGCCAGCTATCGACCAACACCCCTAGGTCATTTTCCACTGGGTAGTTTTCCAGCCACAATTCCCTTAGCCTGTATCATTGCATGGGGTTGACAAGGCTGCTGAATTAATTCTATGTAACCACAAGCCTATATTCTGCAAATCCAGGGTATGTATAGCATCCCAAATCACTCAGTACCGCTTATGTTTCACAGGTATGCTACCAGCATATTGACAACAGCTTCCTCCAAAGGAGGAGAAAAGGGCAAGGGAAATGGCAGCACGAAAGAATTGCCAGCATTTACAGGGGACTGGTTACCAAAAGCTTTTTAAGTTAATGAAGGTGTTGATTTAGTTACAAAGGTTTTAACATAACATACAAGAACACTCATCTAAAGGAAGGTCACAGTCTTCCCTACACTGTCACTGGCGAAGCAGCCTTGGCAGACTGCAGCACAGGACTTCAAATGCATTAAAAAAGTGGCTGTCATCATGATGGTCAACCAAACAGATCAGCTGAGGAGGAACCTTAAGTATACACCTGGCACACAGAGTGGATTCCAGTTTTCAATTCATAAGTCACCTAAGTGACAATCTGGGCCTGAATTTGGCTCCGTAAATTCTGAGAAGATGTTATTCATAACCAGTAGCAGCAGTAGAAAATAAACTGTCACCTTGAAGAAATCCAAAATACTAAAGTAAGTCAGAAAAACAAAGCACAGCTACACCACACAGCTAAGACAGAAGGCCCAACATCCAGAGCTAGTTTCCACCGTAGAGATGTGTGTTCAGGAACCATTTGGACACACAACCCAGGCACATCTGAGAAACACATAAGTCACACTTTACCATCAGAAACTACTTCACAACCTACATTGTGGAGTCCTTCATTTGATACCAATACTAGACACTGAGGGAACTGGCAATATAAACCAGTTCTTTTAATTTTCATTAAAAGAGTTCTTTTCATTACCCCCACAATATATCAAAATGTAATGACGTCACCAAATTTGAGTCAATTTAACAGGTTGCTATTGAAAAGATCTAACACCTGGGCTCCTCCTTCACCTCCACTCTGGTCAGTTATTAGACACCAACTCCAGCAGTAACTGATCTCTCCTGCTTACCAACTCAACTAGTCATTCAAAGACATTATCTACTGAAGAGCCCAACAAACACCAGAGCCAGAGCAACACAGAAAGTATACCAATACCACCAAGGTGACCAAGAGAACCATGAAACAAGAGTGGAGAGCAAACTAACCACAAAATCCTATGTGGGTGGGATAAAAGGAAGCACAGCAATATACGGAAGCTTCTACTGCATATGAAAATGCCTTGAAGTGAGACAATAACCTCTGTTTGTTTTGCTTGACCTTTTACCAGTAGAGAATCCTAGCCATAAGTAGGAATAAGTTTATTTCCAAATAAAAGCCTCCATAGAACAAATATAGCTTATAATAGAGAGATTTTTACTAAGGACTGTAGTGACAGGACAAGGGGCAAAGATTTTACACTGAACAAGGGTAGGTTTAGACTAGACAAAAGGAAGACATTTTTTTATAATAAGGGCAGCAAGACACTGGAACATGCTGCCCAGATAAGTTGTGGATGCCTCATCACAGGAAGCATTCAAGGTCAGGTTGGACAGGGCTTTGAGCAACCTGATCTTGTGGAAGATGACCCTGTCCATGGCAGAGGGTTTTGACTAGAAGATCTTTAAAGGTCATTTCCAACCCAAACCATTCTGTGATTCTATTCTAGATTTCATTTCTTTCAAGTTTCTCTTTTGGATACATGCCTGGAAGAAGTACTGCTGCTTGGAAATCATTTGAGTCAGCATCACACAAGTCCCTTTCTGTTCCCTTTTGCATCTTAAGTTTCCAAAACAGATAACCAACCTGACATTAAATACTGTCAGAAACCACAGACAGTTTAGAATCTGTGACTCAGTTCATGCTTGGTAGCTAAAAGTAACAAGACTTTTCTTGAAATACAAACATTGGAATTGTTTGCTTTTCATTTAACTCACTGGCAATGAAAGTTAAATCATTTTTCATGCAAGAAGATACCGCTACAAATGGATACCAATTATGCTGCCTTCCTTCAAAAAGATGAGATTTATTCTGTCTTACAAGGCCTAGAGACAAGAAAACAGCCCAAAACAGAGCCCCAGACACACACCCTCTAACCTCACCCATGTCCTGCTCCCTTCTTCAGAATTGATCAGTCAAGGAAAGTAAGACTACTGGTATGAAACCATTTTAATTTTTTTGTTAAATTAGCAGACACGCTAGTCAAGGATTTTGTTCCTGCCATCAAGCTCGCGGCATGTTGTTTGTCTTAAGTCTTGATGACCTTAGCACACAATATGAATTATATTTGCAGCTGTATGACTAGTTCTTGAATCGTTTCTCCTCATAAAAAAGCAGTTTCTCTGTGGGAAAAAAAACCAACAACCAAACCCAGCATATTCACCCTTTGCTTTTCAACCCTGTCCCCTGCTTCCTCACTTGACAGTGTCATAATCATTACTAATTTGTTTTCAGGTTGGCCTGCCTGTTGGTAAAGATGCTCTAAATGCACTTGCTCAAGTGGATCCCATCTCTTGCCAGCAGTTCTCAATTGTCATACAGGTTCCCCTGGTCATAAAAGCCGAATCCCCGGTTAGAGGTGATATTTTACAGATCCAGTAAGAGCTCTTATGAGAGGAACTCCACACTGTAGCACCTTGTCGACCTTCCATAGTCATGACAACACAGAAAATTATATTTTTCGGTTTTTTCCAAACACCTTCATAGGGTGGGTTCATTTGTTCATAAACTACAAAAGTACCACCATTTTGGATTACTCAAAGATCACTGATTTTATACATAGTTGGGTTTGACTTCATACTACGAATAGATGGCAAGAACCAGGGGCACTAAAGCTTCATTTTCATTCAAATATCCTCAGGAGGCCACACAACGGAAAGAAGCAGCACATAACACTTTGTTTCTGTTACTTACAAAGAGGTGTCTGCAGGGGATGCTTGCAACCAGGGAGAAGGTTGGAGATTTCCTCTATTGCTCCCAGGAGTCTAGATTATGCACTTTCCTCCCACTTAACATAAATAAAAATGAAAAAAAGACTCAAAAGTTAATTCTAGTCTCATCAAACAATGAAGTTCTGTGCTAGTGTTTCTACTATAAGGGGCGGAGGGGGGAAGTTGCATTCAGGGAATAAAAGTATGCATGCACAACCTCCTTGTAGTTCACTATAGAGCAGTTTCTGGAGAACAACAAGAAATCACTTCAATTTCAGGTGTACCCCCTAAGAGCAGTTTTTCTCTCCTCTTAGTCTGTGTGGAACTGGGATTTGACGTTTACAAATGGCAATATTACAGGCATCCCCTGCAATGCTTTCCTAACCCCACTCTATAAGGGACACTCTGCCCTTTCTGTCCACAAGAATATAGCGCCAGAGAAGATATTTTCTGGCACTAAAAAAAAAAGATACTCAAGCTCTCAACTCACCATAGTGTGACAACCACTTGGAGACAGTAGCACCCACCCCACCAAACAGCTATGTCCAACAGGTTCAAACATTGGAATCAGCAGATGCTTAAATGCTGACCTCTCAAACACTGCTTATTATGCATGCCCAGTAACAACAACAGTACTTCAAAGATGGCAAACACTACTTTGAAGGACCCTACACAATCAGAGCCATAAGGCACTATTTTTGCTGTAGACACCGAGAAAAACCTAGTAAGAAAGATGTAACAGACACGACGCTTTGCCTCTTAAGAGCATGCAGATTCTTCATGACCATGTACTTCCCCAGTCCATGAGTTTAACTATTAGGCTTCTTCTGAGACTTAAAAGCAAAATAAAACCCTTCAGGTTTGCTTTACCAAGGAGAAACTGAAATCAATAATGAAGCTCACAAGGGCTGCGAGTTCAAGTCTTCATTTCTCCAAGATGGTAGATCACAAGACACAAGTTTTTAGGATTAACTCCTAAGAGATCTCTAGCATCATTCTTCATCCATTCCAGGTACATGACTTTGCATGTGAAGAACACAGAGAAAAGACCAGCCCAAAACAGAAACCCTTCTTGAGACAGCCTGGGGCACATCTGGGGTCTCTCAAGACTCCACTCACTCAAGAGACTACATGTCTTTCTGTAGCAAACCCAAGAACCACAGTCCAGTTGATCAAGTAAATAACAAGTCTTAAAGGCTGAAAATGTTCAAAAATGTTCAAAAAAGTGAATGTGATTAAGCATGCAGTATTCTCAAGCACTCACCAGATGTCACCACATCTCAAGAGACTTGCAGAGAAACTTGGCAGGCAAAGAGATAGAAACAGTAAAGAAGGTTTCTATCATACATACAAAGCTTCAAGTCAGAAGACAGACCAGAAAAAGCAACTCAGCATCCAAGACAACTTTCCAACAAACACCTTAACGCATACATGTTTAGAAATTAAAAGACCTGGACTGTGCCTCCCACCATTTCTACCTCATCTACATGGCTGTTGCTTTCTCTTATTTCTAACTTCCCACCTCAATGCTTGTATCCTTGCTCCTCTGCATCACATGCAGGAACACCACCTCTGGAAACAATCACCACCCCACTTCACAGGACTCTCACAGCTCTTGTGCAACCCAGGTCTGCTCATCATGGCTGGAGGCTGGGTGGAACTGAAACTATTTGTCATCATGCTTTTACACATATACAACAACCTCGGTGACAGATGTTGATGCATCTTCTAAATTTGGACTCTCAGATTAAAACTTCCTTATTTCTTTTGTGAATCTGGGTTCCAGTATTTACATTCCAAACCGCCGCTAGCAAGACACTAGTTCTACCTTTTGTACGAGGCAGGACTCGGGCAAAGCATTTTCATGCTGACATGAATGCTGTGCCAACATTGGCAATCTTACGGTCCATCCTAAAATGGCAGTAAAAGTATCAGGAATAAACCAAATACAGACTTCTAGAGAACATCACCACCATAAAGGTTGGGTTTGCTTTTATTTTTTTTTTTTAAAAAAAAAAAAAGGTGTATAGACAGCACACCCACTCTCATTGGTCAAGAAGGACTGCAGTACCAACCCCAATAATATCCATGTTTGCTTTTCTCCAGATTAGTGGTCTCCCTATCTTTCTAACCCTTTTGCTGAAAAGAGCAGTCAGCGCTGTGCACATCAGACCACTACGCAGCAGTACCCAATAAAATACCATTGAGCTGTCATAGTGCCCAGAAGTTCTAGTCCTGTTCCAGAGTCTTTAAGGAGCAGACACACAAAAAAACCTGTTTATGTCCAAAAAGTGATGCTGAGATGTTATGTCACCCCTAGTTCTGTCTGCAAGGCAAAGTGGCTGTCATATCTTTCCAACAGCCTTGCATGAATCAGTGACACTCAGACCAGTTATGCCTAAACCTTCAACTGCATGAGGCCATGTAAATTCTTACAGTAATAGGAGAGTGAAACATCTCAGCTCCTGACTCTCTGTCACAGCAGGCCTACAAGGCATGTGCAAGTGCTCCAGCAAAAGTACACATGCACAGTAGACCTTGAATTTTTAAAAAAACAGTAGCTCACCAAGCATCCACTACACAGCACGTTCACACAAGTTTGATGATCCACACTGTTCCAGGGTAAGGAGCCTAGAATGCTACTTTTAACAAAGTAATGCAGGCTGCTCCAGACATCTTCCTTCATAAAAGACTTTCAGATATCAAGGACACAGCACAGAAAAAGAGGTAGCCAGAAGCCAGGCCACAAGAAGCTGTAAGCTTGACACATGAGATTAAAATCTTCACTTCCCTTTGAACAGAATATGAGGAACCAAGAATGGGTGCAGGGAAAGAAAGAAATAAAATCTGGGAGGAAAATAAACAAAGAAAGGATGAGAGCCACTGTGGGAATTTAAGAGACCCGCTGATACAAAGAGATGTTGTAAACACAGGGCACAAGATGCCATGCAAATCTCAGTCCACCCACCCCACCTCAAAAAACAAGAGCTAAATCAGCTCTGGGATGGAAATCCCCACAAGACACCTTGATTTCAAGCAACTGCATCCATACGCAGGTAGTTATGACTCAAGAGAGTAACCCACAGATGTTTCTAAGAGCCTAGAGCAAAACTGAAGACTGTGGTCTGTTATATGTTAGAATACAACATAACATCCCTCATCAACCAGTGGTACAGGGCAATCTGGCATGCTTGGAGCTATGCTGCCTCCACAGCAGATGGTTCCGCTGCAGACGACATGACTAGCACACCTCTAAACAGTTCACACACCATTTAGAAGGCTGGGAATAATTATGAAAGAACAAAAGAAAGTAAGGATTAAAATAAGGAGGGTAATGAAAAATACAGACAGAAATGTGAACTTCAGTAGGAACCTCAGGACACAAAGCACACACTCAATTACATAAAAAAAAAAAAAACAGGCCTTTAAAAGCAGGCGAATAACAATTGCTTACCTTTCAAGAGGGGTTGGAAAGTTGGGATTTCCTGAAGCTTTATGACATCTGGATCATTGCTGACATTCCGGGAGGACTGCGTTCCTGGGGCTACCACCACGATATCATCCATTTTCGCTCGCTGCTTGGCTGGTGACGGAGATGCTGAAAGGATATGGAGGAGGGAACCATCAAATTAATAAGCAGATACCATCAGAATTTAACTTGAAGCAAACATTGCCATGTTTATCATAGTTGAAAGGTACATTTCTTACAGCACGAACACACCTCTAGGATCACTCTAGAATGTGATACTTCCCTTTCGTACCCACTGTCTGTGAAACTCTTCTATTCAGCCACTTTTTTTTCAAAATCAGGTAAGAGATGATGAAAGATGTGTTCCCATCTCACACCAGGGATAATCCAACACGCTTCACAGAATGGCTGGGGTCGCAAGGGACCTTAACAGATCCTCTAGCTCCAAACCCTTTGCCATGGGCAGAGACAACTACGCTATCTGTCAGTGTCCCCGTGCAGCAAGCCTGCACACAAGAGAGGGTTGCTTCCACAGATTAATCATGAGTACACTTGGGACACTTGGTTCAGCTCTGGACACTCCTTGCTACCTCTGGCAGAATTGCTAGGTTGGAAGAGACCATTGAGATGATGGGGTCCAGCTGTACCTGCCCGCTACTGAACTGTATTCCTGAGCACCTCCTCTACATGTCTTTTAAATACCTGCAGGGATGGTGACCCAACCACCTCCCCGAGAACCCTTTCGGTGAAGAAATTCTTCACGATGTCCAACCTGAGGCCGTTTTCTCTTGTCCTATCACCTATCACTTGGGAGAAGAGACCACCACCCACCTCACTATTAGCTCCTTTCAAGCAGCTGTAGACAGCGATGAGGTCTCCCCTCAGCCTCCTTTTCTCCATGCTAAATAACTCCAGTCTCCTCAGCCTCCTCCCATAAACCTTCTTCTTGCAGTCCCTTCCCCGGCTCCGTTCCCTTCTCTGGACACGCTCCAGCCCTTCAGTGTCCTTGGAACGAGGCCCCCACACCGGACACAGCAGTAGAGGCTTTCAGCCCGCTCCCCTGCACGGCGGACACGCTCCCCGCATCTCCGCCCCGCAGCTCGCCCGGGATGCGGGCTCCGATCCCCCTCCCGGAGCCGCAGGAGCAGCCGTGTCCCCCCGCGGGAACTGGCACCCGGCGCCCATCGCCCCGCGGCCCCGCCAGCACCGACCTGAGCCGCTGGGCTCGCCGGGGCGGCTCTCGGCCTCCGCGCTCTGCTCCGCTCCCATGGCGGAGCCGCCGCCGCCGCCGCCGCCGCCGCCGCCTCCTCCCTGCCGCCTCCTCCCTCGCCGCCTCCTCCCTCTCCAGCCCCCCTCTTCCTTTCCCTTCTCCTCTCCTTCCCCCTCAAGCCCTTCCTTCCTTCTCTCCTCCTCTTCCCTCTCCCCTTCCTCCTGCTCCTCCCCCCCCCCGTGCAGCTGCCGCCTCAGTCGCCCGCGGGGCTTCCGGCGGGGCGGGGCGGGGCGGGGCGAGGCGAGCGGCGGCCACGCCCGGGTGCGGTCCCGGCTCCTCCCGGCGCGGGGCGGGGCGGCGCTGGCCGCTGGCTGGGGCCGGGGAGCGGGGGGTGCGGCGCGGGGCGGGTTGGGTTGGGGCGGCTGAGCACAAGGGCGTTGAGGGGCTGGAGCGTGTCCAGAGAACGGAGCGGAGCTGGGAAAGGGGCTGGAGAACAAGGGTTGTGGGAGGCAGCTGAGGGGACTGGGGTTGTTTAGCCTGGAGAAAAGGAGGCTGAGGGGAAACCTCATCGCTGTCTATTAACTGCCTGAAAGGGGGTTGTAGTGAGGTGGGTGGTGGTTTCTTCTCCCAAGGGAGAGGTGATAGGGGGAGAGGGAATGGCCTACAAGCTCCCCCATAAAAGGTTCAGATTGGACATCGCAAAAAATTTCTTCACCGAAAGGGTTATGGAGCCCTAGCACAGGCTGCCCAGGGAGGTGGTTGAGTTCCTGTCCCTGGAGGTGTTTAAAAATGGGTAGAGGAGCTTCGCATGCATCTGGTTTAGTAGTGGACAGGTACGGTTGGGCTTAATGATCTGAAAGGTCTTATCCAACCTAGCAATTCTATGATTAGAAAACAAACTTCAGGTTTGTCACTCTTAAAAACAAACTAAGCACCTCCTGAGTACTTTGCCAGAACCCACCAGTATCTTAGTGGGGTGAAAAAGGCAAACACCAAAGCAGTAGATGAAGAGCAGAAACCAGAAACATTCCCTCTTTTGAGCAATAACTCTGTGACTGGGACCAGGAAATGTTTTACTTCTGGAACAACACATTATTTCTATTAGTTGCCAAGCAACAAGAATAGCTAAAAGGGAAAAATTCTGATTACTGAGATAGCATTGGTATTTTAAGTTACTTTATTACCAATAGAGTATCTTTCACCTTTTTAGTTTGGTTTTCAGTGTAACCACATGCAGATTCTCATATTTGAAAAAAAACCCCAACCTTGAAATATTTGTATCAACACAAAAACTTATTAGGAACATAAGGTAAATAAGCTAACATAATGTCAAAGGTGTTTTCCAACCTAGCAATTCTATGATCTCCCCTCTGCCCTCCTGTGACCTGCCGGGATGGAGCGGTGGTGAGCACATGCAAGTTGGGCAGCAAAGCAACATTCATGGTTTTTCTAAATTATGGATATTAGCTTTTCTGCCCAAAGGCAAACACACCAAATCCTGAGCAAGTTTGCAGATGACACCACGTTGAGTGGTGCAGTTGTCACACCAGAAGGATAGGATGCTGTCACCTAGAGGGACCTGGACAAGTTGGAGAAATGGGCCTGTGTGAACCTCATGATGTTCAACAGGGCCAAGTGCAAGGTCCTACACTTGGCTTGTGGCAATCTGCAGTTTCAGTCCAGGATGGGGAGCAATGTGATTGAGAGCAGCCCTGCTGACAAGGATTTGGGGGTGCTAATTGATGAGAAGCTCCACATGAGCTGGAAATGTGCACTCAGCCCAGAAAAAACAACCGTATCCTAGACTGCATGAAGAGAAGTGTGGCCAGCAGGTCGAGGCAGATGATTCTGCCCCTCTGCTCTGCTCTTGTGAGACCCCATCTGGAGTCCAGTTCTGGAATCTTCAACATAAAAGGGATGTGGAACTGTTGGAATGGGTCCAGAGGAAGGCTACAAAGATGATCAGAGGGCCTGAGCACCTCCCATATGAGGACAGGCTGAGACAGTCATGGTTGTTCAGCCTGGAGAAGAGAAGGCTCCTAGGAGACCCTAGAGCAGCTTTCCAGTACATGAAGGGGACTACAAGGAAGCTGGGGAGGGACTTTTTACAAGGGCACATAGTGACAGGATGAGGGAGAATGGCTTTAAATTGGAAAGGGGAAGATTTAGATTAGACATTAGTAAGAATTTCTTCATGATGAGGGTGGTGAGGCACTGGCACAGGTTACCCAGGGAAGCTCTGAATGCCCCATCCCTGGAGGTGTTCAAGGCCAGGTTGGATGGGGCCTTGGGCAGCCTGGGCCGGAGGGAAGTGTCCCTGCCCATGGAAAGGGGGTTGGAACTAGATGGGCTTTAAGGTCCCTTCTAACACAAACCATTCTGTGATTCTGTGAAGGACGTGGATGAAGGCATTGAGTGCACCCTTAGCAAGTTTGCGGATGACACTAAGCTGGGAGGAAGTGTCAACCTGCTGGAGGGTAGGGAGGCTCCAAAGGGATCTGAACAGGCTGGACTGATGGCCTGAGACCAATGGCATGCGGTATAACAAGGCCAAATGCCAGGTCATGCACTTGGGGCACAATAACACCAAGCAGCGCTACAGACTAGGGTAGAAGAAGGATCTGAGGGTGTTGGTTGACATCCAACTGAACATGCCCAGGTGACCAAGAAGGTCAATGGCATCTTGGCTATTCTCCCTCTGTACTCGGCACTGGTGAGACTGCTTCTTGACTACTGTGTTCAGTTCTGGGCCCCTCACCACAAGAAGGATGTTGAGGCTCTGGAGCGAGTCCAGAGAAGAGCAACAAAGCTGGTGAAGGGGCTGGAGAACAAGTCTTATGAGGAACAGCTGAGAGAGCTGGGGTTGTTTGGCCTGGAGAAGAGGAGGCTGAGAGGAGACCTCATTGCTCTCTACAACTATCTGAAAGGAGGTTGTGGAGAGGAGGGTGCTGGCTTCTTCTCACAAATGACAGAGGACAGGACAAGAGGGAATGACCTCAAGTTCTCGCAGGGGAGGTTCAGGCTGAACAGAAAAAAATTTCACAGAAAGGGTCATTGGGCACTGGAACAGGCTGCCCAGGGAGGTGGTTGAGTCACAGTCCCTGGAGGTATTTAGAAGATGGATAGATGAGGTGCTCAGGGACATGGTTTAGTGGTTGGTAGGAATGGCTGGACTTGATGATCCTGTGGGTCTCTTCCAACCTTGTGATTCTGTGATTCTGTGAAAGTGCTGGTTCTGTTTCCCAGACTGCCTGATGATGTCAGCCTTGGCAGGCCCACACTGTTCTTCCATGACTCTTTCTCTGGGCTGGCAGGCATCACTGCCCCAAAACTGCACCCCTTTGCCATGGCTGGGCATTCAGCAGTGCAGGACATGTAGGGAACAGCTATTGCCTGCAGCATTTGTCCTTGTGCTGGGAGCCAGGTAAAAGCAGCCCAGACCAACAGGTCACAGGCGACTCAAGTCAGGAAAAAAAACCAAACAAACCCCTAAACAAATTAAAAGGAGAAGGAGAGATTTCATACTTATTATTGTCATATGTGACAGCAATGTATCAGCAAAGAAGCCACACAGTTGTTCATGACGGCACAATAGCCTGTAAGTATGGAACAGTGCTGGCATGTGCTAGCTTCCAAACAAGCCTGTTCCCCATTCTTATGCGATGCCCAGCACTATCTGAAGCTCTGCATTGAACTCAACATTGATCCAGTTGGCTGCCTTTGCTAATTACCACCAAGATTGAATTTAACACAAAAGTAATGCCTCTGTCTCATGGGAACTGCACCTAACAACTGTTACCAAAATCAAGGCTGCAGGAAGACAATCCCAGTCCCACACCATCTTCTGCTAGCTGTAGGTTGTACTTTGTGCTTTTGTAAACTAATAGTAGAAGAACTTTCTTTCAACCACCTGGACAACTGTTTGATTCCTGCCAAAATAATGAATAAATAGTATGAAAGCAATGTAATTATTCTGGGGGAAGAACAAATTGTTGTTGGCACAAATCAGTTCACAGACTTCAGTTCCTAATCTGCAATATGCCCACGTAAGGTTCAGTTCACACCCATTAGCAGTCATAGTGGCTTTTAAGGTAGGACTTGCAGTGTTTAATGAGAAATGCTGTGTTTAAAGATGAAGTGCACAATGTCTGTAGGACTACAGCCTGACCAGTATTTGACATAATGTCATTTGACAATGTCAAATGTCATATGACAATTTGTCTAGGACAAATTCAGAATTAGCTGCGCTGGAGCAGCACATTTAACTGCAATTCATGTCCTTTCCACTTTTGCGTAATGGATTTCTCACTCCTCTCTGAACTGTTTTCATTTATTATTATGAAAGTGTGAATTTGCAGTATATCACCACCCCAGAAGAGTTTTAATTTACCTGTCAACCACCACATGTATCTAGCATATGGAGTTCTATTATTTAAAAGATTTTTTAAATAAAGGCATATTTTAACATGTTAGTTCTGTAAGTGAATTCTTTGTTTTGCCTTGAATATGGCTATAACATGTCCTCTGTAGTGTCATGCAGCTGGTGACTAAATTAAGTACTTATAAGTGTACAGTTGTATGTATCTACATTAGATCATATAAATCTGATGTTTGTATTACCATGACCTGAACAACGTTAGGGCCTTGGCAAATATTTGGTATCATTTACCAGTTTCATTTTTCCTTTCTAACTTACTCTGTATATTCAGTCCTGAAAGTAAGTAGATTATTTGAAACTGTCTGGTATGTTAGACGTAGCGGCAAGTTCCTCAGAACGGCCTGGCTAGGGCTTAAGGCAGAAGCTGGGCATGGGGGTAACATGGCACAGGAATAGTCCTGACTTGCCTGTCCCTGCTCCATGGGTGTCACATTGGTGGGCACTCCTGATTAGATGGGGCTTGGCCTTATTGCTGCCACTGAGCACAGTGGGTCAGGAGCCATGCTCCTGGACTCTCCAAAACTCGTTTACAATGATTAGTTTGGGGGCAAGGGATTTAATTATGTGAGGGTATATGAGTGTAAATACCCAAAAACGTACTTACATATATTTATTTGAAGTTCCTCCCATCTATGCCCAGGTGTTTTACCCTGTAGGGCACCAGCTCCCAAGAGGAGAGGTGCTTTACCAAGGTAGGAAGACACCTTTAGTGGTGTAGTACTGTGACACATGGCTGACAGGGTTCAGCCATCCTCTCCTCCCTCAGCCTCCCTTCCTTCCCATGTCAGTGGGGAGGGAAGCACAGCAGACACGGAGCAAGGCTGGTTCTTTGGAGCCATCAGCAGTGGTTTCTGCATGGATTCCCTCAGCTTCCCTGTACTTCAGCAACCTGGATGAGCTGCATCTTCTCTCTCCAGGGAACAGACGGGAAGAGGGGAAAGAAGCAGCAGTGGCTGGGCCAGGGCAGTCATATAATCCCACAGTATCTCGTGTGTTATGCTCATACCATATTGTCACATCAGCCCTTATTGTATTCCTATAATCACCTAAGCCTGTCTCTGTGCAGGTCTCCACATACACTATCATTCCAGTACCCCAGCACCTCTAATTCTTAACACCAACAGACCTGGTGAAGAACCATTTTCTTCATCCTCCAGTTACAACTACCCTAGCCAGACCTTCAGCCTTTTTTGAACTTCTTTCAGCTCAGCTTCTCCCACCGCCACTAGGTAAGCAAAGGCAGGTGGCAGCTGGAACTCTGCCTAAGGCATAGCACAGGTAATGTTGGTGCTTGCTTTCAGTATTCATTCCTATAGTTCATTTGCTGTGCGATACAGTTAAGAGGTGACACCTTAAACATTCACATTCTCTTACAGCTTTTTCTTTTAACTGCCTGGTATTTAAAATATTTCACTTTTAATATTTAACTATTAATTTAATTAATCTAACTATTAATATTTAACTCAATTTTACCAGTTCACTAAAAGAGGAAAACCTGGCTAGAAATAAACATTTTCTTAAACGAGTGCAGCTGAAAATTTCAGGAAAAAACCTACCAAGTGTGCATGAATCACAACAAAATATTAGGAGTTGCCCCAAACTGGCCATTTGATGTGAAATGAGATGATGGGCTCAGTCTCCTACAACCCTTACATCCAAATAAAAGCCAACACCCAGCTGTATTAACAAAGGAGACGAGGACTGACTGGGCCTGAAGAACAAGTCAGCCACCCGTCCCTTGGCATGAGTCCATGGTGTGAGGCATTCACGGGGCAGGCAGCAGGACAGCATAAAGCAGGATGTGCCCTCGCTGCTGCCGCTGCTGCCACTGCTGCCAGCACTATGCCCCTTCCAGCAAAGGATCTCAGAAGTGCAAGAAATTTCACGTCAATTGTAAGTTTCTTTCTTTGAAGTAGGCAGCAGGTGTCTGCCAGAGACAGGACCAGACCCTTGCTCTTATTATTCTACTCTAACCATTACAGTATGTAAAATAACCTGTCCTTTAGTATCCCTTCACTCCTAAAAAGAAAATGTCTTTTATTTACAAATAACTTTATTATTTTAAATATGCTACAGGGTGAGACCAGAAAAAGAAGGAATATATCTTCCAATTTCTTTATTTTTCGCACTCCTTTCTCTGGGCCACTTTTACTCCTAAACACTGCCCCAAAAATAAGAAGAAAGGAAATTAAGAAGAGGAAATGAAAAAAAAAAAATCCAAATAAAAACATTTCTTAAGCAAGCAATTGCACTCAAGCAGTTGAGGGAAAGAAGGGTTAATTTGTCAGTCTGTGCTCCCAGTAGACAGGCTTGTCTGTACAACTCCCATTCTGCAAACACCCTGTACTTGGCTATGATTTGTGCAGGTAGAAAAGAGACACTTATGCAGACATCAAAATACACATGTGTCCATTTAGAACAGGATATGCATATTAATCGCTTCCATTACAGCCCCCCAAAGCTGGAGAGGGCTCTTCTCAGTCAGAGAAGAATCAGGCCAGCCTACCAGCAAAACCGCATCACCACCAGCCCCATGACCTGAAGTTTCACCATGAAGTTTTTCCTTTGTGCTAGGAACAAGGCCCTGGGGCCGGTGAGCAGCTGGAGGAGTGGGGGCACCACTGCAGCCCCCCAAGCAGGCAGGGAGGAGGGCAGGCAAGGGTCAAGGCACGAGGGAGGACGGGTGGACAGCCAGGAGGGCAAGGCAGGGGAGCAGGCAGGGACAAGGCAAGAGAGAGGACAGGAGGACAGGCAGGGGACAAGCAGGAGGAAAGGTGGGAGGGGAGAAAGGACAGGAGGGCAGGCAGGAGGGCAAGGCAGAGGCCAGAAAGTGGGGCAGGTGGGCTTAAGGCAGGGGGCAGGCAGAGGGGCAAGGCAGGAGGGCAAGCAGGAGGAAAGGCAGTGGACAAGCAGGAGGGCAGGGGCACAGGCAGGAGGACCAGGGAGGGGAAGGCAGGGGATATTCAGGAGGGCAGCGGGGAGGGCCGGAGGGAGGGCCGGAAGGCAAGGCAGGGGACATTCAGGAGGCCAGGGGCGCAGGCAGGAGGGTAAGGTAGGGGCAAGACAGTGGGACAGATGGGATCCAGGCAGGGGGACAGAAAAAGAGGCAAGGCAGGAAGGAGGGCAGGGAACACTCGGGAGAGCAGGGGCAAGGCAGGAGGGAGGGCAGGGCCGGCCAGCAGGACCAGTCAGGAGGCAGGTCCCCCGGCGCGGGGTCCGGGCCCGAGGGTGCCCCGAGGACGCCGTCCCCGCCCCGCGGGCCGAGGAGGCATCCGGGCGGCGGCTTTCCCGGCTGCCAGCGCTTCGGGAAGCCGTCCGGCCGCGGGATCGGGGCGGTGTGCCGGGGAGGGCTCCCCGCGGGGACCATGGCTCCCGGGCGCAGCCCCTGGCCGCTCTGCCTGCTGCTGGCCACCTGCGGGGCCGCCGCGCCGCCCCCGGGCCGGGAGTGCTCCGCCGAGCAGCTGCGCGACGCCCTCGTCGATATAAACCTGTCCCTGCCCCGAGGCGTCCGCGGGGCAGAGCCCGTGTTCGCCGCGAGCCCTGAGGCTTGCGTTCGCGCCTGCTGCTCTGGGGAGAAGCCGCCAGGTGAGTGGTTTCTCTCCCGCCCGCCCTGTTCCTGCGCTTGGGAAGCGGCTCCTGGGGCCGCCCTGGTTCTCGTGGCGGCGGCGCTGGCTCATCGGGAGGCTGGAGAGAGCGAGGGGCCAGAGCCCGGCTGCTCGGGAGAAAGGCGCCCGCGGGGAAGCAGGAGATCCAAGATAGGAAAGCTGGGACCGGCTCTGGAATCCTCAGCATAAGAAGGATATGGAGCTGCTGGAACGGCTCCGGAGGAGGGCTGCAAGGATGCTCATAGGGCTGGAGCACCTCTGCCGTGAGGACAGGATGAGAGAGTTGGGCTTGTTCAGCCTGGAGAAGAGAAGGCTCGGGGGAGAACTTATAGCGACCTTCCAGTACCTGAAAGGGGCTACAGGAAAGCTGGGGAGGGGTGGGGGGTAGGGGGACTGTTTACAAAGCCGTGTAGTAATAGGACAAGGGGCAATGGATATAAACTGGAGAGGGGCGGATTTAGACTAGAAATAAGGAAGAATTTCTTAACGATGAGAGACACTGGGACACGTTGCCCGGGGAAGCTGTGGCTGCCCTGTCCTTGGAGGTGTTCAAGGCCAGGTTGGATGGGGCCTTGGGCTGCCTGATCCAGTGGGAGGTGTCCCTGCCCATGGCAGGAGGGCTGGAACTGGATGATCTTTAAGGTCCTTTCCAACCCATACTATTTTACGTATTTAGTAGACACACTATGAAGTAACCGACATTTTGCACTGAGTTTAATTTTAGACAAAAATGAGAGCTTTTACCCTTCTCAGATGCTTGTTTGCACCAAGATCTTCGAGCATTAGGAGGTACAGCAGCAAGTAGAAATGACAGTGGTAAAAGTACCCTTCCTCCAGACAGCAACAAGCCAAAAGATTTGTGGCATGTGATGGGAAAAGTGTATAAATAATTTCCTTTCTTGTGGGTATATCAAGGAAGTTTTCAGATTTATCAGGATTTGTAAGCAAGAAATTGTTCTGTTGAGTGGTGCCAGTGTGGTGCGCAGAGGGGAGGATGAGGGATTATACTCTGTTTCCCCAAGTTCATCTGTACAGGAAGAGGAAGGTGTGACCTTTTTTATGTTGGCCCCAGGCCATTCTTTTGCAGGCCTGGGTTGTTTTTCCTGTAGGAATGTTACGTGTTCATAATTTTCCTCTTACACTAGGAAAAACTAATTTAACAGACCAGAGATTAATGTCAAAATGCTATAAAAGTTCTTGTTGCTGAAATATCTGTGTATCATGTTTTTGCAGGAGACAAAAAGTGTAATTTGGCAATTTTTGATATTCGAAGAACAAGTGCACATCCAAACTGCTACCTGTTTTACTGTCCCAGCACAGAGGCCTGTCCAATGAAACCTGCTACAGGATTTGTGAGCTACCAGATAAGTGGAGGTAAATAACAGGAAAAGCCACCGATCCCCACACAAGATGACCTTGCGCCTGTGACTTTCCTCTAGTGATCAGAAAATTTTGGAGGGTTGCGTTTTTAGTAAAATGTTCTAAGCCAAGCACTATCATTTGAAAATGCTTTGTGGGAGGTGGGTGGACAGGTGTGTGGTGAGCTCCTGAGTGGGCACAACTTCTCGGTTAGAATAACATCCTGACCCTTACAGAATTTCTTCACATTAGATTCAGAACTATTAGCAATTTTCCCTTGCTTAAGGCAAAAAGAAGCTGCTTCTAACTAAATATATTAAAGAAGGAAAATTTTCTGTACATACTGCTGAAAGCAATGGAAATACAATGCCCATGTCGCTGTGTATTCTACAGATTCATGCTATGCTGGTGAATACCATGTATAAACAGGCAGAAACACCAAGCAAATGTTGGGCAAGCTAAGAGAACCGCTGTGAAGTTACTGAGTAACTGGAAATAGTAATCATGATTTCCTGCTTTCAGTTGGGGAACCTGAAGCACAGATGCAAATAGACGGAGCTTAAAACTTGATGACATGTAGGCTCCACACTCAGAAGTATCTTGCTATCTGTCATGTGCTGTGGGATTTTTAATAGCAGGTCTTGTTGACTGACATTGACTTGTACCAGACCTGTCTGAACAGCTCAGATAAGAAACTGGTAGTCAGACTGTCCTCTTGCCAAGAGTTCGCAAGGTGGTTTCAGTGTGGCTCTTTGAGAGAGCAGAAATTTCATACTTCCAGAGGCTGAACTTTTGTTAAAAAAGCAAACTTTTCCCAGCAAAACTATGCAAGGAGCAACAGCAGGATATGTAGAAAACTTATTCACATGATGTTATGAAATATTTGTGAGCACAATCAGACAGGAATTAGACAAAAGCCATGTGCAACGAATGAATTGTGTGCCTGTAAAATTATCATTAGAACTATTCTTTCCTCTGGTTTTAATTCCTTGGAAGACTATAAGGGTTTCATACAAAGAAATGCTTGTGATTTCCTCCTGCATGTCGTGTAATGCTCAGTTAACAAGGTGATTGCATGTATCATCTATTTTTCTTTTTGCATTTTTTAGCTTCTGTGAACTTGGAATTATGGAAAGGTTATGCTAGCATATTTACCTTACATTCCTAGTAAGTTTTTGTGTTGGTACTCAAGCATTGCAAGCTCTGTTTTTTCAGATGACAGTCTGCATGTGGTTGCACTGAAAACCAAAATAAAAGGGCGAAAAGTACTCTATTGGTAATACAGCGACTTAAAATACTGATGTTATGTTAGTAATGATATTTTTTTTTAACTATTCTTGTTGCTTGGTAACCAATGGAAACAGTGTGTGGCTCTAGAAGTAAAACATTACCTGGTCCCAGTCACAAAGAGCTATTGCTGAGAAGAAGTAACATTTCTAGTTTCTGCTCTTCACCTACTGCTTTGGTGTTTGCCTTTTTCACCCCACTAAGATACTGGTGGGTTCTAGCAAAGTATTCTCAGGAGGTGAATAGTTCGTTTTTAAGAGTGCCAAACTTGAAGTTTGTTTTCTAATCACAGAATTGTTTAAAGCATTACCAATTTTCTGGTTTGCTTTTGTTTGTTGGTTTGTTTGCATTTCATCTTTTTGTGGAATCTTAATGCTTGGAAATATACATTAAAACAGCAGCCAAGCAGGCTTCTTTGTGTGTATACTAAAACTGAGAAATCCATCCTTCTAGATAAGAGTTTCTACTTGAGAAAAAAGTGATAATGAAAATGTTATGGACTTATTTATTTCAGTTCCAGTGCAGTTAACAAACCCCTTTGTTTCTATAAAAAAGATGAGTGAGTGTCAGAATTACTTGTGATGTTCCATTTTAAATGAAATCTGAATGTTAACAGCCAGTCTTCCCAAGAGCTTGTGCTGACCCAGTCTCTCTATGATACCTGCTAGAATCAGCTAGCGCCTGGGTTATCAGTTGTGTGGAATTTCTGTCACATAATGCTGTTGCTCTTCTTCCAAACCTACCTGATCTGCAAGCAATTAATATTGATTTGTGGAGAAATGATCGCATGCAGTCTGCTTCTTGTGGAGGTCTTCATTGCAAATTCCTTGGAGGCTCTTGGAGTAGTGTCTGTCTTCTAGCATGGGCAGTAGAGCTCAAGTCTTTCCTACAAACCCATATGTGTTTAAAATGATGTAAAATAGGGGCATTATTGCCACCTAGTATCGTAAGACAATTTTTGCATGTGAATTGAATTGTATCAACCAATCACAGGGTGCTTGGATATTACAAGAAAGGGGTATATAACCATCATGGCTAGGTGGAAATGCGTACATCTGACAAATAAAAAAAAGTGAAGTTGATAATATCTGCTTCTTAACTGACAGGTTGAGAATGGTTTGAAGGCAATGAGCCCCCTTGCTTTGCATTGCAGTGCTACATAATACACTTATATGCATGCAATATGAGTATAAAACAATCAGATTGAGATGCTTACTCTGCACAGGTGAATTCTGTAAGAAGAAGCAGTCAGGGTCTGATGTGCCCAGGTCTGAGGCTTATGACAGAGTTTAAAAATCACCCACCATATTTTAAAGAAAAGAAGACCTTGATGCCTCAGTTTCATCAGCCATTACTTTCTGGAGCCCCCTTATATCTCTCTTAAAAGGAAATAAAGATTGTTAGAGTAAGCTTGTGGTAGTCAAAAATAGATTTATTAATTAAATACTTGTATTTCCTTTCTGTTTTCAGCCACCCATGCCCTGGAGGACACAACCTTCAAAAGTGAGGACTTTTCTCCACATGAGCATTCTTTGCTTTCAGATGATGGAGCCTTTATTTCTCACAGTCAAACAACTCAGCAGAATCGTACAGCTACTTTGCAACAATCTGTAGTTCATCAGGCACCTGAACTCCTGAACCATATGGCCAAGCAGTTAGACAAAAGTGAAGTTCATACTGTTTTTCCTGAATCTCAAAGGGCAGAACATCCTGAGACCCTAGACTCCATCCCAAGGCAGAAAGTAATTAACCTGTGGTCAAATACATCTTCCACTGTTCGAATTGGAAACACATCTACTTCATTCCTCACCACTCAGTCTAGTGTTCCTGAACCCACTAGTACTCCTCTTAGTCCTCTGCCTACAAGTACCATCAGACTGGAATCTCGTACAACCTCTGTCCTTGCTGGTGGTGTTAGACCTACTGCTGTCACCACTACCACAGCTACCTTTCTGCGTACTGCAAACACTACAGCTAAACCTGGCATCCCTCCTGCCAGTATTACTGCTACTCATGTTCCTCTTTTCAGTCCCACAACTTCTGCTTCTAGTTCAACAACCAAACAGGTGACCATGAATTCCAGATCTGCTACCACTCCATCAGGGCTAAGGACTCCAGCCATCCTTGAGCCGACAGTTGTCTCTTCCAATGATACCAGCCATGTTACCCTCTTCTCTTTTCCAGGTGTCACTCTATCTGCTAATGATTCCTCCACAGCTCTCCAGAATGACTCTCAGGGATATGACACATTTGATTTAGATATGCCAGAGAATGCTCTGAGAGGTAAAGATGTGATTCAGCTGAGAGAAAAAACCAGCCTTGTAGCAGCTTTGCTTTTTGGGGTGATATTCTTGTTACTAGTTATTGCATTAACAGGAAAGAAAATACACGAATCTCTTCAGAAGAGACATTATACCAGGCTGGATTACTTGATCAATGGAATCTATGCTGATGTATGATGGAGAGAGGGAAGAAGGTTGTGAGCAGCATCTCTCATCTTTGAGAGGACAACTCTGAAACAGAATGGTAGATATTGAAATCTCAGAAGAAGATAAATTTCTTTTTTTGGTCACTAATCGGAAACTAATAGATGGATTTGGCAGGAAAGAAACCTGCTTTTTCTAAGCTGAACTGTGATATCTGTCATTTTTTATTTACTGCTAAATCCAGAAAATAAACACTAAAATTTAAGTTAAGCTAAGAAGGTCTTAATATTTAAGGAGAAAAGGCATTTGAAGAGCTTAATCTATACCATCACAAGATCAGTGGTATAGAAGTACACCTAATAAATTGAGTACCTGTGCAGAAAATGAGTGGTTTCCATGCTGTTTGCACCCAAACTCCCTAGTGTTACACGACTGTCTGGCAGTCCTATTTATCCTATTCCCTTAAGTAAGGGAATACTTGGTAGGCGAGCTCTGCATCCAAATGGTTTTAGGTACAAAGAATAAAAATTGCAGTACACATAACATAGTTTGCTTAATTTACTTAACTACATATGGTTTATGGATATGTAAGTATCTTAAATGTTTTTTTCTGCATGTATCAGAACCTATCCTTAAAACCACATGCTGTAAATTTGAGTTTTCCTTTCCTAAAGAGCTCACCACCCTGTAGCACATTGGGATTTTGCAGTATGTATCAGAAAGAGTTTTTGTCATATCAAAGTAAAACAAGCTGCAGTCAAGGTCTTTTATGACGAATGTCATGACCGAGTGACTTGGCATATACACGACAGAGAATCTGTTCTAGTACACCTTAATCCCTAACAGCTGAGAGTCAACACCTGACCACAGAGCAGGCAGAAACTTGTGAGGGAGCTTGGCTAAGGCAACAACTGTATTATAAGGCAGAAGACACAGAATGATTTAGTAACAGACAGTTATGGTTGGAGTTGAAGATCTCAAAGGTCGTTTCCAACCTAATGATTCTATGAAAAGGTGGGGTCTCCATTTGCTGAACACCTAAAAGGACTGAAGAGAAGTAAGAAAGTTGTAAAGGAAAATGGTGGCTATGTAGGAACATGCCAACCTCAAAGAGGTTTCCTGCAGTCAGCAGGAGCAGATGAACAAGGTTGCATCATCTTCATGCTTCTAGTGCTCTTCCCTCACCAGGCTCTCAAAAGAGCAACAGTGCTGGACTTGCTGTCCCTCCTGAACTCACAGGGCTCTTACTGGCTTTCAGATCACACCACTTCTGGGGTCATCTTCATGTGACTGGTAATAAGCATAGCTGTTCTGTACTTTACCCTGCCTCTGGAACAAGAGACAAGTTACAGTATGTGTGTACATTACCTGCTTGCTACACAACTTCTATTTCATATTATTAACATTTCCTTTCACATAAACCTGGTCTAAACCTGGTTTTAGAATGAAATTCTAGATTTCAAAATATGTGTGGCAGACAATGTAATCAGCAACAGCGTCAAGACAGAGAAGGGAGGGTGCCTTCATAAATACAATGAAACAATTCTATTGCAAAATATGAAACGTGACTTATGTCCCAGAGGTTCTTAGATCTGTCAAGCTCAGTTCAGTGGGAAGCAAGCGTGATCCAAAAATGGCCTCAAGGCAAGTGTTCTGAGAGTTCTAACAATAACTTTTAATGCAGAAAATTCTCTGAAAATTCTCTAAAAATTCCATTTTCCAAAGATCAAAGAAAAGTCAGTGTTCCTTATGTCAAGAAGCTGAATTCTTACTATATGGGGGCTAAAAGTTGTTTTATATATATAAAACCAGCTGGTCTTCTGTGCTGCTTAAGTCTGGCAATCCTTAATAGAAAAACATTCTGAATAACCTTTTGAAAATGAACAAAATCACAAAGCAAAAGTATCTCAAGTTCATCAGCTTGTCTGTTTAACCTCAGCTTATTACAGGAGAAGTGCTGAGAGCAACCCCTGAATCCTCACTGTGTGTTTCTGCTGTCACAACAAATTTGTTGGAGGGAGAGATGGTTGGTATTAATTGACACAGTCCAATACAGCAGAGATACATTCAAGAGACAGCAGGCAGAGATATCTTGGGTTCATTCAGAGCACTGGGCATGTATTTGGCTAATATCATTAGGGACATTGGCCTCCAACCTGAACAGCACCATACATAAAAAAAGGTGAATGATGGAAGTCAAGCAGAGAGGTGCACAGGTACCGTGACTAATTTAGTGAGGATGCTGGGCAGAGCAGCCTTTCAATATTTTTAATGAAACAAACAACTTTCAAAGTTCTTATATTAAAAAATCATTTGTATTCTTGAGGAAAAATATATATGTACTAGGCAGCTGTACTGAAACAGTTATCTTCCACCCTCCCCCAACTATTTGTCTTGTTGGATTAAGAGTAGATGGGGAATTGTTAGATGACCAGTATGGATCTTTCTGGAGGGGCATTTACAACCTGTGTTTGAACACTAGAGGGCAACAACAGTTTATTAAATAGAATTTACAATTTCCGAGATGGCAATTTAAACGTTTTAATTAGCTTGGGTTTTAATTTTCCAATCAATGACAATTTCATTGCAAAATTGTTTTATAGGAAAGTTGTTTTGTTTATCAGAATGTTCAGAGTGGAGGATTATATATGCACACTTTTAAAACTTCTTACTCTAGTATATTAACTTCTCTTTTTTAAATAATGTTCAGTCAGATTATACCATTAGTCACTAGCATTGCCAGTTAACAGAGCTGGAGAGATATTTCCTGTCATCATTCTTTCAACTGAATTTCATGGAATTATCAGCCATCACAATATGATGGCAACCTGTGCATTTGGGGTGGCTCTTTCTGAAGGTAACCAGTTATCTTATGGATTGAGACTAAAAGCTGATTGACTTTAATCACCCAGAAAGTGTAATAAATACTGTAGCTGCTTGTTTTCATATTGTTGCTTTATAGTGCTGAGCAAACACAATGTGTGTAAATAAAGACTGTCATGGACAAAACTGTTCTGTGGGTTTGTTAAGTTAAGGCAAACAGAAACCCCAAATTTTATAACCTCTGCAAACAATCATAAAGAAATAAATTGGAGATCTATTTGAGACAGTTGAGAAGAGGACGTAGTCGCTGCCTCAAAAGACTGCAAATCCAGTCTGGCCTGTTCTCTTCAAATAGTGCTTCAATTTATTGTAATTTCTGTAGGAGTAGGAAATGCTTATAGTCAGGATTCTTTCAAGTGAAATTACTAACCAACCAGCCAACCAATACAAACAAACAAGCAAACAACCCCACAAAATAATTACATGAGAAAACATTTTAAAAAATGAATCTTATTTTTCCTCCTCCTCCAAACACATCTTAGTGGATTTGAATCTGATGACACTATTAGATTATGCTTTGATCCCACCATCTTACACTCCATGCTGATACAAACACAGAGTTTAAAGCGCTATTATTGCAGCCAACGGTTTCTACCCAGCTCTCCTTCATAGAGCGGAGCTCTACTTTGTGCTCTGTTGCACTGCTGAAATTGGCTTGGGCTGCTGGGGCCTTCCTGTACCTCACTCATTCCCTCATATAAGTAACACATCTTGCTGCCTGCCTGTTTGTGGAGAGTTATTGGATAGCTGCATACCCTCCTCACTCAAAAGCTTTGCGTGTCCTTTCAGGGGTGCATGTTCTATTCCCAGATGCTTTACCAGCCTTTTGATGGGTAGGTCTCCTGAATGACTGGGATATAAATGGGAATTTTTCTTCGTCTTCAGGAACCCTACACTCCCTCCTAGTCCCACAGTCTAAATTTGCTTTTTTTTTTTTTCTCTAGATCTCTGCACTTCGTAAGGGTATCAAGGTGCAAAGCATAAAACTGCTGCTCGTTTTCCTTTGTGCTGGGTAGATATTATAAACAATTATGAAACGTACTTTTAAATGTTAGTGCAACTTTGGGGGGTTGTTGTTTTCTGTGTATTAGGTCACTTGAAAAAGAAACCAAAAGCTTGTGCCTTAACTTCTATTCTGCTACTTCTCTCCTTCCAACCTACAGAATGTCACTGACTTAAGTGCCAAAGGATTATTGATATGCCGTGTCTGAGGTGTTCTGATCCATCTTTCTCTTGGTTTGCTCTTTTTATAGTAGAAAACTGAAAATTCCACCCTACTGAGATCACCCAGAAACAGACATCAGATAATTCTTGTTTTCTCAGGGAAATTTAATAAGCAGTTAACATCTAGTACAACTTCAAGATGCTGAAGGTTGGACTGGCTAAACCATAGGCATGTTTTGAAACATTTTCTGATTTGAGCAGTCACTCTGGAGACCACAAAGGCATTTCTTCAAAGTGCTACGATAGTAAGGATGGTTATATGAGGTCTAAGTGCTTGTAAGGTACTTTGGTGCCTGCAACACAGAGAAGTAGCTGAGTTCTGGCTGAACATTCAAAAGCCACTGGGAGCAGCACCCGATTTTCTCTGTCCTCCACTTACTCTGAAAGTGATGTGATCAGTGGTGCTTGGACCTTAATATTTTGACGTTTGCATCTATTCTCAACAATACCTAGACTGAAAATATGCACAAAGTTCAAACAGTTTTTGTTGTAGAAAACCCCTCACAATGACACAGCTTTCCTATAGGCTTGTGTATTAAGGTTTCTTTTTAGCTTGTTTAATTAGCCTTTAAGCTTATTTGTTTGCTTTCATGAGAGAGCCTTTTTTTCCTACTCCTAAATCCAAGTTCCACTGACATTACTGAAATCTTTCTATGTAAGGATCTGGACCCTCTATGTAAGTTATTTGGATCCTCCAAGTAAGGATCCAAGTAAGTTTGGATCCTGCAAGCAAATTGTGAATAAGATGATCCCTTTACTTCAGCGGACGTATGCTGCTCTGTCTTTGTGCGTGCAACTCCCATTGATGTCAGTGGGAGGTCCTCCAGCACACAGTTTACAGCTCAAAGTCAAAGACTCCTACTTAGTGGCTCATAACTTTACAAAACAATTGCCTTATAGGATGACAGGACTTCTCAGCCCAGAGGTAAAATTTCTCAGAGAATCTCAAAACCACTTTCCGAGCTGCTTCTGATTATTTAACTATGACAATGATGTCCATATCTTGTTTCAAGGCATGCAATAAGGAGCTCAAATGTTTTTTCACCATGTGATAACTCAGGCACTATTTCTGGGAAGTCTCCAGATATGGCACATGCTATATGTTGCCTTTGCAGAGCACTGAGTTTTAGAAAGGGGAAAAAAAAGAATTTATTTGTGAGGTATAGTTTCAAACAAGTGAGAATAGCTTGAGCTATGCTGGTGGCTACTAAACTTAATAAGATACACATGTAGCTTTCCTATACTGACAAATACATAAAGCAAGGGCACACCCCATGTGAGTGAATCTTGGGGAGGATGGTAGAGTTTGAAACGCAACAGGCCTGAGTGCTGAAGCCTATCTATGTGCTATGTCTAGCAGAGAGAGGGTAGGTAAGCTTTTCCAGAAATATGTTGGAGTTCCCATCCCAGTGGAGAGTTTGAGGGTAGTTCACCTGCCACTGGTGACAACAAACTTCTCCACTGGCTACTGCATCAATTGACAACAAGAATGATTTCCAGGAACTTAGTCTGCATGCACCAGCAACAGCAAGAACAACAACTAATAAATGCACATGTGCTACAAGCAGTTAGAGTTCACTTTGCTTCCTTTTATCTGGAGCATCACTTAACTTTGTAAAACATAATGTGTTTGGAACAAAGAAGTTTGCTGTGGGCAGCAATCCATATGAAGTTCAAGAGTGTAGATGCAGCAGTGAAGGTCCTCCATCCTTCACGATAAGAAGTCACAGTGCACCAACCGGAAAGCGAGACACTGGTCCTTGTACCTGTTCTCCTGCATTCTTACACCTACCTTCCAGTGGAGTCTGTAGAAGGAAAGGAGGCTTGAAAGGTGAATTAAAAAAGGAGTCTTGTTTTGGGGGTAAAGTTTAGAACTTTGTTACTGACTCTGATTATTTTTTTTCCTTTTTGTTAATTTTCACCTGATTGAATGTTGATTAAGTCATAACTAGAAACCACCTTGGGTGCAGATCTCATAATGGACCAAGTAAAACAAGACAAATTTCTCTAGGGAAGACTTCGTATATTTCTCACTTGGCTTTTAACCTAAAATATAACAAATCTTGTTTGAATCTTTAACTCAGCTCAATTCATACTTATTCTACCCTATTAACATCAGTTGTGAAAACTCAGTATCTGCCTTCTACCCTTTTTTTCTGTACAGCTATTCCTTTGCCTGTCTGACATTGTTCAAGAGTACACGGTTTGTACAGTGAAAGAAAATGGTCCTTTGTCCTTTCATTTGCTAGGCTGTGTTTTGCTTTAGTTTTCAGGTCTTCTTGTTTAAAACAGAATAGTATTTTAAACTTGACTTTTGATGTTTCTTTTGAAATGGTATTTATGTAGCAAAATAATAAGTGGGTGACTCATATGTCAATGACCCAGAGCTGCATAAAGTTGAATGCATTTTGTTCTTGAAGACATCCTTCTGAATCTGAAGTTTGGGTTGTTCAGCTTGGAGAAGAGAAGGCACTGGAGATACCTTATGGTGGCCTGTCAGTACTTAAAGGGGGCTTAGCAAGAAAAACAAGAAAAGACTTTTTACCAGGGCCTGTAAGTAACAGGAGAAAGGGTGATGGTTTTAAACTGAAGGAAGGTAGCTTTAGACTGGACATAAAGAAGTTGTGGATACCCCATCATTGCTGAAGGCCAGGCTGGAAGGGGCTTTGAACAACCTGATCTAGTGGAAGATGTCCCTTCCCATGGCAGGAGTTTGGACTAGAAGATCTTTAAAGGCCCTTTCCAATCCAAACAATTCTGTGGTTCTGTGTTCTGACTGAGGGGTAGAACACGAAGTGGGAGCAGCAACTAAATAACTGAAATGTACAATCTTCTGCAAATATTTTTTTTCTGCTATCTTTAAGTTGTTTGGGTCTTTGTCTCCCACTGTTTTTTTATCATGGTGACTGGAACACCTTTTGATATACTGAGTTCATCATCTACTGCCACAGTGTACCACAGGAAGCAGATATCCTCACTAATGTTTCCTCCAGAAATTTCCTAATTCCTAAACTCCAAATAAAGATAGGACTCTAAATCATAATTTCCTTCAACACTTAGAGCTTTGCTTATCTTAATAATAAAAAAAAACGTTTTGGGAAAATAGCATTTAAAATGTATTGTTCAAAGAAAAGATTTCTTAATATTAAGATTAAATGGGGATTTCGTTCTGTGTAAGCTCTTTTCAGATCATTCTAAGGTATTAGATTTTTTACAATTGTAGGAAAGAAAAAATTAGTAGAAGTTGCATTAGTTGCAAAGCTCTGATGCTGAAAAAAGCATTGGAAAGAGCTTTATGAGTTAGGGCTATTCAGACACAATTCCCTGCCTTTTATTCAAAGATCCATGTGACCAAATACTGCCTTTGTAGGTTTGACTGGGGAGGGAGGGAAAGAAGGAGGGATGAGGAGTGGATTGGGTAGCCTCATTCTAAATAGGTTTTTTTTCCTTGAGACAAGAAAATAGAATCAAAATGTTCCAAAATGGAATACAATGGTTTATATATCTTTATAGCAGGCACAACTGTTTTAACAAATACATTAGGGGAGTAGGTCTGCATTTCTCTGTGTTTTTCTTTGTCACTAATCTACATTTAGTTGCCAGCTGTACTGGAAGAGTCTTTATTGAAGTCCACACTGTAAGGAAATTATACAAAGAACTAATGGAGGTGGAGAAGAAGCAAATGAGACTTCAATCATATATAATTGCCTCTTCCATCCTCTCATCACATGAAGAATGAGTTACAGGTTATAAGCCGTGGAAAATTTTATATATGGAGCCAGTGCAAGCTTAAGGACGCACATTCATCCCAGCTGTGACAGGCAATGAAATCAATGGGAGACAATTTCACTAATGGCCAGGGTGAATGTATGTGGGACTTTTTGCCATCCTGTATTTTGAGTATCTTTTGTGGAGGTACAGGTGGCAACAGCATACCCTGCACTTAGAAGCGTAGATTCATAGAATGAGCCAGTGCTCTTAGTGCTGCTGTCTGCTGGTAGCAGGGCAGGGGGCTGGATTTGGCACTGTTTCTACTTCAGCTGTTCCTTCCTAGTCCTATAGCTCCAGTGCAAATCTCACAATGTTTCTAGTAGATCAAGAATCCACTAAATTACTGACAAGGCCCCTTAAAAAAGACAGACTGTAGAATCAGTCACTGTCAATTATCCTGGAATTTCATTGGTTGAAAAGTGAGAAAAGACTAATTCAAATTCCCCGCATTGTGATTAACTGATTTAAAGATTTTTTTAAATGGTAAGTATTTTGTCCTTGAAGTTACGTTATTCAACAGTTATGCCACGGTCTACGGCATTAACAATAATTTCTACAATTCTGAAATAAACTGGGGACTTGCATGTGTCTTGTATGCTGCCTTTCCAGGTCTTGAAACACACTTGCCACAGTGAAGCACAAAACCTACAGAAAAGAGTAAAGTGTCCATCTTATGGAGGGTAGGGAGGCTCTGCAAAGGGATCTGAACAGGCTGGACCGCTGTGCCGAGTCCAATGGCATGAGGGTTAACATGGCCAAATGCCGGGTCCCGCACTTGGGGCACAACAACCCTGTGCAGTGCTACAGACTGGGAGAAGTCTGTGTAGAAAGCTGCCTGGAGGAGAAGGACCTGGGGGTGTTAGTTGACAGTGACTGAACATGAGCCAGCAGAGTGCCCAGATGGCCAAGAAGGCCAATGGCATCTTGGCTTGTATCAGAAACGGTGTGACCAGTAAGTTCAGCGAGGTTATTCTCCCTCTGTACTCAGCACTGGTGAGACTGCGCCTTGAATATTGTGTCCAGTCCTGGGCCCCTCAGCACAAGAAGGATGTTGAGGCTCTGGAGCGAGTCCAGAGAAGAGCAACAAAGCTGGTGAAGGGGTTGGAGAACAGGCCCTATGAGGAATGTCTGAGAGAGCTGGGGTTGTTTAGCCTGGAGAAAAGGAGGCTGAGGGGAGACCTCATTGCTCTCTACAACTACCTGAAAGGAGGTTGTGGAGAGGAGGGAGCTGGCCTCTTCTCCCAAGTGACAGGGGACAGGACAAGAGGAAATGGCCTCAAGCTCCGCCAGGGGAGATTTAGGCTGGACATTAGGAAAAATTTTTTCACAGAAAGGGTCACTGGGCACTGGAACAGGCTGCCCAGGGAGGTGGTTGATTCACCTTCCCTGGAGGTGTTTAAGGCACGGGTGGACAAGGTGCTCAGGGGCCTGGTTTAGTGTTTGATAGGAATGGTTGGAGTCGATGATCCGGTGGGTCTCTTCCAACCTGGTTATTCTATGATTCTATGATTCTAAGTAATAGTTCCGAATTGCCAAAGGAATTGACTTTTCTCTGAGTAATCCTGGGTAATAGTAATTTAATGAAAATGTTATCAAGAATATGCCTCCATCCTTATTTTTAATTACTACCTAGCAATTAAGAAGGTAAAAAGATTTGGGGTTTCCTTGAAATAATAAGTTATTCCAACATCTTGCATTTGTGTGACCCTACCTTACAACTCAAAAAGAGGTCTTCATAAAACAGCACAGACTTTAAACCTAAAGATTAGCCATTAGAGGGCACTCTTTTCTGCTTTGAGGAAGTCGTCTTGCTTTTCCAGCTTATTTTGAGAATTTAGATTTAACAGCTGATAAAAACAACATCCTGAAGAGGTATCACGGTATCCATAGCCATATTCTTGATATGCCTAGTGTCCTGGTTGAATTGCAGACTAATTTATGTATAAACAGAAAGGATATGAATACGAATATGAATATTGCCCTTCCACAGTTTGAACTGGAGAGGGATGAGTCTGCTTGTCATAAACTGGCAAGCATGGTATTTCCATGATGCAGCCCAGAAGTGGCTATTTCATGTTGCAAATGAGCTCTTTCTTTAGCACAGATGGTGTGTCACATTGTGTACACTACATAAAGGTTGAAAATTGTTTCAGGAAAGATTGCTAATTACCTTACCTTTCCTGACCATAGGCATAAATTCTAGTCATTAATCCCTCGGACTAAGAGAGGGCAAGTAAATGTACAATGCTTTACCAGAAACTAATTTTTAAACTTCAAAGGCTGCAGTGCAAAGCTGAACTAGTAAATATTATGGATGTGTATTGCAAAATGTTGAACTCCATGAAAGGGGAGTTGAAAAGGACATATTCTTAAATTGTTGTTGTTTAAAAGGCTCACACGTTATGGTTAATAAAGCCCAGATGCTGACTGGTTTTGAAAATCTGAGCAAACTAAAATAAAATAGTGTTTTGGTGTTTGTCAGCCTGAAATGTGAGCTCTTTTAAAAGGATGTTTTCTCTGTATTGACCTAGCATTAAAGTACGTTACAAATTTTAGAACTGTAACTTTCTCAAATTACATTTCTATAATTTGGCTTTGAATTGTAGCCACAGCTGAGTATTCATAAGGACTTGTCCTGTGGTCTGGTGGGCAGTGCCAAATTAAAATCAGAATCCTACATGGTTCACACTGAAAACATGACCACTGGAGAAGTGTATCCTCAGGCACTGCTGTTTTCAACTCCCTAGGAGATGGAAGAAGAGAAAAGAGGTAGATAGTGTGACCTTGGATGCACCATCAGCAGGATTCCAAGTGTTCCTCCAAAGGCATAAAGAAAATGCCCAAGCCTTTCAGGTCATCTTATTCTGTATTTCCCCTTGGGGATATCTCCAGATTTCTGTTGGACTAGCTTGCCTACATGGGCTATTGAACTCAAGCACCTTTTCCTCTGAAGTTTTTTGTTGCAAGGTTTTTTTTTTTTTAAGTCACAAAGAAACACAGTTCTTATCCTGGGCACTGAGCAACCTTTTCCAGTAGATGAGATGGGAAATAAAGAATGGCTATTATATATAATGGGCTAGTACTGAAATGCAAGAAGTAGCAACTCAGTACGTGATAAAAAAGAGACTTGGTGGGGTGTTTGATGGGAAAATTGCCACAGAAGTAGTGGGAGTGCTAGTTTTTGCTGTGGTTTGACAAACTGGGGGGCTTGGGGGAGGATGCTGCAGATAGTAACTGCAAAGACAAATGAGGTCTCATTGCTCAAAAAATGTCTGAAAGAGAGACCCAGCTATGAGTCCAAAGAAATCTGCTTGTAGACTGCCTGTGTCCCGGTGAAACGTGCAGTTCATACGGTATGGAAGTAAATGCAAGGGAAAAAAGATTTGTCTGCTTGTTGCTGAACTATAGGAAGAACTACAGGATCTGGTATTCTATTCATTGAAGGAGGAACACCATGGTGAACCCTTCACACTCTTGGAACAGGATAAACCTTGTCAGACATATCTATCACATTTATTAGAGCTAACCTTGTTCCAGGGAAGAGTTGGATGAAGCATTTATTGTTCATAAATTGTACGATCTAGGTGAAGTGGCAAGGTGATGGTACTGCACATCAAAGTGTCCTGTTTTATCGGCAAAATGGCTGTAACAGGCAATATGGATGAAGTCATCACTACCTCACTTCTCATTTCCTAAGCTACGGTGGTGCAGACTTTCCTGCTGGGGGCAAGAGAGGACTTGAGCCAGAGTTTCAGTATGAAGCTTTGGCCTTTTGAAGTCGGTGAGAGTTTTGCCATTGACTTCAGAGGGACCAGGATTTCACCACGCTATGCCTATTAGTTCTTGTTGAGACATTCAATGAGAGAGCTAATTATGATAGTGGTTTCTGTGATGTGGGCAGCCACAAATTCATTTGCTGAGCAGCCATCTTCTCCTAACAGCTTTTGTTCTTTAGGGAGTTCGGTCCTGTTCCTACAAAAGATCCCATTGTCTCCACTGGAACTTGGGGCACAGTTCAAAGACAGAGTCACTTTGGCAGTCACTGCTGGTTTCAGGAGCTCCAGCTGTCATCTCTTGCTGTTCTGTGTGCTGACACAACTGCTTGTGAGCCCGGGCCACCCAATCAAACCAGGGAACTAACCCGAGTATTAAAAAAACACAACTTTGAAAGCTTTTGTATCATTGAACTGCCATCTAAGTCCAGAGGTAAAGATAAGGTGCAGATTTCTTAGCAGTTGGAGCCTCAGACTGGATTTGAGCCAGGAAACCAAGGCCTCTCTTTCAAAGGTTAATGAAAATAACTGTATCCAACATGGGGAGCTTCTTAGGAAAAAGAGACATTTCCCCTTTGTTCCCATTTACTTTGACTTTAAGCTCAAATAAAAGAACATAATCATCTCAGAGGAACCTTGCTTATCAGAGGCTTTTCTGTTTGCAGTAATCTTGCCTCTCATTTTTCTTTGTAAAAACCTCTGCCATAGAGTTAATTCTACATGTATGAAGTAAAGCTGAGAAGCAGTTAGGCACAGGCTTGATCTTAAATCGCAAGCATTGATGGGGAAGAAAGGGTTCACAAAAGGTTGCTTGAGCTGGAACAGAGAGAGGAGGATTGTCTCTACGCAGGTTGGGGGGAAACGGACGAGGCTGAGGGAGCTGAAACCAATAATCCTTAGATCGCTCAAAGGAAATTCAAGCAGGAAAGGAAATAGAATTACAGAAAAACAGTGAAATGCACCAGTGTGAGGGGTGACAGATTATAATGTTTAAAAGCTAAAAACAAAACCAGTCAGCTCAGACAACAGGGAAGATATCTTTAAGAGTAAGAACAACCAGGCAGGGGATCAGGTGGCCAAGGGAGAGAGTCAAGACACCAGAGTGTTTCTGTGGGAAGATTTTACGGAGAACAAGGCCTGGATGCTGTGAGACTGCTTGATACTGAACAACTCTAACAAGACCTTGAAGCAGAGAGCCGCAAGATAAACACAGGGCAGTTGGGAGGAACCCAGCAGCTAGTTGGGTGGGAACGAGTACACCTGAAAGGAAAACAATGGAGATGAACATAGCTAACTTTAGTATAACTTGGTTTCTTGGCATGCGCGGTGGCTTAGCCAATAATATGTTAGTAATAGCCTTATGGACAGCTACCTTTAGCCAATAATACACTGTAGTCACCCTCGCGGGCACACAGTTATGTAACGGAATGGGGTATATAGAAGACAGCTAAGCTGAATAAAGGTGATTGCTGACTGATCAGATTGGTCTCTGCATCTGTTTTACAACATGTTTCCAGCAAAACAGATAAGATGTAAGAGGGCACAGCACATAGAGGAATGTGTTCTGTGATACAGGGGTTCAGGCTTGAGGTTTTCTTCAGCTGTGCACAGTGCTATAAAGATATGGAGAATTCATTACAGATCTGCCACACTTCCTAAGAGGTTAATCACAGATGGTGTGACATTATGAACATACAGTATAAAGAAGAAAAACAAACACATGTCCACCAACCTCTTTTTCTGCTGTGACTCCCATTAAACAGTGAAACTAAATATAACGGTGTGCACCTTCTGCCTGCTCCTGCAAAATCTAGCGGTGACAGCAGAAGCTAGATGTGGGTTACCTACTGTCTAGGTACATTTTTGCACTGGAAACCTTTCACCGCCACCATCCATGTGGACTTTGCTGGAATTTGCTAATCCTCCCAGCTGACAGCACAGTAACAGAGAAGGCTATTCTACCAGGCAAAGAATCCAGGACTACATTTTGTGACGTAGACCTTGTCTCGGGCAGGTATTGCTGTCCAGTTGCATAGTTTACATTTTCAAAATTGGTCTTTTCTTCCAACCTTGAAAGTTGGAAATATGCTTCTTTTCATAAAAAGCTCTTTCCCAGCTCAGTAAAAGCTGAGAATCTGATATTATCACATGACTCCAGGAGCCTGATGTTAGAGTCAGTTTACAATGCTCGGGTCTTTAATCTGGCCCAGATGTTATCTCCTACTGTAATTACAAGAAAAGCCACGAAAATGTATGTTCAACAGATACAAAATTAAAATTTAAATGTTTCCATAAGTTTCTAATAATCCTGAAAATAATACAGACTTCTGAATCCTAAATTTTGCTGTAAGTTGTTCTGCCTTTGTCCCACTAACCTCCCGTGGGAAAGAAAATGTGACAGAGACATTCAGAGTTGATGACCCTTGTAGAAATCCTGAAGCAGACTTTCTGATCTGAAGGAAATGCAGGAAAGCTGCATTTTGTATTAGGAATGAACAAAGTAGGTAAGTAGGGAAGCTTTTTTCCAGTGAGAGCGTATTACAAACACAAAACTTTCAAACTTCAGGAAGAAAACAACGCATTTGCATGGATATGATAGGGGAAAACAGCAAGTAAAGTTTCAACGCAGCACACTGGCCACTTATTTTAATTTTCATTTGTAACTGCTAGCCCAAGCAGCACGAACCCGGCTCACATTTACATTAGTAAAGGGGACGAAACCCCTGAAAGCGCTTGGAAATAAATCACGCAGCATCCCATCAGCCAAGCAGCGAGCCCTACTGATAAGGAACGGCTGCTAACTCTGGGAAAAATCAGGATTCCTGCTCTTCAGTCCCCACGCTGTGGGTATGAAACCACAGCTTCATTTTGCCAAGGTGCTTAATTACACTCCCCTCACCTCGCCCCTTGCCTTTGTGCTGCCACCACGGGAAGGAGTCCCGGTCCGCCCGCGCCCGTGTTGCTCCGCAGACCGCATTGCTGCGGCGGAAGGTGGAAAAGTAGTTCCCTTGCAAAGCGGTGAATGTTTGCCGCACTCCCGCCGCCTCAGCCCTGCCCATGCGTGGGCGCCCCCACGGCCTAGCGTGTTGTTGCCCCTGGCAGCGAGCGTGTGTGTCTATGCGTGCATGCGTGTGTGTGAGGGAACGAGTGTAAGTGTCTGTATGAGTATAGAGGGGGTCGTATGAGAGTGTGCTCATATGTGTGTGTATGTGAGCACGAATGTGTGAGTGTGCATGTGTGTGAGTTTGTGTGTATGTATGTATGAGTGTGTGTCAGTTGTGAATGTCAGGGACTGAGTACGTGTGTATGAGAGTGTGTGTGAGTGAGTAGGAGTGTGTGTATGAGTTTATGTATGTATGGGAGAGTGTGCTTGTGACTCAGTATGTATGGGAGAGTGTGCTTGTGACTCAGTATATTTATGAAAGTGAATGTATGTGTATGTGTAAATGTGCATAAGTGTGTGCATGTGTGTGTGAGTATGAGTGTATGTGTGCAAGTGTACAAGTATATGTGACCATCTGTGTATATGTGTGTGCTTGTGAGTGTATGAGTGTGTATGAGTGTGTGTCTATGACTGTGTGTAGGTATGTGTGTGTAGGGGTGTGTATATACGTGTGTATGTGAATGTATATACATATGTGAATACATATACATGTGTGTATAGGGGTGTGTATGACTGTACATGAATGTGTGTATATGAGTGGGGGGGCTTTGTGTGTATATAAATGCATGTATGTGTGGTTGTTTATGTCTGTGCATGTATGTATGTGTATGTAGGGGTTTGTATGTGTATGTAGGGCGTGTGTGTGCATGTATAGATATGTGGGATGAGTGTGTGCATGAGCGTGGGTGTACGTGGGGGTATGTGTAGGGGGTGTGTGTGTCTGTGCATGTGTGTGCGCAGTGGGGGTGTGTGTATGCAGGGATGTGTATATGCATGTCTGTGTGCATGCATGTTTGTGCACATATGTGTATGTATATGTATGCACACAAACCTGTGTGTATTTAGGGAGGTGTGTGCATGCATCTGTGCATATATGTGTGTAGACTGTATGTGTGCACATCTGTATGCATGTGTGCATATGTAGTGGGATGTACATGTGTGCATGTGTGCATCTGCCTGTGTGTGTAGTGGGTTATGCGTGTGTGTAGGGGTCTGTGTATGCATGTGTGTCTCTGTGTGTGTCTATGTGAGTGTATCTGTGTGTGCATGTGTGTATGTAGTGGTGCGTGTGCATGTGTGCATCCGTGTGTGTGTATGTAGGGCTATGTGTGTGCATTTGTGTGTGAGTGTGCCTGTGTGCATGTGTATATGTGTAGTGGAGTGTTTGTGTGTGTGTATGTAGGGGCGTGTGTATAGGTGTGCACATGGACTTGTATGTGTGCATGTGTGTGTATGTAGGGTGTGTGTGCATGTCTCTGTACGTGTGCATCTGTGTGTGCCTGTGTCTGTGTGCGTGAATCTAAGGGGGTGTGTGGGTTGTATGTAGATGTGTGTGTGTGTCTGTGTGTATGCATGTGTGCGTGTGTGTGCACGTGTGTGTAGTGGGGTGTGCATATGTGTGTGCATGTGTGTTTGCATGTATGTATGTGCCTATGTCCGCATGTGTGTGTGTGCCTGTGTGCGTGTAGTGACAAGTGTGTGTATGTAGGGGTGTGTGTGTGCATGTGTGTGTACTGGGGTGTTTATGTGCATGTAAGTAGAGGAGTGTGTATGCATGTGTGTGTGCCTGTATGTGTGCATATACTGAGAAGCATGCACAGGTGTGTATGTAGGGGTATGTGTGCGTATCTGTGTGTGCACATGCATGCGTGTGTGTGTACTGCGGCGTTCATGTGTATGTAAGCAGGGGCATGTGTATGCATATGTGTGTGTGTGCATGTGTGCATATATAGTGGGGGTGCACGGGTGTGTATGTAAGGGCATGTGTGTGCCCATGTGTTCATATGTACATCTGTGTGTGCCTGTGCCTGTGTCTGCGTGCGTGTGCCTGTTTGTGTGTAAGGGTCTGTGGATGCATGTGTGTGTGTGCCTGTATGTGTGCATGTGTGTGCGTATATATGTAGGGGGGGTGTGTAGGTGTGTATGCATATGTGTGTGCGTAGTGGGGTGTGTGTATATGTGTGTGTGGGGTGTGTGTGTAGGTGTGTATGCATGTGTGTGTGTTTGTGCCTGTATGTATGTGTGTGTGTGTCGTGGGGTGTGTGTATATATAGGGGTGTGTGTGTGCAGGTGTGTGTGCATGTGTGTGTGTAGTGGGGTGTGTATATATGTAGGGTGTGTGTGTGTAGGTGTGTATGCATGTGTGTGTGTTTGTGCCTATGTGTGTGCATAGTGGGGTGTATGTATATGTAGGGGGGGGGTGTAGGTGTGTGTGCATCTGCCTGTGTGTGTAGGGATGTGCATGTGTGTGTCTGTAGGGGTGTGTGCATACATGTGTGCCTGTGTGTGCCTTTGTGAGCGTGTCTGGGCATAGTAGGGGGTATGTGTATGTAGTAGGGTGTGTGTGTGCATGTCTGCGTGTGCACTGGGGCGTTCATGTGTGTGCAAGCAAGGGGGAGTGTGTATCCGTGTGTGTGCGCGCAGGCACGTGTGTCTGTGCACGTGTGCATATACAGTGGGGTGTGCGCGGGGCGGGGCGGGGCGGGGGGGGGTGGTGGTGCGTGTGCGCGCGCGCGCACGTGCCCGTGCTCGTGTGCCCGTGGGCGCGCGCCCGCCTGTGCCGGTGCGCGCGCGGGGCCGCCCCTCCCCTCCCGTCCCTGCCCGTGGCGGGGCGGGGCCTGTTCGGGGCGGAGGAGGAGGAGGAGGGGAAGGAGGAGGAGGAGGAGGAAGGGCCGCCTCGCTGCGCCTGTGCGGGCCGGGCGGGCGATCGCGGGGGGCGCGCGGAGCCGGCATGGAGGGCAGCGGCTGCCCCGGCACGGCGGGGCGAGGGCCGCGCTAGGCAGCGCCCGTCCGCGCCTCGCCCGGCGCCCTCGCCGCCCGCCTGGAACATGCCCTGGGCGCGGGGCTGCCGCCGCCCGCCCCGCCGCTGAGAGGCGGGCAGCACCGAAGATGGGGGCCGTCCTGCGCTGCCTGCTCGCCTGCGGGTTTTGTTCGCTGATGCGAGGTGAGCGCGGGGCCAGGGGGAAAGTGTGAAGTTCGGGGGAAGGGAGGGGGGGGCGGGCGGCGCGGGGCCCCGGGCGGGGGCGGCTCCCGACTCCCCCATCCCCGATCCCGGGAAACTTCCCCGCCGGCCCGGCCCTCGGGAGCAGCCCGGCGCTTCCCTCCCCGCCCCATTGTTGTTGGCAAGTTTGGCTTCTTAATCGAGGAAACAAAACGACCTCCCCCTTCTCCCCCTACCTCCCCAAACAGCGCGTCTCCCGTCTCCAACTCGGCCCCTAACCAGCGCATCCCCCACCTTTTCCCTTCCCCTAGCCACCTCGGGCCCCTCTTGTTCCCCCCAAACGCACCCATCCCCTTTTCTTCCCCCTAAGCCAGCGCATCCACTTTTCTCTCCCCCAAACTAGTCCATTCCCCCTTCTCTCCTCCCTAAAGCAGTACATCCCCCCTTGTCCCTCCCAAGCAACCGCAACTCCCTTACTGCCCCCTCCAAACCAGCGCATCTCCCTGCTTTCTTATCCTCAGACCATCGCATCCCCCCATTCTCCACCACAAATAAGGCATTTCCCACCTTTTCTCCCCTCCAAGCCGGTACATCTCCCCTTTTCTCCCCCTTCAAAGCAGCACATCCCCCCTTCTCCCCTGTAACCTAGCGTACCCCCCCTTTCTCTCCCCTCAGACCATCACATCCCCCCCTTTTCTTCCCTCCAAACCAGCGCATCCCTTCTGTTATCCCCCTTAACTCACTGCACCCTCCTTTTTTCCTTCCTCCAAAGCATCGCTTTCCCCCCTTTTCCTTCCTCCAAAGCATCGCTTTCCCCCCTTTTCCTTCCTCCAAAGCATCGCTTTCCCCCCTTTTCCTTCCTCCAAAGCATCGCTTTCCCCCCTTTTCCTTCCTCCAAAGCATCGCTTTCCCCCCTTTTCCTTCCTCCAAAGCATCGCTTTCCCCCCTTTTCCTTCCTCCAAAGCATCGCTTTCCCCCCTTTTCCTTCCTCCAAGCCATCGCTTTCCCCCCTTTTCCTTCCTCCAAGCCATCGCTTTCCCCCCTTTTCCTTCCTCCAAGCCATCGCTTTCCCCCCTTTTCCTTCCTCCAAGCCATCGCTTTCCCCCCTTTTCCTTCCTCCAAGCCATCGCTTTCCCCCCTTTTCCTTCCTCCAAGCCATCGCTTTCCCCCCTTTTCCTTCCTCCAAGCCATCGCTTTCCCCCCTTTTCCTTCCTCCAAGCCATCGCTTTCCCCCCTTTTCCTTCCTCCAAGCCATCGCTTTCCCCCCTTTTCCTTCCTCCAAGCCATCGCTTTCCCCCCTTTTCCTTCCTCCAAGCCATCGCTTTCCCCCCTTTTCCTTCCTCCAAGCCATCGCTTTCCCCCCTTTTCCTTCCTCCAAGCCATCGCTTTCCCCCCTTTTCCTTCCTCCAAGCCATCGCTTTCCCCCCTTTTCCTTCCTCCAAGCCATCGCTTTCCCCCCTTTTCCTTCCTCCAAGCCATCGCTTTCCCCCCTTTTCCTTCCTCCAAGCCATCGCTTTCCCCCCTTTTCCTTCCTCCAAGCCATCGCTTTCCCCCCTTTTCCTTCCTCCAAGCCATCGCTTTCCCCCCTTTTCCTTCCTCCAAGCCATCGCTTTCCCCCCTTTTCCTTCCTCCAAGCCATCGCTTCCCCCCTTTTCCTTCCTCCAAGCCATCGCTTCCCCCCTTTTCCTTCCTCCAAGCCATCGCTTCCCCCCTTTTCCTTCCTCCAAGCCATCGCTTCCCCCCTTTTCCTTCCTCCAAGCCATCGCTTCCCCCCTTTTCCTTCCTCCAAGCCATCGCTTCCCCCCCTTTTCTTCACCCCAAGCCATCTCATCCCCCCTTTTCTTCACCCCAAACCATCTCATCCCCCCTTTTCTTCACCTCAAACCATCTCATTCACCCCAAACCATCCCTTCCTCCCCTTCTTTTTCCCCACAAACCATCGTGTCCTTCCTTTTCTCCCCCTAAATTTCCACATTCCCCTCTTCTCCCCCCAACTCAGTGCACCCTCCCTTCCTCTCCCCCACAACACAGCACATTCCTCTTTTCACCCACCCCCCAAAACTGTGAATCTCGCTTTTTCCACCTCCCAAACGAGTGCACCCTCCCCTTTCTTACCCACCTCAAACCAGCGCATCTCCCTTGTCCCCCACCCCTCAAACCTGTGCATCTTCCATCCCCATCTTTCTCCCTGCACCTGATGCCCAGTTGGTACTGCTGTTCCCCTCACCAGGATCCTCTTCTTTTTCTCCCCTGAGAGCAGGGTTTTATCCTGCCGGGTGCTGAGGGGGCACTGCAAAACCTCTCGTTTTCACCACTGAGTAGTGTGGTCAAAACTTGCTGAGCTGTGGCTGTAGGTTTCTGTGTGTATTTTTTCCTTTCCCTGATTTCAATAGAAAAGGAATAGTTCTTCTTTTTTTCACTCCTGGACGTTCAGGTTGGAGATGAAGTGTGGTTGGGAAGTGCCTGTGTTTCTGTGGAAGCGGAGTGATTGTGAGGAGTTGCAGAGGAGAGGAATGAATGCTCCTCTCGACTGTGCTTGGCTCTGTGCTGGGACTTAAAGAGAAGTTTGTGTTTCGCTGGTGAGCTGTCACGGATGTTCATGCCGCTTTAAGTCTGCAGCTGAGTGTCTTGAGCGAGGGCTTGTCAAAATAGCTTAGAATATTCTTTTTATTCCACTTCTCTCCAACAAAATTTCTTGTCTTCTCGGGCACAATTGGTGAGAAGACTGAGAACAGTTTTGTTTTCTTTTAAATACTGTGAAATAAAAGGCAGTAACTGGCTGAGAGTTGGGGTTCAGCCCTGAGAAGAGAAAGCTCTGGGGAGAACTTAGAGCAGCCTTCCAGTACCTGAAGGGGCTACAAGAAAGCTGGAAAGGGACTTTTTACAAGGGCATGGGGTGATAGGATGAGGGGGAATGGCGTTAAATTGGAGGGGGAAAGATTTAGACTAGACATCAGGAAGAAATTCTTTATGATGAGGGTGGTGAGGCACTGACACAGGTTGCCTAGGGAAGTTGTGGCTGCCCCATCCCTGGAGGTGTTCAAGGCCAGACTGGATGGGGCCTTGGGCAGCCTGATCTAGTGGAAGGTGTCCCTGCCCATGGCAGGGGGGGTTTGCTACTGAGTGATCTTTAAGGTCCCTTCCAACTCAAACCATCCTGTGATTCTGTGAACTGTTCAGTGTTTCAGGGAAGAAATCACTGGTGGTGTTTGCATACATCGTTTTACTGTTTACTTCTATTTTTTCATACTAGATTGGGAAGAGGTTAATTGCTAACACTTAATCAACTATGCTGTGATTTAGAAAATACATCAACAATGGTGTGCTTCCATGAAAACTAGAGTAAAGGTCATTTAGGTTGAAGTAATTGTTCCTTCTCCAATTGCTCAGTACTCTGGAGAACAAAAATTTTCTTGGCTTCCATACCTTTTTTTTTTTTCTTATGCATCTGTTTGCCATATTGTATCCTCTTTGCAAAGATATAAGTATGCTTATTTAAATGGGCTGTGTAACGTTCATTATTCTATTGTGGTGGTGACCCCCAGTTTTCAAAAATTCATTGATGCCTGGAGTGGAGTGTAGAGAGAAGCTGTTTACCAAACAGTTAATTTTGTTAACCAGTGATGGTACCCACTCTTAATGGACGATTCATTTTGCTTGAACTTGCTGTTCAGCCTAGTTCAAATGACAGCAGAGAAATCTCTGTCATATGTAGTGTTGTGTTATATTATTACTGTAATTTCTTCAAATTATTTTTAAATAGTGGTGTGTGCCTTTGCAGATTTGATGATGCTTAGTAAGACACTTTGAAGAAACATTCAGTTTATAAACCTTCCAAACTTATTTCTTTGGTTGTCTCTCATCTTTGTCTATTGCCAAAGACATTTGTATTGGAACAGCATTTTTATTTCTTCTGTATTCATGGTCTCCTGTTGTTTGATCACCTACTCGAATTCATAATCTTCTGTTTTGACACGATAGTAATTTTCCCACTGGCTAATAATTACTTTAGCTAGAGATAAGCAGCAGGAACAGCTGAACTCTGAAGAAACTAAAGTCAAACTTTAATACATGCGTACTCCCAAATAAACAACACCTATGCAAGCAGAATTGGTTTGAATAAGATGTGTTGAGTTCAGAAGAGATGTCAGCATTTCTTCAATGATGCAAAGGCAGTGCTAGCATGAGTATGAATAACTGCATATGTGAAAGTAGAGATCAAGTTATGAAATTCACTGTTTTGTTAGTGAATTCAGTGCTGTGAAAGATTTCAAACCACAGTAGTACTGGGTACTGAAACACAAAATATGTTGTACAGTGTGTACTTGTGGATTATAGCATCCTTGGCTTACAGAACTAGCCTCCTTGTTCTTGGTGACCTTAAAAAGGCAAATGGACAGAGTTTTGCAGCAACTGAACTGTGATTATTAGTCTGTGGCATCTATTGTAAGCTCATTTACTGGTCTTGAAGGAACAAAATTGGTAACCTGGCAGTGTAGAGCCCTGTAAGCTAATAAAGAACTGAAAAAAATACCAGGCCCTTACTAGCCAGAAATGGATGTACAGGGCAAGATCTTTTGGAGTCATCCAGGGACTGCAATAAGCCAGATCATGATGATGTTTTCAAGGCAGGTATTTGGATTTCTAAGAGGCAGGCAGTTACTGTCATCACAGTGTGTTGTGGATGTTCTGTGGTCTGCGGTTTGGATTTTGGGTTATTCTTGGGGTTTTTTTGGTTTTGTTTTTATTTATTTAATATTCTGGTTTATGGAAGAAAAGACTCACTTTCCAGGAACCGCTTGACCCCCAGTCCAGTCCAGTCTCTGTTCTTCTTTCTTGGCCTCTGGTTTTATCTGGGGGATTGGTCTTCCTCCTCTCTCTGACCAAGTGTTTCTTGAAGCCACTCCCTGAGGGTATGTATGGAGGAGTGAGTTAGAGCTGCTTCATGGCAGCTTTGCTATATCTTCTTGACAGCTGTGAAACTGATCAGGATCTTGTTAGATAATTGACAGTTGCAAAGAGGCAATAGAAGTGGCATCACATCTGTCAGAAAGCTACAGATAAGTGTGAAACTGAGGTTTTAACTTTTTAATAAATTCATAAAGAGTTCTTCCCCCAACTAGTATGTGTCTTACTTTTCTTACAGAAGTAACTCTTCACTCAGCATGCAATGCTGTTTTATTTTGGTTTTAAACCCTGATCGTGCAGGCAGTGCATAATGCTCTTGTTTGAATAGGAATCTTATAAATTATGTTTGTGCAGACATGCTGAACATTGAAGACCTCTGTGCTTAAGGTCTGTTAGTGAAGAAATGATAATGTCTGTTCAGCATTTTAGGACTACTACTTCTCTCTTATGCGTTCATAAGAGGGTTTGTTTTAATCTGTTGTTGTTGTTTGAATATTGTTACTGGCTTAATTGTTTTTAATCTGTTGTTACTTGCATTTGGTAAACAGATCATCCTTGCTGTTTTTTGTATCTTTTTAGATAGACTCATTTGCATGTAGTTTAGTAGAGCTTAATGTTCAAAACTTGCTGAGCTGTGACTGGAGGTGTTTGCACATGTTTTTTTACTGAAGTCAGGGAAGGGGACAAGGAATAGATTTTTTTACTTCTGAAGCATTCAGATTGGAGATGAAGTATGGTGTTTCCAGCTTGAGCTACATTTTTGCCTTTGGTCAAAGGGTCTCTTCACCTAGGACTCTACAATACCTGAGTTTTGACAATATGCTTTGGAAATAGCTGCTTTTTTTTTAATCATCATGTCCTATTTTTTTCACCCAAGCTTGAATTAACTATATTCTAGTCATGTTTTTTCACTGTATGATTCCTCAGAAATCAGTGTGCCTTTGTCTGCCGTGATTTCCAATGCATTTTCCTCTTTCATCTCTCCGTAGAACAGTCTAAAATTAGTGTGATCTAAGGTGTTACAAAATCCACCATTACTTTAATAGTTTTTGCAATTGCATCTCTGTGATATAGTTCACTTATCATCAAATTCCTCTAGCTTTTCTTTAAAACTGAAAAAATTAGGACTTGGAAAGCTTGATGAATTTTTTTGCTGTGTGAAGTAGCATTTTTTTTGCAAGATGCACTGAAGATACCACAAGTACTGGGTATATGGGTGAAGCTGTGTGTATCTGGTCAGAAGTATATTCAGATGATGGGCTTCTTGTGCCCTTCAGTGGGAGTTATATAAAGGTGAGAAGCTTTGTTCATGTTTCACACTAATACTGATTGGGGGTCACGAATCATAGAATGATTTGAGTTAGAAAGGACCTTAAAGATCGTCGAGTTCCGATGCCCCTGTAAATGGGCAAGGACACCTCCCACCAGCCCAGGCTGCCCAAGGCGCCATCCAACATGTACTAGAACACTTAAGGGAGGGGGCAGTCACAACTTCCCTGGGCAACCTGTGCCAGTGCCTCATCACCCTCATTGTGTAGAATTTCTTCCTAGATTAATCATATTGGTGTTTCCTTTGTCCCTAATGAATCGATTGCGTCTGCATTCTGAGTTTCTAGGTAAGGAATTTGGCTAGTAGATGTATAATGGGTGGAGGCTGTTTTACTTTGCAGGAAGATAGATCGGGATCTGGAGCATAGGAACCCTTTAAACTCTGTCTTTGGCAGCTGGAGAAATCTGATTCCTTTGGACATCTGTAATCCACCTTTATGATGATGTCGCATCTCAAAAATGCCAGCTTCAAAAATATATGCTGCAGTGCACAGAATATGGGATTTACTTTTTAGTTCAAATCTAGTAGAGGAAAGTATTTATTTATTTATTTATTCATCTTCAGAGGAAGTAGGGTAGGAGAAGAAAAGAGGGAGAAACAGGTCTCAGTTTCTGATCTGTCACTGTTCATGTCCTCTGGCAGCCAGTCTGCAGACTTAAACACTATATTCTATGTCCCCAGCTTATTTAACCTGATTAATTTAATATGTAGTTCTAAATATATGGATTGCTTTGCTGGTGGCTCCTTCAAAACAGGGCACTGCTCTGTACTGTAACGAGAGGTATGTGTCATTGTTGAGTGGTACCAGAAATGCAGTTGTTAGTAAACCTTTGTGGTGTGTTGCTGCTCCTCTTGCCCAAACTGGTGACTCTGCTGTGCCTGGGACCATGCTCAGCTCTGCTGCTGGGGTACCCTTGTGCTTCAGTCAGCTCACCTGAAAGGGATTTGGTTAGTAAACTACACTTGGGTAGTATACCTCTTGAAAAGTGAGAGAATACATAGCGTTATAAACAAAGAGGCTGTGTCATTTTGTGGTAATTGTCCAGGACTTGCAAGAGGAAAGCATCTCTAATGGGTTGTACATAAATGCTGGGTATTGACACCTTAACTAATTAGTAAATTTTTCCTGCCTATGTATTCAGCAGGCAAGCTGACGTAGAGAAATGTCATTAGGTTCTCCAAATATTCATGTAGTTAAAGTATTTATGGCAAGAGATTCACAGTGTCAACAGGCTCCATATTTGCACCACTTGGACAGACAGAACTTTGAACACAGTGACAGTGTTTGCAAATAGAAATAAGGTTGTTGTCATTTTGCCTTTTCCTTAGGTTCTCCTGTGGACCATTATGAAAATAGGGTGGGGTTTTTTGGGTTTGTGGTTTTTTTTTTTCCTCTTGATGATTATCTTGCTACAGACCTTTCTGTTTCAGTGTAATTGGCGCAGTCCCCCACCAGTTTTGACATGGAGTTAAACCTAGCAGTCTGTAATAGAATAGTAATACTGCAAAGGCTTTTCTTGTTTGATTTATGCTACTACTTTAAGAACATGCCGTTCAAATGTAGGTTAAAAGAAACCATGGTTTAGTTAATAATACTTTGTTTTGTTTGCAAAATGTTACAGACTATTTGGAGAAAGAAGCATGTCAATTTAAAAGGTGGAATGCTTTCTCAGCTTCATTATTTATACAGAGAGAACAATAAGAAAATGTTTATATTAAAAACAGACATAGAAAATGGCAACATTTTTGCAGATTTTTTTTAAAGTATCTTGTTACAGGATCACATTACCTAAATAGAATTATTCCCTTGTGATATAATCAGTGGGGCAGAAATGGGATTATAGCTTCAATTCTGTTTATAAGGGCCATGTGTGAGCTTATTTTCCCCTTTTTATTTTCCGCTTACTCCTCCCCCTGCTCCCCAACCTGATCCCAGAGGAAAAACAGTCTTCATATTGTGCTTTTTTTGTGTGTGTGTGTGTTTTGGGTTTTTTTAAACTGCTTATGCATCCAGAACTCGTCAGTAATAAGCATTTTACTCTGTCCATTGTTAAAGAATTCAGGCTTCTGGAAGGTGGCTGACATGTTTGCCTGAATTCTCGAAGTTAAGAGTTTGTGGAAGGTAGCAGAAATGTCACGTGTCATAGCATTTCAGTCGTTTTCCCTTTGTTATTTTGTCAAAGTGATGAAGAAAACTCTGGCTTGTACTCATAGCATTAGTGTTAATTAAAATGTTAACACTTTGAAGGTACAAGAATCCTCTCCTTCCCACATGGAGTAATAGAGTAGGAGTATTAAGAATAATAGGAGAGCAAGTATTTGTAAACCTTGTAGTGACTCTTGTGATGTCCTTTGAAAAATACTTTGGTGTTCTAATAGCTCATAAACTTAACTGAGATTTAACAGTTATCCTTTACCCTATAGGTAATGGTAAAATTTATAAGTAAAATAATTGGTTGAGCAGGCTTCTTTTTATGGGTTTGATTGTCTTCCTTTTGGATTACCTGAAATCAGTCACTATCAATACCTAAAAGAACCTGTTCAAGATTTGACATTAGTAGTGCTGGGAATGTGAGTGGTTTTGAGAGTTTAAAGAAAAAAGTAAAAATCATGTAGGTCCAACGGTGCTTCTGAAAAACATCAAATGTGCAGTAATTTTCATAATTCTTGACGTTTATGCACATCTTTACTTATGCTTTAAAAAGAATCTCTTACTGTTCATTTAAACTGGACTTGTAGTTTATTATATTGATCTGCAATAAGCTTAACAACCTTAAGAATCTGACTATTTTAAGTGTAATGTTAGTTTATGAACTTTTCCCCTTTTGCTGATGAGAAGTTATTTTAAACTTGCACTGTGAGTATTTTCTTTCAGTTTTCTTATAGAATTATTTTCTAGTTCAGTTGTGTTCAAATTTCTGCAAAATTGTTGACATTGTCTTGTCTTGGATAAAGTATTTTACTCCCACGAAGAACAAAATCAGGGAAGTAGTTTTACAGCTTGGAGGCATCGCTTATTTTATTCTCAGTATTTGTTATGATGGATGAAATGACAAAGATGCCATTTACCAAGCTTGGTCTGGAAAATATGCCACAAAGAAATCATTGGATAGCTGATGTGTTCTTTGAAGAACTGCAGGGAAGTGGGGATGAAAATGTGATAAGCCTTCAAGGCAGTATTGCTGCTCCCTCCACTCCCTCTGCCCCAAATCAGTCTCACTATTATGACCCAGCTGAGCGCTGCCACTTACTTGTGTGGTGTACTTGTCAGTGCTGGCAGCTTTTTCTGTATTATGGGTAATTCTGTCTTACAGCTACTTCCTGATAGTGCTTCAAAAATCTAAGCAAACAAAAGCCCTCAGCCACAAAACAGAATAAATACATTTAAAAGTTGTTTTGTGTCCTGGTTTAGTTTTTGTTTGGTTTTGTGTGTGTGTGTTTTTTTTTTTTTTTGTGTTGTTTTTTTTTTTTTTTGTTTTGGCTTTTTTTTTAACTTGATGAGGCAAACGACAGACTTGAATATTTTTTAAGAACTAGACATACCAGCTCAGATAAATTACTGAAAGTCATCTAAGGGTAGCTCAGTGTCTACGAACTTCTTGTCAATGTGGAAAAAGGCTTTGTTAGTTTAAAGGCAAACCAGTGTGCTGCTTCACAGGGCACGGACATTTTTTGGTCCATGTGGATCCATTAGCAATCTGGGTGAGACCCCTTGGCTGAAGTTATTCCCACACAATGTCTACCAGTGTAACTAGAGTCCTCCAGCTATGGAGGCAAGTGGTGACTGAGGACAGAGGTGTGGCTGAAGGCAAACACTCTAGGCCACTTTCAACTGGATATGCATCTCCAAACATGTGTGCTGCGCAGGCTGGAGCAACTCATGAACTCTGGTTGCTCCAGAGTAGAAACAAGTTTTGGAGCATTCCCGTCTCAACCTGCCAGGGTGTACAAGGTGTTTCTTGTAGCCTTTAGCTTTCCTAGGCTTTGGCAAATGGGCTGCCTCTGTCACAGCATCACAATATTCTGTCTCAGTGCTTTAATTCAGTGGAGGGACTTACACAGCATGCAGTCTTTCAACAGTTTCATGAGGGATGTAGTAGAGGCTTTTGGTTTGTTTACTTACTGGTCAAAGCTCTGTAGGAAGTGATGATGCCAGAAGGTGTGCAGGGTAGTGTTTGTTTCAGTGTGATCAGGTCGTCTTATCTGTCATCACAGGGCTTCAAGTTTGGATTGCAAAATATCATCCCTATTCAGATGTAGGACTCTAATTGGTGCAGTATAGCAAACCAAGATTTCTTTTTCTGCATGAGCAAAGGTGCATGCTTGGGAAAACTGTCAGAAACGTATCTTGCAGATAGGAGATGCTTTGCAGCTGTCTGTGTGAGTACTAACTTTTCTGTTAAACAGATTGTGTCAATTTAAGCATATGTGTTTCCAGTAAAACTAGGGGAGTATTGCCACCGTGCGTGGAACTGGTGTGACTTTACCTGCAACATTGTGCGCTGTTCTGACAACTGTTTGAGAAACAGGAAGAGTGTTGAAGGGAGGTTGTGAGGCTACCCCAGGAAACGGGAAGTGTAATGTTGAGGTTTTGCAGATGTTAATATGGATCATGGTGCTACTTGGTCAGACATCCCTTTAAGGCTTCTTGCTTTCCAGAGTCTGCTGTTTGTGCCAGAAGATGTACTGTGCTGTCACCAGGTCAGCTTTATTTTCTTGCCACTTTGTGGCTCTGTCTTGTAAACAGCAGGGTAATGGAAGCAGGTTATAATGTTATGTGGCAATGCAGCTGTAACCAGATGCTTGACCAGGGAGCATAGCACTCTGCTCATCCTAGGTTGTTGTCAGCAAGATGGATTCAGCATATTAAGTTAGAAAGATGTAAACTGCCAGTCAGAGTGCTGTGGTTTATCCCCATGAGAGTGCAATAGAATCAGAATAGGAGAGTCAACGTTTCAGAAAGATGAGCTGAGTCACCTTGCCCTTGCTGAGACAGTGGGTCAACATGAGTGTGCTACCTGAGAGACATGCTGTGGTAATTTGGAACTCATCAGTGGCTGGCTCTATCACTCTTTGCCAACCCAGTGATTTGGTGGGCGGTGCCTGCCATTCAGAAAGGGACTTGCTGTGCTGCAGTATTTGGTGTACTTCAATCATGTGTGCTTTTGCTTTATCTGCAAGGTCTGTTGGTTTTTATGCCTGGACCTGATATCATTCACTGTATACTATTTTTTGCCTCCTGTAATTCTCTTACCTCCATCTTTTTAGGTCTTTTTTAGTAAGAGAATTTTTTTCCCTGCTATTCAGAAGGCTAAAGGATGACTTACTGCCTTTGTACCAGTGAGTCCAAAGTTCTTGCAGAAGCTTGGTGTAGAATCCAAGAGCTGTTATTGCTGCTTGGTGTCTTTGCTTTTGCATTAGTGTTGTTACTTATCTCATTAACTGGCAAGCCTGGCTGTACTTATGGCCTTTTGAGTTATGAACTGAACAGCCCTTGGATGGCTTTAGCATGTGGAATACACTTTAAATTGGCTGAAAAGGGGGAAAATTGTCCTTTCTGAGAAGCTTGGGCTGGCTTATGCTTGTTTGCCAAAGTCCTGGTTGCCTGCTGTATCCTGCAAGCGTATTTGTAAGAAAAAGAAAGTTCAGAGAGAAGAGAGCCCTCCAACCACAATGAAGTTGGAATGGGGACTACTGGGAAGACAGTTTAGTCATTTTCTTTAAAAAAATTGTGTGTCATTCTAAATTGTGTGGAATAAATCAGGAAAGGTTCTGTGATGGAGCACTTAGTGCAAAATTGCAACCTCCTGCTTTCTGTGCTGAAACTGCTATGTATTTCCTGCTGATTTTTTGTTTGTTTGTTTGTTTGCTTGGAAGTAGGGGCCATCTCTGTAAAAGTTTCTTGAGGCTGAGTCCCTACCTTTTGTGGAAGTCTTTAATTTGCAACTCATTTCTCTTCTGACTTGATACAAGCCTCCCATAGTATTCCCAATACTACCCCAACCTATTCCTTCTTGCTGCTCCAAACTGAGCAGCAGACTCAGATGTTCCCAGATAACAAATACATAACAAGTACACAAGCAACGATGAAGAATTTTGAAAGCTGTGGTGTGGAGGACCCTTACAGCTGACTGTACCATAACCCTTGCATCCCTTCAGAGTTTTACGTTCTTGTGTTGGTGCTCTGGGTTGTCTTGTGAATGGGGAGGGTTGTCTTATGTGTAAGGAATTTTGTGCATGGAATTGTTTTGAGGAGGTTGCAATTAATGCTCTTTGCTGGTTATCTATACCTATTTATCTTTTTCCTCCATTTGTGGGCTGAATATGAGTCCAAGTTGTTTTTCAAAGTGTCTGGCAGTTCCCTCGTGCTTGCTCTGCTTCATCCAGGACACTGTATTTGCTTAGCGTATATCATCACTGCATCTCCTCTTTTCCAGTTCTTGTGTTTGCCATCCTCATGGCAGTACGCTTGGCAGTATCAATTCACTTTTAGATACTCGGAGTTCTTCAGCAAGACTTTTAAAAGACAGGGAGGTTTATCTTCCTAGCTGAAGGACGTCATCTTGCAATGTAACATTCCATGGGTTTCTTATCAGTGGATTGCCTGGATATTTATTTCCACCATGTGAGCAGTTTCCTAGTATTACGGGCTGGGCTGCATTGGTTTTCTGGGGCAGGTTACCACATGTTATGGTGGTCTCCTGTAGTCTGGTGAGTCCTGTTCCTAAACTGGATGTTCACAAGCTCCTGGTTCAACTAATTTGTGAAAGCTGATGTGGTCCTCCCTTTCCTTGGTGTGCTAGTACTTAGGTTTATCTGATGTTCTGAACTAGTTTTGGATACAGAACCAGTAGTACTAAGCTATTTTTTAACGAGTGGCGGAAGAGCACACTAACCTTTTGCTGATTTAGCTCCCTGCATTGTCTCGCCATGGTGTGGGACAAGTTCTACTGCCAATGAAACAGAGAAGTTGGGAACCAACAGCTGGAAGTGGAGCTGGGAAGAAAGTATGTGGCTCCAGTTGCATCTTGAGCAGATCTAGCAGGCTGCCAGTGAAAGGGGGAGAGCTGTTCCCCCTTCCAGCTCCCTGCTGCTTGCCTTATGTTGGTTTTGGAGTTTGCTGGATCACTTCTTGAGTCAATTCAACTTGCTAACCTAGTCAAACTTTTCACTGACGTAAAGATGTTAATCAGCCTGGGGAGGGGCCCTTAGCTAAGTGAGAGGGTAGAACAGCTTTGCTGAACTTTGGGAATGAGAAAAAAGGGTTTGGGGAAAATGAGATGACACTAATTGCTTTAACTGAGCTAAATTCCACGTCAGTGAAAGGGAATGAGTATGCTGAAGGTTTGCACTGGCCTTGTGGTAACCAGAGGTGTCATGGATCATTGGAGGTGGAAAGGGAGCAAGTGGGAACTTGTGGAAAGTGGAAAAGGCCACTGGACTAGTTAAAGAAAAGCAGGATGATTCTGACAGTTTGAAGTAGCCACTTACACACCAACCCCCTCACCCTGCCGAAAAATATTAGCTGTTAAGGTGATCTTTTAATGTTGGTTGCTTACTTTGTCCTGTGGACTGCAGTACTTTTAAACCAGTATCAGACACTCATGAATTAGATGTACAAATTAACAAGTGTTAGTGGAACCAAACTTAAGTAACTTGGAGATTGGCAACTTTCAGTATGCTAGGGGGAGAGACAGCTGTAGCTAAGAGAACTATTTGGTAGAAGAACTGAAGCTCGGTGGTGAGGAGACGATGTTGATGTCGAATTCTGGCTGTAAAAGCAGGGCAAAAAGGTTAGTGGCTGAATTGAGTGGGGTAACATTGTGAAACGTGTTATGTCCATATCAGGGTTCAGAAGCAGTTAGGCTTAGTGACTTGCTCTTGGCAGGTGTTTCTTATGATTTAAATTCTTTTTTTGCAGTTCAAATGTGTTAAACTATTTTTTGTAAATTTTGTGTTCTCTAAGGGAACGCTTGTTCTTGCTGGTGATACAAAGAAGCTTATTTTATAATTTAACTTAGCTTTTGCTCTGTATTGGGCACTTTAAATAGAAAAATTAACTACATGTAGACTTCAGTTAATAAAGGACATGGTAATAATCACTGCTGTTTTAGTTGGTGATTTCCAAGATAGGTGTTTTCTCTTTTAAAAATGTGAACTTTTCTTTAATGCATTATAGTTTGTTGCAGTTAAATTATGTATTTTATGATATTTATATAAAGGCAAATAGAAACATACATAAAGATTTCAGTTTGTATTACTTAAAAAGGTAAACTGAGTTGTATCTCTGTTCCATTGTAGCTTAAACTGTGAAATAGTTGCCTAGCTTTGAACAGAGTTTCTCTTGGAGTTCTTGCCTTAGGCTAGTAGTATAGTACATAACTGTGTTAGTCAAGAAAGACGCCTTTTCAGAGTCCTGTGCTTCTTATTTTAAAATTGGTTATATGGGGCAGGATGGTATCTTCTGCCACAGTTTTCCTTTTAACATTGCTGCTTGAGTCAAGTAACTGGCAGAGATGACACTAGGTACAAATACTGCCAACCTCAGTAGTTTAGTTTTATGGGATCTGGAAGCCTCTGTCTTTTCCCGGAAGAGCTGTTGGGGGTGGGGAACAAACCTGTTTTTTATTATTTTGATGATGCCTGCTTCATTCCTGAATTTTGCAATGAATTGGAACGCTTAATATCCTCATCTTCCAGCCCTGCAGGATGTGTCACAAGATGTGGCTCTGAATCAATCTGCACCAGGCTACACATCCCAAGTGTAACCATGTAGCTGTGTTTTTCTGAGCCATCATTCAAATGACTTGCATCATTCATTTCTCCAGTCCTTCCTCAGCCAGATCTGAGCTCCTGCAAGGAGTGAATAACCTATGCAGTGCAGTTGTGTTAGGCTCAGCAGTACCTTCAGGCCTCGGTGATTACTCTTGACATGCCTGTTGTTCCATTTCAGTGCATGCTGTGTGCATAGGTACTTTTGCTTCGTGTTGCACATAATAATGGAACCTGTACTCATTTGTGTGTGGATTTACCTTTTTTCAAATGCTGGGCATGCTGTCTTATTAGAGGGAGCTCTACCAGTTGGCTGCATATTTCCCCGTGCTGTGCCGAGATCACATTGGGCTGGCTATTAAATAGATTTTTCAGTTTACAATTGTATGCAGGCTTTAAAAAAGATGAGGGTTTTATTGCATATATGTTTTTTATCACTTAGAGTTTTCTGAATACTTTTTTTCCTGAAAAATGCAGTCATAGTAAGCAACCTGCACTTCAAGAAACTACTATAATTAATTTTTATTTATGAAATCTTTAGGAAATTATGCAGGGAAGGCAAGGAGATAGCAAAGGAAGGTAAAAAACCTACTTAATATGGGGATTCTACTTGCTGATTTAAAGAAGTCTACTACTTATCCATGGAAATATAATCACTAAGCTGAATGTTTTGCTGTGCAATAAAAACTTGCTTTCTGGAAGGGGGACAGAGCTTACCCCATTCCCTCATTTTGGTAAAACTTTTTATCTAAAGTTTGCGTAAAATCAGTTTGTATTCCGTGTTCAAAGAGAAAGATGACAGTATAAACAATTTAGTTTACCTTTTATTTTTTTTTTCCCAAGAGAGGGGAAGAAAATAAGTATAAAACTCCCAGACATACATAGCAGAGCTGTTTATTTAGGGGCAGATTAAGGAATTTCTTAGTTCCTTCAGATTCTCCTAATACTCATGTGGCACTGTCTTTGATAAACAGTTTTGTGGTATTGGTGGGGGGAATAGTCTGATCCTGGAAACTAGCTGTTGAATTTTCTGAAGTGTGTGTTAGTACTTCTAATTTCAGTGAATTTCTCATACAAGGAACAGTATTTGTTCTGACAGTGTGTAGCCCTTGACTTTACTCAGCTGTGCACATCTTTGGTTCTATAAATGTAAGTCTTTGTTAGAACTGTATAATCCTACTAGAAGTTTAAAATGCTCTCCTTTGCAGATGAATAAATCTGCAAGATTTTTCTTAAATTTGTGTGGTGACAGGTAGAGGAGCAGTTAGTATGCAAATCATAGTATGTCTCAAAATGCTGCTCTACAGCTCTGTTGCTACAGTGCTGGAGTTACCACAGGTAAAGGTAGAAATGCAAGTGGGAATGAGGCTCAGATTTTCCTAATGCTGTGTATAGCTTGTGGTTAAGGGCAACTGAACAGCCATTTTATATTTCAGAAACTGTTTTCATGGTTACTACTTTTCATTAGTCTTCTTGAGTGTTTTGTAGGAAAAATGTACAGATGGTGCAAATGGACAGAGTAAGCAAATAAAGCATATTAAATAAATGCTTTGTGTCAGACAACTAACAAGAGTGATAGAGCTGAGTTTGAAAGAACTCAGTGTTATTCATTCCTGTAGATTTATTTTTCTCCTTACATTGTCATCTCCTCATGCTAGTTTTAACACTCTAAACCAACATTCATCTCATGCATACAGTGAATTTTGTGCTTGTATGTATTGTGTGTAAAATGTCCAAGATTTATTATTTTGGAGAGTATCCATTTACAGGTGGCTTTGGTACCTGACATGAATTGTGCTTTTATAGAAGTGGGATGTATATTACTGCATTCTAGCAGAAAAATAAGAAGGAATCTTTGCTCAACTGGACCAGCACCGAGTGCTTAGAAAAATACCCTTGTCTTTCAGGTTCTTATTTAGGAATCCTTTGCTACAGAACAGTGTCATTCGGACACTTAAAGCTTTCATTTCCTTTGTTCTCTCCTTTCTTTAATCTTATTTTAATAATACACGTCTCAGAATAATGAGGTGCCTGTTACAAGCTACCATCTTGAATTGCAGCACTGTTGAAAGGCTTTTTAGTCAAACTTCAAAATGTCCCCCCACTTTTTTTACTTTTTTGAAATTTCTTTAATTAGGGCCTGCTTAATATGAGTGATGTTAATGCATCTGTCTATGTCTCCCCTCCTTCCCCCTTATTTCTCCCATTTAAAGCTGCTCCACTGTTGCTGTATGCGAACCGACGTGATCTGCGACTGGTGGATGCTGCAAACGGGAAGGAGAATGCCACGGTGATTGTGGGTGGTTTAGAGGATGCAGCAGCAGTGGACTTCGTGTTTGTAAAGGGGTTGATATACTGGAGTGATGTAAGTGAAGAAGCCATTAAACGAACAGAATTCAATAAATCTGGGAGTGTACAAAATGTGGTCATTTCTGGACTTCTGTCACCTGATGGGCTGGCATGTGACTGGCTGGGAGAGAAATTATACTGGACAGATTCTGAAACAAATCGGATCGAAGTTTCTAATTTGGATGGATCTCTGAGAAAAGTTTTGTTTTGGCAAGAATTGGATCAACCCAGAGCAATTGCCTTAGATCCTGCAAGAGGGTAAGTCTTTGTTAAACCAAAACTATTACAAATATTAACATTTTTGCTACTTCTTGTTTGCTGAGTGATTTTAAATAAGAAATAATACTGTTATTGAAATTATCCTATGCTATTTTGTGTTACTTGCTTCTCTTTCTGCTAATGTCTTTTGAAAACAACTTGCATTTAAGAAATTGCATTCATACTGGTTTATGTGCAACTAGGAAACATCAGACATTTAGCTTAGCCTATTCTAGAACAGGTTTAGTTCTTCCCAGCTCTCATTTCAGTCTCTGAATGTGATGTACAGTATAATCTTTTTGTTCTGTTCTGGGGACAAAGCTGTGTTGCCATAAATGCTAAATCCAGTGGTGGTTTTGGTGATGCTATGTAAAAGGATAGCTTGAGGTTAGCTCATAGGTAGTCATCTGTGATGAAGTGACTCATCTTCTTAAGTGAAAGACTAATCGAAAATACCTGATGCTATGTAATCTACTGAATTTTTTTTTTTTTGCTTACATGGGGTTTTTAAAATCCATAGGATAGATCTTGTTTATACATCTTTAATTTTCTTGCTTGTTCAGGGGAAAAGTCTATTCTACTGCTATTTGACATACTTTTTTCAGCCAACTATTTTTGGGAAGAAATTAGTGTGTTCTTTCTTTGGAAAGATGTGGGGGCTATCTTAGCTGCTTGCAGCTTTACAGTATGATTTTTTTTTTTGAACCCATGTATTTTGATCTTTTCCTCCAGAAGAATAAAGTTTCTTTGTAAAACATGGCTTCTTTCCTGAGCTTCATAGAAATACCATATCTTGAGTATTTTCTTCCATAGTTTCAATATGCCTTTGACAATATATAAACAAGAAAGATATTTCCTTTGTGTTACTAGTATTTTCAACTTTGGAAATAACAAAAGGATGGATTTATGCTTTTCCTATCTCTTTACAACTTATAAATTGGAGCCAGTGCTAGCATTAGTTTTATTAGATTTTAAAACCATTTTAAGAATGCCAGAAAAGATGTAATGCTCATGCCTCTTCTGCCCACCATCCCAAAACTGAAAGAGAAAAAGGAGGAAAATCACAGTCAAAGTGGTTTTGGTTTGGCTTGTAGCCAGAGAGACAGAGATTCTTGTTAGTTAAGAGTAATGCACTGTTACTACGCCATCTGGTCTTTTTTAGAAGCATATTTGTATTTTCTGAATACGTATAGTAATACGCTCAGTGCTCAAAATGAGATGATTGTGTCACTTGTACTTTTTCATAATACTTTACATGAAGAGGAAACTACAAGAAGAGAAATTAAATAGATCGAAGGTCAAGTGAACTCATAACTTTTTCCTTACTGATGATCTATTAAAGCAGTAAAAGTAAATACTTCAGTACACCTAGTTTTAAAATGGAACAACTCAAACAAAAAACTGAACAGCACCACCCTTCCCCAAAACAAACAGAAAAGCTCCAACCAAACAAAAAAAAAAAGCTGTAATTGAAAGACATCTATTTTTCTTCTGAATCTTTGTAGAGGTCTCTTTCTGAGTTGCTATATGAATATGTTTTAGGAAGGTAAAATCATGAATCAACTGAGCTAGAAGGGACCCACAAGGATCATCGAGTCCAACTCCTGTTCCTGCATAGGATGACCCCAGAATTCACACCATGTGTCTGAGCGCAATACAGTAATAGAACTACTTTCTATCTTACCAAATTGCAGTTGCAAAAATTGCAATTCTCTTATGCAGTTTTATGGCAGAAATCTTTTGGGCTTTTCATAAATCTGATTACATTTCAGAACTTCCTTCAAAACTTGAACCATAGGTTGAAGGGTGGTATCAGTACAGGGATATTTAAAAATAATAAAAATTCCCAAACTGTACTTGTATGTGTGCTTTTTTCATTAATATTTATGCTTTTGTTTTTATTTAGCCCTGTAAATGTCTGTTGGTCTCTCAGTGTTGCCTGACAGACAGTGGTAGGAATAAGCTGTAAAAGGATCTAAGAACAGTTAATAAAATCTGAAACTTGGAAAAGAAAACCTCTCTAATTTTCCTGCGTTCTAATCCATCTCCCATTATGCTCGGTTGATTATTATTCCAGATATAGTTTTATAAGTTTCTGCAATTCACAAAAAGAAAAGATTTAGCAGCCAAAGTTACGCTAAGGTCATTGTAACCCATAAGTTCAGTTTTTCATTAGACTTTGTCAAGTGTGGTTGGTCTAAAGTGGGATACATCAAGTGTTTCACAATGAAGTTGATTTAAATACCAAACTACTCTGATCTGTGGTTGTGTGTGCACATATATTTCTTATATGTATGTATCTTACTGAAAATATGAGAATGCCTTCTTTGAAATGAAACAGTCATATAAGATAACACAAATCTGTAGTAATGAATAATGCATTTTCATGGCAGTGTGCCATGCAGAACAATTTAAATGTTTTGTCTATGCTCTGGACTCCTTAGTAGCTTGTCTGTTGTAGGATACTTATCGGTTCTTCTCTGAAGGTCTCTGTTCAGTGCTGTTGTGATAGTTTGGAGGAATAGGATTGGACTCTTTACAAGCATGTTACAGCAATAGTAGTAGTGATTAAGGAATAACTGGTTTGGGTAGCCTTTGCTACCACTGCCAAAACTTTTGATTGTGTGTGAGGTTGTAGGTATAACTGAAATACCGGATTAGAAGTTAGAGTTGGTTCCCATGGTTTTTGTCAGTAATGTGAAATGCAATATATTCAGTAATGGAAAATATATCTCAGTTGAAAACTGAGAGACAGCAGCCACATCTAAATTTTACTCTGGTATTCTTGTCTAGGAAGCCATAAGAATCTAAAATGTCTAAAGTCCTCTTACTGGCCATCTCCTATGTACGTTTTGAGTTTCTCATTTGTCATACTAAGTAACTACAACTTTTTTCTGCTTTAGTTGCCTTGATACTCAATAAAACATTGTGTGTGTGCTAGGAGAGAGGAGAATTGACCATCAGATAGAGGAAAGGAATGGAGCGCTTGTTCAGTTTTCTTTTAGAAGTGAGCTGTGAGGTTTCAGGCGGATTTCAGGAAGTTGTCTTAGTCCTGGTCATCCTTTCTGAAACTCTTTATTCCTGACCTGTGTTAAACATGAGATCCTCTTAAGATCAGTAGCTGGGAGTAACACATGCTCTGACACTTAAATGTTGACTTTCTGCCAGGAGAAGGCAAGGTGTTAGACCACCAAGTGCAGGAGTGCAGCAGATTTAAGAAATGCTCACATGAAAGTTGAGCAAGCAGAAAAGAGGGTGTTGGGTTTATTTTTTTTTTTTGCTTCAGCACTTAAGATGAACAAAATAACTATTCACATTCTTGAGCAAGTACTTCTTGAAAGTGCCATAATATATTTTGTACTGCTGTTTTCATGTTGTTTTGTTAATTTGTACAGCCCTCTTGTCCTCAGGGAAAAGGCTTATAATCATTGTTACTGTTCCCCAAAAATTAGTCTTCAGGCAGCTTGATCAGCTTTCTTCACAAGAAGCACTATCAAAATGAACAGGCTTTTCTCTCTTCTAGATGTTCACCACAAAGGGCCTTTTAAGTGCCTCCTAGAAGTGTTGACTGATTGCTTACTTTCCAGGACATGTTTTAAATCAAGTGACTCTATAGAGTTACCTTCATTGTTCTTCCCATAGGCTTTACAGGAGTTTGAAACGTTTTCAGTTAATGAATGGAATTGGAATACAAAGAGCTGCAACACTTTTTATGACAGCTGAAGTTGATTTCTGGATCAAGTACTTTGCATGTTGGGGAAGGTCTCAGATTTAACATGTACCCCTCCCGCAGTGGACTCCTTACCATGCAAAATCTTTGCAAGGATAATATATACTTGCTTTCTTTGTAGTCTTACTTCTTTTGTTTCTTTGGAAGTTGGAAACTTGCATCTGAGCATAGCAAGCACAAAAGCAATTGTAGTACAGGCTTCACATCTGCACATCGTAACCAAAGATTCATGGGAACTGTTAATTATTTGTTGCTGAGCAGTAGATCCTATACAACAGTATAAAGAAAGGAAAACAGACAGGTCTAGTAACAGTTGCAGTGTTTTTGATTTGGGGAAAAAACATTTTAAAAAAAAAAATCCTGAGTTTCTTTGTAAATTCACTTGTCCAGTGAATGTTTTCTTTGCACGCAAATTAATATTATATATTACCCTAGATGTAAATTCCCAAAATAATGCAAATAACTGAAGGCTTTGCTTTGTAGCTTCCCTTGCTTAATGCCACCACTCTCTTGAGCAGATTGCTTGAGGCTGAAAATCTTTATGCTGCTCCTCTGCTGATATTAACATATTTCACAGACAGCAGATTAGTGCACTCAGCTAATAATTTGCTATATAGCCTGGCCTGTGCTTTTATAGAGTTAATTTTGAGATTTTTTTTTAGGTGATTTATATGCAAGTGTTAAGCAGATATGAAATTTGCAGATTGCTGTGGTGTTGGCACATAGATTTATAAGGTGTATTTAATCTTTTTTCATCTGAGGAGGCCCTGTTAATCAGCAGATGTTGTTGGTTGCAAATGTATCACTAGATTGTGGAAACAGCAAGGATTTAAAATAAACCAAAACCAAACCAAAAAAACCAAAGGAATTTCTTTTGGTGGCCTAAAGGTAATGAAGTTAACACAGAAGATTGCAGTAGTATTGCACCGGTTGTCCTGATGACAGTGCATCAGGAGTGGCCAGCCTTGCCTCTGGAGCTCAGTGTAATTCTTGGAAGATCTATCATACTCACAACACCAGTGCTGTATGTGTATGATGTTTTACACAGGGACTGTTGGGTGACCTGAACCTTTAGGCATGGGAGACTACAATTGAGAGAAGGTTGCATGATTCAAAACCTGACAGTATGCAAAGCAAGCACTTCATCCTGTAGGAGAGTAGCATGGCATCTGAAATGTGCTTGCCATCTTCTGCCTTAGAAGTACTCTACCTCTCTCTGCTTCTGAAGTATAAGGTTTGCCTCTTCATGCTGTGAAGGTCTTTGTGGCTTCTGGGAACAACATCGGACACCGTTTGCTTGCTGTATTAGCACTGAGTATTTACTCTAGTTTTGGGCGGTTTGTTTTAGTCTCATTGGCTGTCTGTTCATTTTGAAAGGTTCTTTCACAACACTTTGCAAAGTTTTTTTGAGATTAGTCGTGTATGGTTCACATGATGTTGGTTTCCAGTCTAATGCTAAGATATTTCCATGTGGCTAGATGCTAAAATTGGTAAAGGTGTCATTTTATTGCACAGCTCAATGTTAATCTCTTTCTCCTCTGCTCTTTTTGCCTCATCTGAGGAAGAGGTGAAGCAAGGTAACCAGAAACTAACCAGAAACCCACATATTTAAAACAGAGTAAAGGCTTGGAGAGGTGACCTCTCTTGTAAATCTGGCTGTGCTGGTTTTAGATCTTACTGCCACTGATTGCCTGTCCTCACCCTACTGTCAGGAACTCAGAGGAACATATTTGCTAATACATTTCCCTTAATTTTCAGGTGTTTGACCTGGTTTTCTCTTTGTGTGAGAGATTTGGCTTGTTAAAAATCAAGGGAGAATGCACAGGATTGACTTGTGCAGGACAAAATTTTTCTTATAGACTCAGGTATCAAAGTTGTAGATGCTTTTAGCTGCAGGCAAGTTTGAATGTAGTCTTGCACTTCCATCTACTTAATTCATTGCTTGGGCTGGAGATCGAGACTGTGACTGGGTCAGTTGAAGGCTGTGCTTTCCCTTCTGCCAGCTTTCCTATGAATAAGCTAGTAGCATCCTGAAACACTGGAGTTTGTTGAAACACCGAGTTCATTGGCTTATTTTCACTTTATGCCTTCAGTTTCAGGCTTGTTCTATCTACTGAGGCATGTGAATATAGCATGTTAAATGACAGTCTGTTGAAAATTTAAGGTAATATTCAAGGGGAGGATTTGGCTGTCCATTACCACATGCAGTCATAAGCGTAATAAGAATTAGTAAACTTGATGACGCTTGCTGTAAAATATCACTGTATACTTCAGATATTTGTATGCAATGCTTGTTTAGTAAGTCAGAATTAAGTATTTAAACTGAGGCAGTAATTTCTAGTGTGTGTGAATAACCTCTGATGATGAGTCTTTGGGCATGCTTCTGTCTATCTGCATGTTCTGTCTCTGCAATTATAATTTAGCGTTTAAGTCTAGACTACGAAGACCTGTTGTATTTCAAAAAAATAAACTGTGAACAAACAAGTTTTCACTAACAACATTTTGAATGAAGCTTTAGGCAGAGTGAACACAAGGAAAGTGATTTTTAAAATCATTATTTTAGGCTTCTAGTAAGCATTTCTAGCTACATGTTAATAAAAAACATCTGTTCACACACTTAAAAATTAAAATAATTGTAAGTCAACGTTTAATAACTATTAACAGGAACTCAAAGGGGCTGTGTTAGTTTACAGCAGAGCTATAATCTGATGTATTGTTCTGTGTTCTTGCTTGAGAAGTTCCAAGTCGCAGTGCTGCTAAGGAAGCAGAGTGGCTTTAAGGGGAACATCTGTGCTGTTTCTGGGTAAGAGGGCAGAATTAAAAAGACAGTACAATAATCCTCCAGATGTAACTTGCATGACTTGGTAGTGATTGTCAGGTTATTACTTCAGAGTCCATGACGTCTAGTAAGGTTTGTTGGAGAAAGCTTTCAGTTGCTCACCAAAACCATTGCAGCTAACTATGCTTATTAATTGCAAATTGCAGCAAGAAATTATTTTCATACTTCATTTTAGGGAAAAGTTTTGTTTGTAATCTCTTTACTATTTTGAGGCAGGATATTGTAGAGGAGATTTTTTTTTTGAAAATTACATGTATGTAAATGTAGTCTTTCAGGCTACATGTGTTAAAGCAGGTCTTCTCCAGAAGAAATTTATTGGCAAAATTAGCCTTTAGTGAACACAGTTTATGGTAGTATGGTTTAAACTGTCTTTGTTCATCCTGCATGTGTTGTCTTACCTTCCTAAATAGGCTTCAGTGTCAAAACCACACTGCTATGAGCTGACAATTCTTCCTGCAATATGTTGGCCAAGACATTGTACACCTAACAAATGCATTTGCAGCTGAAACGCATAGTGCAGACTTAGCCTGAGTTGCAGTGGATATGAGAAATGTCAGTGGCAGTGTCCAGCCTTATCATTAATGAGTCTGCTTGTTCATAGGCTTGTGGAGTACACAGATGGAAAGAGGAATGCCAGAGGAAAAAAATCTTACCTTGTCTTTATATAAATAAAAGTAGGGTTTGTTAGTTGTGGGATAGGTTCCCTTCCCTATTTGGTGGTTTGGGAAGTGACTGAAATGTGTCCATTTTAGAGTATAGTTTGGTCCAAACTTTAGATCAAAGGTTTTGATCAGCATTGTAGGAAATGGAGCAGAATGTCACCTTTGTACCTCTTGATCAAGTTGTTTGGATTTGTGTTCTTGACAAAAAAGATATTAATTTATGGCTTATTTCTTGAAAAAAGCTGATAAATCCACTTGCTAATGTGCTTTGAAGTAGACCAATATTATTATTTAAATAGGTTATGGATTGCATTTGTTTAAAAAATGAAAATCATAATGCTCAGCTGTATGCAAGTTCAGCATGGCTGACAAAGTCTATAGAATAATTATCTTTTGTTTGGTTGCATTCTTGGAAAAAATAAGATTGTCCCTCTGGAGAATGAGTGTATTCCAGTACTTGTCCTCTCTTTAGAGAGGTCAGATAAAATGTCATGGATTAATACATTGTACAGATGACATTGAGCAAATGCTGCTTTTACAGTGTAACTAGTTAGAAAGGAGGACATACCAGGGACTCAAAATGTGAGGTGGACTAAAATACCTAAGTGTTTTTAGAATTTGTGCCGTGACCCCAGGATGGGAGAAGGTGGTTCACATTACAGTTCATATGCCAGACTTGTTATTGGTTCTGTATCTGAAGTGGTACAGTTATGCATTTTGGGATCTGCGATAAAGGACCTGAAGATGAGTTGAGCAAGACAAAAGTTAATGCTTTAAATTACTGCTTAATGCTTGGAGAAAGAATTGCTACTTTTAACCTTTTGTGGCAAGCTTCTGTTTTA